>OX333076.1:18911715-19511715 GCA_946863875.1 Alloplasta piceator
ATATACTTCCAGGACGGACCTGGGAGTACACTGAGTACAGTAAAATATACATTGTATCTATGATTCGAGAACCGACCTGGGAGTAATCGATTGATGATGAAAAATCTTAAGCACTGCAATAACCAACATGGCTTTCAGGCGTCTGCAGCTTATAATTTGTAAAAATCATTTAGTACCGAGAACATTTGATCAAAATTTGTAAAGTTTCTGGAGATTCTGCATGAAACCCATATAATTCGGAAATATTCAATATGTAAGCCGCTTAGTTTCGAGACATATTAGGCAAAATTTGTACAGTTCCGGAACATTTCGCATGCGAATCGTTATAGCTCCAGATACTAAAACAAGCACACCAACAGACGAGCACATACACGAGATATACAAACAAAAACACGTGACTCACAAATGGGAACATACAGACATATATCCTCACATGTTGGTTTGGATATGCGGCCGTGTAGAGAAAATGGTAAAGGAAAGAATCGGCTGCCGATTCGCAGCCGATTCCTTCCTTTACCATATATCCTCACATCCTATATATATGTGTCAATTGCATAGTTCTGGGACCTTTTTTACTTTTTTATCGATACTTCGGGGACATTTCTATCGTTTCAGGTCGGTCCAGGAAATTCTATATGAAAATCGTATACTTCCAGGACGGATCTAGGAGCACACGGAGTACAGTGAAATATACGTTGCAGGTATGATTCGAGGACTGACCTAGGAATAATCGATCGATGTTGAGAAATCTTAAGCACTGCAATAACCAACATAGCTTTCAGGCATCTGCAGCTCATAATTTGTAAAAATCGTTTAGTTCTGAGACCATTTGAATAAAATTCGTGAAGTTTCAGGAGATTCTGCATGAAACCCATATAATTTGAAAAGATTCAATATATAACCCGTTGAGTTCTGGGACATTTTAGGCGAAATTTGTACGGTTCCGGAACATTTCGCATGCGAATCGTTATAGCTCCAGATACTAACACAAGCACACGAAAAGTCAACCACATACACGAGATATACAAACAAAAACACGTAAATACGCGACTCGCAAATGGGAACATACAAACACACATCCTCACATCCTAAATATAAAGCATTCCACATCAAGTGGGCCATTAGAAAAAAGTGTGATCTTGAAATATTATGAAACATTTTTTTAAAGGTTATTCGAGTGTCAAAAGCAAGCAGGATTTTTTCAGATTTTTAAGTCTAATTTTGTACCCCCAATTTCGATACGAATGTTATTATTTATTTTTGTTCGATTCATTTTACATGTGAAACGGTCCATTGCACAAAAAAAACACTCTTGCATGAAATTTAAGTTTTCAAACATACTCAATAATCTCACTTTTTTTAAAGCTGTCCAGAATCTTTTTTGTTTTTTTTTCACCGAAACAAGGCAATAATATTTTTTTTCGTCGAGTTCGCCGTTTCAAATCTTCCTACAACTTCGAGAGATCTTTCGGTGATTTCACAACAAATTATAGAAAAATTGGCATGATGGAGAATTCATATCTGCCAAGTGTTTTCTGAAGTTGACTGATGAAAACACTTGCTACTTACGACAAATATTCTATGTCGTCCAATGCCTCCATTAAATTTATTGAAAAAACAGTGAACATCTATTATTAACCGTGTATCAGCGTGGGGTCAATTTATGATTAATTAATTTATTGTTCGGAAATACCAAAGTATTTTGTGAGGTCCCAACTCTTGACTCCAACCCCATGCTTAAGCACGGTAAATAATGAATATCCAATGTTTTTCTAATAAATTTAATGAGGGCGTTGGATAACATCGAATATTTGTCGTAAAACGCAAGTGTTTTCATCGGTTTACCTCAGACGACACTTGGAAGATGTGGATTGTCCAACATGCTATTTTTCTGTGGTTTGTTGTGAAATTAATGAAAGTTTTCTCGGAGTTGTAGGAAATCTGAAAACGGCGAACTCGACGATAAAAAATATTATTGACTTGTTTCGCTGAAAAATACACGAAAATGATTCTGGGTAGCTTCAAAATAGATGAAATTATAAAGTATATTCAAAAACCAAAATTTTATGTGGGCGTGTTTTTTGTGTGTAATGGATCGTTCCGCGTGTAAAATAAAAAAAAAAATAACAACATTTGTATCTAAATTGGCGGTGTAAAATCGGATTCAAAATCTTGATGCAAATCCTGCTTGCTTTTGACACTCGAATAACCTTTAAAAAAAAGTTTCATAATATTTCGAGTTCACACGATTTTTTAGTGGACCACTGGATGTAGAATGCTTTATATATGTGTCAATCGCATAGTTCTGGGACCTTTTTTTACTTTTTTATCGATACTTCCGGGACATTTTTATCATTCCAAGTCAGTCCTGGAAATTTTTCTATGAAACTCGTATACTTTCAAGACGGACCTGAAAGTAAAGCAAAATATACATTGATGGTTCGGGAACGAACCTGAGAGTGATCGATCGATGATGAGAAATCTAAAGAACTGCAATAACCAACATCGTTTTCAGGCGTCTGCAGCTCATAATGTGTAAAATTCGTTTAGTTTCGAGTCCATTTAAATAGAATTTGTTGAGTTTTGGGAGATTCTACATAAAACGCATATAATTCGAAAATATTCAATATATGAACCATTTAGTTCCGGGACATTTTAGGCGAAATATGTACAGTTCTGGAACGTTTCGCATGCGAATCGTTATAGCTCTAGATACGTACACAAACACACGAATAGACAAGCACATACATATTTTTCGGAAATATTCAGTATATGAGCCGTTGAGTTCCGGGAAATTCTCGGCGAAATTTATACAGTTCCGAATTATTTCGCATGCGAATCGTTATAGCTCCATGGAGCTATAATTTTGCCGAAAATGTTCCGGAACCCAACGGCTCATATACTAAATATTTCCGGAAAATATGGGTTTCATGCAAAATCTCCTGAAACATAACTAATTTTATTTAAAAGGACTCGGAACCGAACGATTTTTACAAATTATGAGCTGCAGACGCCTGAACGCTATGTTGGTTACTGCAGTGCTTGAGATTTCTCATCATCGATCGATTACTCCCAGGTCGGTTCCCGAATCATCCATACAATGTAAATTTTACTGTACTTCTAGGTCCGTCCTGGAAATATACGATTTTCATATGAAGTTTCCAGGACCGACTTGGAATGATAGAAATGTCCCGGAAGTATCGATAAGAAAGTAAAAAAGTCCCCAGAACTATGCGATTGACACATATATGTGTAGGATGTGAGGATGCGTGTTTGTATGTTTCCGTTTGTTGATCACGTGTTCTCGTGTTTTTGTTTGTATATCTCGTGTATGTGCTTGTCTGTTCGTGTGCTTGTGTAAGTATCTGGAGCTATAACGATTTGCATGCAAAATGTCTCGGAACTGTAAAAATTTCGTCTAAAATGTCCCGGAACTAAACGGCTCATATATTAAATATTTCTGAATTATATGGGTTTCCTGTAAAATCTTTTGAAACTTCACAAATTTTATTCGAATGCAGACGCCTGAACGCTATGTTGGTTATTGCAGTGCTTAAGATTTCTCATCATCGATCGATTACTCCCAGGTCGGTTCCCGAATCATCCATACAATGTACATTTTACTGTACTTCTAGGTCCGTCCTGGAAGTATACTATTTTCATATCAAGTTTCCAGGACCGACTTGAAATGATAGAAATGTCCCGGAAGAATCGATAAGAAAGTCAAAAAGTTCCCAGAACTATGCGATTGACACATATATATGTAGGATGTGAGGATGTGTGTTTGTATGTTTCCGTTTGTTAATCACGTATTCTCGTATTTTTGTTTGTATATCTCGTGTATATGCTTGTCTGTTCGTGTGTTTGTGTTAGTATCTGGAGCTATAACAATTCGCATGCAAAATGTTCCGGAACTGTAAAAATTTCGCCTAAAATGTCCCGGAACCAAACGGCTCATATATTAAATATTTCTGAATTACATGGGTTTTATGTAGAATCTTTTGAAACTTAACAAATTTTATTCGAATGATCTCGGAACTAAACGATTCTTACGAAATATGAGCTGCAGACGCCTCCTAGATAGACAAACTTGCTGTAGAGGCACGCCAGACAACTTGATGGCAATAGGACGGCAGATTTGTGTCACGCCGTGCTGCAAAAATGATGCGAATACGCAGCACAACGTGACGTCAATATAACGACAAAATAAGGTTTAAGAGCCCAGTTTGCTGCAAATATGGTGCAAATACGCAGCAAGCTGTGGTAAAGCATTTACGTGTCGTCATAACGCAGCTTAATGCGGCCATACAGCATTACGTGTCGTCATAACGTAGCTTAATGCGGACGGAGAAAGCTGCTCACTGACGCCACGGGCCACGGCGTGCTGTCCCATTGCCGACAATGTGGCGTCAAATGGCTATCATGGCTGAAAGCTATGTTGGTTGTTGCAGTGCTTAAGATTTATCATCATCGACCGATTACTCCCAGGTCGGTTTCCGAATCATACATATAATGTATATTTTACTGTACTCCCAGGTCCGTCCTGGAAATATACGATTTTAATATAGAATTTCTAGGACTGACCTGGAATGATAGAAATGTCCCGGAAGTATCGATAAGAAAGTAAAAAAGGTCCCAGAACTATGCGATTGACACATATATGAAGCATTCTACACCAAGTGGGCCACTAAAAATTCGTGTGACCTCGAAATATGATGAAAATTTTTTTTTAAAAGTTATTCGCTTGTCAAAAGCAAGCAGGATTTTCTTCAATTTTTTGTATCTGATTGTACACCGCCAATTTAGATCAAAATGTTTTTTTTTCGAATCATTTTACACGTGGAACGATCCATTGCACAAGAAAAACACCTTCGCATAAAATTTTGTTTTCCGAATATACCTTATAATCTCATCTATTTTGAAGCTGCCCAGAATTCTTTCCGTTTATTTTTCAGCGAAACTAGGGAATGATATTTTTTTTTGTCGAGTTAGCCATTTCCAATTTCCCGACTATTTTGAGAGAACTTTCAGACCTCGGAGTACAGTAAAATAAACATTGTATGTATGATCCGAGAACCGAACTGGGAAAAATCGATCGATGATGAGAAATCCAAAGCAATGCAATAACAAACATAGCTTTCAGGCGTCTGCAGCTCATAATTTAAAAAAATCGTTCAGTTCGGATACCATTTTAAAAAATTTTGTTAAGTTCAAGGAGATTCTGCATGAAACCCATATAATTCGGAAATATTCAATATATGGGCCGTTTAGTTCCGGGACATTTTAGGCGAAATTTGTACAGTTCCGGAACATTTCGCATACAACTCGTTATAGCTCCAGATACTAACACAACCACACGAACAGACAAGCACATACATGAGACATACAAACACAAACACGCCAACATAAATAGATAAATACACCAACAATTAATTATGCAAACACGGGAACTTATAAAATGTTTGATGAGATTAAGGCGGTATGGTAAAATGTCTTACATCAAATAATCATCAGAAAAAAATGGTATATAAAGCGGTTGTCTGATTTACGCACTATGCCATATTTCAGGTCGAAATTATGCAGACATTTCAGTTAAAAACTGCGTAATGTATATTAGTTTTACATTGTAGATATATTGATATTTCAGATATTTCGGAGAGATTTCAAATAAAAATTTCATAGTTTTGTGACAGCTTTATAATTCAAGGTCCTGAGTTTTGAGCTATGTTTCATGATAGTTAAGGTCAAGCTTTTTTATGTATGGAGCTTATCCCAGTACGGAATCCACAGGAAACAATAAACATGAGCTGGTTTTACACAACGTCCACCATAGCTTAATGAGACTCTGGGCCTGCAATTATATTCTATTAGAACACCTTAGCTTAAGACTTGGGACCTGGAATTATATGCTATAAAAGTTTATGTAGTGTATCTTTAATCAGGAGTCGGTGATTGTACGGTCCATAGTCCTTAAGGGCTTACATACAGTTAGAAGGCTTTAAAAAGACGGATTTTCAAGAATTTTTTTCGCGCAGACTATTCAATTTATTAATTTGAAAATTGGTGTACATATTATAATAACCTTATAATATATTAACATATTTTTTATTTGTAAAAATAATCATCGCGAATGTTGCTATCGCCGATCTCCTAGAGCTCCGCAAAAAAAACCAATTTTGCGGTGATCACGATATCTCTGGACCGGATTATCGGAAATGAAAAAACCAAATAAATTTCGTTAATATAATACATTATCTAGTATTTAATCGAAGGAATTAGCGAAAAAATAATTTTTGACAAAATGGCGACTTCTCAAAATAAAAGACTCGATTTTGAACGAAAATTTAAGCCTTAAATTGTTTATAAAATGGAAAATATTTATCGGAGAAAAAAAATCTTCGATTAATTACTAAAAAATCTAGTTAAAAAGGTTGTGTTAAAATTTGAGACTGATCGGTTCAGCCGTTTTCGAGAAATCTTGATCACCGATTTTGAAAACATAGTTTTGAGAAAAACGCGTTTAAAGTTTCAAAAGTGAGACGCGCCTCCCTAACGCGCCTTCATAAATGTGTCTATAACTTCGAAAATATTCGTCTGATTGACATAAAATTTTGAGTGTGTATGCTCCAATATATGTATATTCAGAAAATACAAAAAAAAAACGATTTTTTGAAAATTACAAGTGTATGTAAGCCCTTAAACTATTCAAAAAGGTTCAAACACTAACTCCTAATTGAATATGAACTATTAAAATTCTTAAAGCATATGATTCCAGGCCCAGCGTTCTATTCAGCTAGCGTAGACTACACAGAAAATCAGATAATGTCTATTGTTCTTTATAGACTTCTTACTGGGATAAATTCCGTGGATAAACTATCTTAATCATGAACCATAGCTTAAAACTCGGGACATAGAATTATAAGTTATGAAAATTGTGGCAGTGTTAACCAGTAATCGGTGATCCAACTCTTTGGAATAGTTCAGGGACCATGGAACGTTTAAGTACGGGTTCCTGATTAAATATACCCTACCAAAATTCTCATCGCATGTAATTCGAGGTCCTGAGTAATGAGGTCTGGCGTTCTTATAGAATATAATTCCAGGTCAAGCCTCTTATTGAGCTATGGTCGACGCTGCGTAGAACCAGCTAATGTTTATTGTTTTTTATGGATTTCTTACTGGGATAAGCTCCGTGCATTAACTAGATGAACCATAGCTAGCGTCATAGCATGAACCATATCTCAAGAATCGGGACCTGGGACTATATGCTATAAGAGATTCGGTGATGTATATTCGATCGATAGTCGGTGATTGAACCTTTTTGAATAGTTTAGGTACCGCACAATGACCGTACATGGGCCGTACAATGACCGACTGTTAATTAAGTATACACTACCAATATTCTTATAGCATATAATTCCAGGTCCCGAGTGTTGAGCTAAGTGTTATTATAGAATATAATTCCAGGCCCAAGGTCTCATTAATCTATGGTCGACGATGCGTAAAACCAGCTAATGGTTATTGTTTTTTATGGATTTCTAACTAGGATAAACTCCGTGCATGCACTAGCATAAGCATAGCTATCATGAACAATGGCTTGGGCTCGGGACCTGGGATTATATGCTACAAGAATTTTTATACTGTATGATTAATCACGATTAAGTAATTAAATTCTTTTCAAAAGTTTAAGGACTCTGGACCGTTAAATCACCGACGCCTGATCAAATATAAACGACCAAAATTCTTATAGCATACAACTTCAGGTCCCGAGGCTTAAGCTATGGTGTTCTTATACAATATAATTCCAGGCCCAAATTCTTATCAAGCTTTCTTACCCTGGAAAAAAAGTTCATATATATTTATATATTATATATATAATTTTTCAGATCTAATTAGATCTTTAATTTGGCGCGATCTAATTCGATATAGCTAGATCTGTTTTTATATAAACATATCTGGCTATATCTTTCTTGATACATTTTTTATTTTTTCCATATATTTATCAGTAGTTACGATAAAAATCGGTTGCATATTCATATGATAATTTCTAAGGGTCAAGTAACGAAAAAAAAATTTTGAAGAAAAAAAATCTTGCTTCCAGTGGGGTTCGACGTGACCCTCAGCTTTACGCATATCCTCAGACGATCCCCACAACCTAAAACTTCGCTAACCACTACACCACCGACTACTTTATATATGTTAATGTAAATATCATATTTATAGAACACAGGCAGAGAAATAAATACGTACCATAATAGTATTGTGAATTTACTTTCTTTACCCGAAAGCCATTTTTTGGTTCAACTTGTCCTTTAACTTAATTTAAAAAAATCAAATATTGAATCTGATGGATAATGGGAACAATAATAATAATGCATATTGTTAATATATTTGTTATAATAATAATAATCTTAAATAATAATGAATATTAAAACTTAATTTATATCGCATCATATTTTATAAGTATATATGATGCGATAAATATTGCACAAGACCAAATATTTCCCATATAGCAAAATATATATTCAGATATAATCAGATATGGCAAATGTACTTATGCTAGATATCGGCGATCGCCATCCGCATCATTTTGTATCTTTTCATATCTGACCATATCAACCTCACAGTTATTATATATATAATGCTGTCTGGTTAAAATTTGTTATATATCAAACTATATTAATTATCCGTGGACTGCAAAATTTACTATTAACTCATATATGGTCAGACATGGCGCATTATGTCGATTAATTTATAGATATATATGACCAGATGTATTCAGATCTAATCATATATTCAACACCTCATAATGCAAATCAAAAAATATATAATTAGATATGAGAATATGTGGTCAGATATGGCGCATTACATTGATCAATTGATAGGTATATGTGACCAGATCTATTCAGATCTAATCTTATATTCAACAATCCAAAATTTAAATCTAACCATATATAATTAGATACAAGAATATATGCTTTTATATCAAATGATATCTACTTAGAGCTAATCTTTTTTTCCCGGGTATTTTTCTTTATAGATTCATTACTGGGACGAGCTCCGCGCATAAACTAACTTAAGTATAGCTATTATAAACCACAGCTCAACACTCGGGATCTGGAATTATATGCTATATGTATTTTTGTAGTGTATATCCAATCAGGAGTCAGTAATTGTACGGTCTTTGGTCCCTGAACTAATGAAAAGAGTTTAACTATCGATGACTGATAAAATATATACTATTAACGTGTTTATAGGATATAATTCCAGGTCCTGAGTCTTAAGCTATGTTTCATGATAGTTATGGTAAGGCTAGTTTATGGACGGAGATTTTATCCCAGTAAGAAATCCAGAGAGAACGATGAACAATAGCTGGTTTTACTCAGCATCCGCCATAGCTCAATAAGACTCTGAGGCTGCAATTATATTGTATAAGAACACCTTAGCCCAAGACTTGGGACCTGGAACTATATGCTATTAAAGTTCAGGTCGTGTATATTTAATCAGTAGTCGGCGATTGTACGGTCCATGGTCCTTAAACTAATTCAAAAAGTTTAATCACAGACGCCCGATTAAATATACACTGCTGAAATACTTATAGCATATAACTCAAGGCCCACAGTTATATTAAGCTAGCGTGGAATATGCGTAAAACCAGATAATGTCTATTGTTGTTTATGGATTTCATACTGAGATAAGTTCCGTGCATGAACTAGCTTAATCATCAACCATGGCTTGAAAATTGAGACATTGAATTATAAGCTATTAGAATTTTGGCAGTGTATATTTAATCAGGAATCGATGATTGAACGCTTTTGTAGAGTTCAAGGACCATGGAACGTTTACTTACTGGTTGCTGATTAAATATACACTATCAAAATTCGTATAGCATATAATTCCAGTTTCTGAGTCATGAGCTATTGTGTTCTCATTCAATATAATTCCACGTTACGAGTTTTATTGAGCTATGTTAGACGCTGCCTAAAAACAGCTAATGTTTATTGTTCTTTATAAAATTCTTACTAGGATAAGCTCCGTGCATTAACTAGATGAACCATAGTTAGCATCATAGCATGAAAAATAGCTTGAGCCTCGGGACCTGGGATTAAAAGCTGTAAGAGATTTGGTGGTGTATAGTTGATCGGAAGTTCGGTAAATGAACTTTTTAAAAAAGTCTAGGGACCGTACAATGACTGTACATGGACCATACAATGACCGAGTGATAATTAAATATCCACTACCAACATTTTCATACCATATAACTCCAGGTCCCGAGTGTTAAGCTAAGGTGTTATTATAGAATAAATTTCCAGGCCCAAAGTCTCATTAAGCTATGGTCGACGATGCGTAAGACCAGAAAATAATTATTGATATTGATGGATTTTTAACTCGGATAAACTCCGTGCATGAACTAGCTTAAGCATAGCTATCATGAGCCATGGCTTAGGCTCGGGAAATGAAATTATATGATGCAGGATTTTTTGTAGTGTATGATCAATCAGGGTTCGGTAGTAGAATTCTTTTAAATAGTTTAGGAACTATGGACGGTTGAATCACCGACGCCTGATCAAATATATAAGACCCAAATTCTTATAGCATATAATTTCAGGTTCCGAGTCTTAACCCAGATAGACAACGTGTTGTAAAGATTCGCCACACAGCTTGATTACAATAGGACGGCAGATTTGGGTCACGACGTGATGTAAAAACGATGCAAATACGCAGCACAACGAAACGTCAATATAACGTCAAAATAAGGTTTGAGCACAGTTTGCTGCAAATATGCTGCATATACGCAGCACGCCGTGGAGAAGTTTTTACGTGTCGTCATAACGCAGCTTAATGCAGCCATACAGCATTACTTGTCGCCATAAAGATGCTTAATGTGGACGTAGAAAGCTGCTCAGTGACGCCGTGGGCCATGGCGTGCCGTCCTATTGCCGACAATGTGGCGTCAAATGTCTATCAGGGTAATCTATGGTGTTCTTATACAATATAATTCCAGGCCCAAATTCTTATTAAGGTTTGGTGGACATTGCGTCGATCCAGCTGATGGTTATTGTTCTTCGTAGATCATTACTGAGACGAGCTCCGCGCATGGACTAGCTTAAGCATAGCTAATATGAACCACAGCGGAACACTCGGGAGCGGGAGTTATATGCTTTAGGAATTTTGGTAGTTTATATCCAATCAGGAGTCGGTATTCGTACGGTTCATGGTCCCTAAACTATTGAAAAGAGTTCAACTATCGATAACTAATTAAATATACACTATCAACATTCTTATAGCGTTTAATTCCAGGTTCTGAGTCTTAAGCTATGTTTCATGGTAGTTGTAGTTGAGCAAGTTAAAGTACGGAACTTATCTCAGTGAGAAATCCACAGAGAATAATAATCATTAGCTGGTTTTACGCAGCGTCCACCATATCCTCATAAGACTCTAGGTCGGCAATCATATTCTATAAAAACATCTTAGCTGAAGACTTGGGACCTGGTAGTATATGCAATAAAAGTTTGGGTAGTGTATGTTGAATACGGAGTCGATGATTGTACGGTCCATGGTCCTTGAACTATTCAAAAAAGTTAAATCACCGACGCCTGATTAAATATACAAAACCAAAATTCTTATAGCATATAATTCCAGGCCCAGAGTATTATGAAGCTAGCGTGGACTATGCGTAAAACCAGATAATGTCTATTTTTTTAAATGTTTTTATTACAGGGATATAAGTTCCGTGCATGAACTAGCTTAATCATGAACCATACCTTTAAATTGAGGACAATGAATTATAAGCTGTACAAATTTTAGCGGTGTATATTTAATCAGGAATCAATGATTGAACTCTTTTGAATAGTTCAGGGACCACGCACCGTTTAATTACCGGTTCCTGATTAAATATACACTACCAAAATTCTTATAGCATATAATTCCAGGTCCTGAGTCGTGAGCTATGGTGTCTTTATAGAATATAATTCGAGGTTAAGAGTCATATTGACCTATGGTGAACGCTGCGTAAAACCAGCTAGTGTTTATTGTTCTTTATGGATTTCTTACTAGAATAAGCTCCGGGTTTTAACCAGATGCACCGTAGCTAGGATCATAGCATGAATCATAGCTCAAGACTCGGGACCTGGGATTATCGGCTATAAGAGAATTGGTGATGTATATTCGATCGGTAGTCAGTGATTGAACTTCTTTAAATAGGCTAGTGACCGTACAATGACCGTACATGGATTTTAGAATGACCGCCTGATAACTAAGTATAGACTACCAACATGCTTAGATCATATAATTCCAGGTCCCGAGTGTTAAGCTAAGGTGTCATTATAGAATATATTTCCAGGCCCAGAGTCTCATTAAGCTATGGTCAACAAGGCATAAAACCATACAAGGCATAAAACCAGCTAATGGTTATTGTTTTTATGGATTTCTAACTCGGATAAACTCCGTGTATGAACTAGCTTAAGCATAGCTTTCATGAGCCATGGCTTCGGCGAGGGTCCTGGAAATAATTGCTACAAGAATTTTAGTAGTATATGGTTAATCAGGATTCGGTAATATAATTGTTTTAAATAGTTAAGGGCCTGTGGACCGTTTAATCACCGCCGCCTGATCAAATATACACGACCGAAGTTCTTATAGCATATACTTCCAGGTCCCGAGCCTTAAATTATGGTGTTCTTATACAATATAATTCCGTGCCCAAATTCGTATTAAGCTTTGGTGGACGTTGCTTAAACCCCGCTGATAGTTATTGTTCTTTATAGATACATTACTGTGACGAGCTCCGCGCACGAACTAGTTAAAGAATAGTTATTATAAACCACAGCTCAACACTTGGGACCTGAAATTATATGCTATAAAAATTTCGATATTGTATATCTAATCACGAGTCAGTGATTGTACGGTCCATGGTCCTTAAACTTTAAACAAAGGTTTAATCACCGACTCCTGTTTGAATATATACGACAGAAATTCTTATAGCATATAATTCCAAGCCCACAGTTATATTAAGTCAGCGTGGAATATGCGTAACACCAGATAATGTCGATCGTTCTTTATGGATTTCTTACTGGGATAAGTTCCGTGCATGAACTAGCTTAATCATAAACCATAGCTTAAAAATCAGGACATGGATTTATAAGCTATTACAATTTTGGCAGTGTATATTCAATCAGGAATCGGTGATTGAACGTTTTTGAATAATTCAGGGACCATGGAACGGTTAATTACCGGTTCCTGATTAAATATACACTACCCAAATCCGATGTGTGAAACCAGATAATAAGTATTGTTCTTTATGGATTATTTACTGGGATAAACTCCGTGCATGAACTAGCTTAAGCATAGCTATCATGAGCCATGGCTTAGGGGCCTTCGGGACCTGGAATTGTATACTACAAGAATTTTTGTAGTGTATGATTAACCAGGATTCGGTAAAAGAATTCTTTTGAATATTGGGAATAATTCGCCCAATATTATTATACAATATCTCAGTAATTAATTTATAATATAATATAATTCCAGGTCCCGAGTTTGAAGCTATGTATTATGATAGTTATGGTTAAGCTATTTCACGTACGGAGCTTATCCCAGTAAGAAATCCATAGAGAACACTGAAAATTAGCTGGTATTACGCAACGTCAACCATAGCTTAATAAGACTCTGGGTCCGTAATTACATTCTATAAGAACACCTTAGCGTAAAACTAGAACCTGGAATTATATGCTGTAAAAGTTTTAGTAGTGTATATTGAATACGGAGTCGGTGATTGTACGGTCCATGGTCCTTGAACTATTCAAAAAGGTTCAATCACCGACTTCTGATTAAATATACACTACCAAAATTCATATAGCATATAACTCCAGGCCCAGAGTATTATTAAGCTAGCGTAGACTAAGCGTAAAACCAGATAATGTCTATCGTTCTTTATGGATTTCTTACTAAGATCAGTTCCGTGTATGAACTAGCTTAATCATGACCCATAGCTTAAAACTCAGGACATGGAATTGTAAGCTATAAGAATTTTGGCAGTGTATATTTCATCAGGAATTGGGGATTAAACACTTTTAAATAGTTCAGGGACCACGGACCGTTTAATTAGCGGTTCCTGAATAAATATATACTACCAAAATTCTTATGGCATATAATCCTAGTTTCTGAGCCATGAGCAATGGTGTTCTTATAGAATATAATTCCAGGTTACGAGTCTTATTGAGCTATGGTAGACTCTGCGTGAAACTAACTGATGGTTATTGTTTTTTATGGATATTTTTCTAGGATAAGCTCCGTGCCCTAAGTAGATGAAGTCTAGGGACCGTACAATGATTGTACATGAACCTTACAATGACCGAGTGATAATTAAATATACACTACCAACATTCTTATAGCATATAACTTCAGGTCTCGAGTGTTAAGCAAAGGTGTTATCATAGAATATATTTCCAGGCCTAGAGTCCTATTAAACTATGGTGGACGATGCGCAAAACCAGCTAATGGTTATTGTTCTTTATGGATTACTTACTGGTATGAAGTCCGTGCATGGATTAGCATAAGCATAGCTTTCATGAGCCATGGCTTAGGCTAGGGACCCGAAATTAAATATTACAAGAATTTCTGTAGTGTTCGATTAATCAGGATTTGGTAATAGAATTTTTTTCAATAGCTTAGGTACTATGGACCGTTAAATCACCGACGCCTGATCAAATATGGATGACCAAAATTCTTATAGCATATAATTTCAGGTCCCGAGTCTTAAGCTATAGTGTTCTTATACAATATAATTCCAGGCCCAAATTCTTATTAAGCTTTGGTGGACACTTTCTCGATTCAGCTGATGGTTATTGTTCTTTATAGATTCATTACTGGGATAAGCTCCGTGCATGAACTAGCTTAAGCATAGTTATTATGAATTACAGCTTAACACTTGGGACCTGGATTCATATACTATAGGAATTTTGGTACTGTATATCCAATCAGGAGTCAGTAATTGTCCGGTCCATGGTCTCTAAATTATTGAAAAGAGTTCAACCATCGATGACTGATTAAATTTACACTATCAATATTCTTATAGCATATAATTTCAGGTCCTGACTGTTGAGCTATGTTTCATGATAGTTATGGTTAAGCTCGTTTACGTACGGAGCTTATCCTAGTAAGAAATCCACAGAGAACAATAAATATTAGCTGGTTTAACGCAGCGTCCACCACAGCTTAATAAGACTCCGGGTCTGCAATTATATTCTATAAGAACACCTTAGGTCATGACTTGGGAGCCGGAATTATATGCTATAAATGTTTAGGTAGTGTATCCCAGATAGACAAACGTGCTGTAGAGGTTCGCCAGACAGCTTGATTGCAATAAGACGGCAGGTTTGCGTCATGACGTGCTGCAAAAACGATGCAAATACGCAGCACACCGTGACGCCAATATAACGTCAAAATAAGGTTTAAGAGCACAGTTTGCTGCAAATATGTTGCATATACGTAGCACGCCGTGGTGAGGCATTTACGTGTCGTCATAACGCAGCTTAATGCGGTTATACAGCATTACGTGTCATCATAACGTAGCTTAATGCGGACGTAGAAAGCTGCACACTGACGCCGCGGACCACGGCGTGCCGTCCTATTGCCGACAATGTAGCGCTAAATGTCTATCAGGGTATATTGAATACGAAATCGGTGATTGTACGTTCTATGACCCTTAAACTATTCGAAAAAGATCAATCACCGATACCTGATTGAATATACACTACCAAAATTCTTATAGCAATTAATTTCGGGCCCAGAGTATTATTAAGCTTGCGTGGACTATGCGTAAAACCAGATAATGTCTATTGTTCTTTATAGATTTCTTACTGGGATAAGTTCCTTGCATGAACTAGCGTAATCATGAACCACAGCTTAAAACTTAGGACATGGTATTATAAGCTATAAGAATTTTGGCAGTGTATATTAAATCAGGAATCGGTGATTGAACTCTTTTGAATAGTTCAGGGTCCATAGAACGTTTAATTACCGGTTCCTGGTTATATATACACTATCAAAATTTTTATAGAATATAATTCCAGGTTCTAAGTCGTGAGCTATGGTGTTTTTATAGAATACAATTCCAGTTTAAGTCTTCTTGAGCTATGGTGGCCGCTGCGTAAAATCAACTAATGTTTATTGTTCTTTACGAATTTCTTACTAAGATATGCTCCGGGCTTTAACTAGATGCACCATAGCTAGCACCATAGTGTGCAACATAGTTTAAGACTTGGGACCTGGGATTATATGCTATAAGAGAATTGGTGGTGGATATTCGATCGGGGTCGGTGATTGAACTTCTTTGAATAATCTAGGGACCGTACAATCACCGTACATGGACCTTACAATGACCGTCTGATAATTAAGTATACACTACCAACATTCTTATAGCGTATAATTCCAGGTCCCGAGTCTCGAGCTATGGTTCATGCTATGATGCTAGCTATGGTTTAAGTAAAACTGAGAGAATCTCAGTCAAGATCGCTGCGCACTCTTATATACGTGAATATGCCACCTGCTGAACCTGATTTGGAATTCAATCGGATATTACTAAAAAAACATGACCGTTTTCTCAAGATCTACGAGCACTAGTGGTTTAGAAATATATTTCTCTTTCATTCGAATCTATTGTTATCTTTTTCCGCCCTCTCCATACTGAGATATTGTAATATTGGGCGAATTATTTCCAATATTCATCATCGCAAAAATTCTTTAACAGTTCGGCCGGTCACGTCTTTATAGATCCACTAGCCCGTGTATAAGCCCGTTAAGCACAGGCTCTTTATTTGCAGAATTTTTCTTCAATGTGTGCAAACATATGCACGTGTTCAAGATGGTGTGCAAGTGTAAGCGAGTGTATGCGTGGATGTGCGAAAGTGTGCAAGTGTGTACGACGGTGTGCGAGAGTGTGTAAGTGTGAAGGACGGTGTGCGAGAGTGTGCAAGTGTGCGCGAGAGAATTGTGCAAGAGTTTGTGATAGTGTGCGAGTGTGTACGAGTGTGTGTGCGAGAGTGTGCGACAGTCTGCAAAAGAGTATGGGAGTGTGCGAGAATGTGCGAATGGGTGCGAGCGTGTGCAAGTGTGTACGACGGTGAGCAAGTATGTGCTCTTACTGCACTTTTTTTGATGAAATATTCTCCAATTTGGGTGTAAAATTTCACATGGAAAACTATTCGTATTATCAATACTTTTTTATTCACAAACAGCTTTTGTACCTGGTATTGTAACAAATCGAAAACAAAAATTACAAATATAAAATGTTTCCAAAATGTGCACGTTATATTAACAACAATTTTTCTTTGTTTCTTATTAGTAATATCACTGACGAGTTTTTTTCTCATCATCGGACTAATCTTTCGTAATCATAGTATTTCGATCACAGAAGTCATATAAGTTTTTAGTTTTTGTTGTATATAAACATACGTTTATATTTGTATTTTCAATACTCTATTTGTATCACGTTTTCTAATTGAGCAAAAAATAAAAGCGAAAAAATAAAAAAACAACTATCGTTCAACGGTAGAAAATCACACACACTAAAAAAAATTGTCGCTCGTCATAGCAATGAATGACTTAAATTTACTAATAAATCATATTTTATGATATTAATCATTATTTTAATATTGAAATGAAAAACCGTATATTTATCAACTTTTGTAATATCAATGGCTTGACGTAATTGTCTTTTTCGGCGCGAATAGTACGCTTTTTTAACGTTATATTGCTTACTTATAGCTTCTTATCAGTAGAAATTATTTTTTGTTAAAAAAAATCTCACACTATCGTTTTAATACGAGATAGTATTTTTCACCTCGCGAGGAACTTCTGTCTGTGCGTGACATTCATGTCAAATATTGAATTTCACGGGAAAGTTTTTTTTTGAGATCAACTTTCTACATTTCCCGAATAACCTTAATTCAATCAATTAGCACGTAGAAGATATAATAGTTTTTCGTACAAATGAGTCAATTTTCATAAAAGCTTGCAACATCAATTTTCAAATACTCATATTGATGGAAAATTTATAACTCATCAACAATTATAAATTTTTTTTGTTATGAATATAATTAACAATTTTTTCAAGTCATCGAACTTGACTTTTTTATTATGTTGTTTCGATTACAGACATTATATCGACGGCAGTATGGAAGAACGTGCGATCTCAAATTGTGCTAGAAGAACGTGCTATCTCAAATTGTGCTAGAAAAACGTGCTACCTTAAATTGTGCTAGAAGAACGTGTTATCTCAAATTGTGCTTGAAGAACGTGCTATCTCAAATTATGAGAGAAGGTGGTATCTCCTATTGTGATCAATTGGAGATACCACCTTTTTCTCTCATAATTTGAGATAGCACCTTCTTCTAGCACAATTTGAGATACCACGTTCTTCTAGCACAATTTGAGATAGCACGTTTTTGTAGCACAATTTGAGATAGCACGTTCTTCTAGCACAATTTGAGATAGCACGTTCTTCCATACTGCCATCGATATAAGATACACTACCGAAAAAAATTAAAGGGTGAAAAAAATTTCTTAAATTTTCAGTGGTTTTTAACGATGCTGTATCTGAGTGAAAAATAGTCGTATCCAGGTCTAAAAACAAGCATTTTAAAGATTAAAGTTTCATGTTTTGAGATCCACGACCAAAAAAAAATTCGAAGCTGCAGGTTTTATGTAATTCTAAGAAATAGTGAGAAAAAAAATGTTGGCAAATTTTGATCACTTTTTTTGGCTGCAGTTACTTGGAAACAAATTTTCCAGCTAAACCATTGCATGGACCGTATAGCTTGTTAATTTAGCTTCAATTTGCATTTTTTTGAGACCTTGATGCGACCATTTTTTGCTGAGATATCGAACATTTAATAAAAAAGGATCCTTTTGTGTTCGACCATAGATATCTCAGCAACTAATGATCGTACAGAAATTGAAACGGGGGTTTCGAAAACTTAAATTTATGCTCTACAAGGATTGATTATCGTTTTTTGAAAAAAAAAATCTCTTTCCATCCTTACCATGAATTTGAAAAAACAGGAGAAAAAGGGATATTTATAGTTTTTTTAGAAAATCAACTGCCAAGGTAAAAATATTGACAAAACGACTAAGGTTGAGCGTGACTTTTACAGCTCAATATACCCACAAATACCCTGTAAAGTTTCGATTTGATCTACCGAACCGTTTCTTTGTTTCAAGCGATGAAATTATTGAAAAAAATTGAAGTATCCTGTTTATCCCTCTAAACGTAAAAATCATTATTAGAGTGAAACAAAAATTTTTTTTGAGCTTTTCTCACATTTTTATCGCAATAAGCGTTTAAATGTATGGGGAAAAAAATTTCGAATAATTTTTGAATTTTTTTTTGAAAATTTTGTTGATTTCTTTTTTCATAAATTTAAACGCTCTTTGCGATAAAAATGTGGAAGCTCAAAAAAATTTTGTTTTCATTTCAATAATGATTTCGAAGTATTTAGAGGCAATAAACATGATCATTACATTTTTTTCAAAAACTCGATTGCTTGAAAGAAAAAAACCTTTCGATAGATCAAATCGAAACTTTAAATGGTATTTGTGGGTATTTCGCGCTGTAAAATTCACGCTCAACCTTAGTCGTTTGGTCAATATTTCTAACTTGGCCGTTGATTTTTAAAAAAACCATAAATATCCATTTTTCTCCTGTTTTTCCCAATTCATGGCAGGAATGAGAAGAGATTTTTTTTTCCAAAAACGATACTCAATCCTTGTAGAGCATAAATTTAAGTTTCCAAAACCCCCCTTTTAATTTCTGTACGATCATTGGTTGCTGTGATATCAATGGTCAAACACAAAAGGATCCTTTTTCATTAAAAGTCCGATATCTCAGCGAAAAATGGTTGCATCAAGGTCTCAAAAAAAAGCAAATAGAAGCTTAATTAACAAGCTTAACAACAAGATCCATGCAATGGTTTAGCTGAAAAAAAATTTCTAAATAACTAGCCAAAAAAAAAGTGATAAAAATTTGCCACATTTTTTTTCTCACTACTTTTTAGGATTGCGTGAAATAGCTTTGAATTTTATTTTGCTGGTAGGTCTCCAAAACTAGAAACTTTAAGCTTTTAAATGACATTTTTTAGACCTCAATACGACCATTGTTCACTGAGCATTGTTAAAAGCCACTAAAAATTTAGTACATTTTTTTTGTCCCTCAATTTCTTCCAGTAGTGTACTTGCATTTGCACTATACGATTTCACGTACTTTCTTTTCATTTATTACGTCTTAAAGCTTTTCAAAACTTAAAAATAAAGCATTTTTAATGCTTCAACTATACGACGTATTTGAACTACGAAAGTTCTTTATCACGAACGTCTCTATATAAAAATATTTTTTTTTTAAATAATTAATGACTGTGGTTACAGGTACAAAAAGAAGGATGATTATCCTGAGCTTGTAATACTGAAAATCACTAAATATAAGCTCTGCTTCATTTTGGTGATAATCTTCAATCTACGTGATTGTCGAACGCAATTGTTTGAAAATGGAAAGGTCTCGAGTAAACTTCGTTTAGGAATATTCCAAACGCCGATTCGCCGCCTTCTGATTACTCATCCATGCCTTCACTTGTTGAGAAGTACGCGATTGAAGAACTGGAACTTTGCTGATAAAATCGCCTATACTTTTGAGAGATGGAAACGTCTTACTGTCGGAGTTGATGAATGTACCAAATTCTTTAAGAATATGATCCTTTTCTTCACGTGACCAGGGAACTCTCTTAATAGGACCGTGTGGTGATCCTAAGAGTGAAATAATCTATTAACTTTGCACTTTATTTGATGAATAATATTGAATTACAAAAGAGCTGTTAATTGTAAATTATAAAATTACGGGTACTGTTCCAGAAGAACCTAGGAAAAAAGCATAAGAAAAATTAGCTCGCGGAAAAAATGGCCCAGGAAAAAACAGCCTACGGAAAAAATAGCTCAGGAAAAAACTGCCTACGGAAAAAACAGCCCTGGAAACTCGATTCTTTGAGGTTTAAAACAGCATCAAAAATCCAGAAAAATTCTGTTTCTACATAAAATTTCTTCCTGGGCTATTTTTTCTATGAGCTGTTTCTTCCTGGGCTATTTTTCCGCCTCCCGATCTGGAAAATGGTTGTAAATTCTTATAATCGGAGAAGACAACATCAATAATATGGAGAAAATCATAATTCATTTTATATACAACGAAGAGTTCAATTTCTGATTCATACATACCAGAATGTCGTTTCTTTGTTTTCGGTGGACAATATGAATCCGCCTCTGCTGGTTGCTGGTCGATAGCGGCTTTAGATCGAGGGCGTCCCCTTTGAGGCTTGTGATTTTCCGAATCTTTCTCAGTACAGAAGGGATTTTCCTGGTTTGATTCTGTGTTTGCGGGCAGGCCGTTAAAATCGTTCTCGTCAATTTCCTCTTCGCTATCGCTTTCTGTTTCCACACCTTGCGCCTTTTCCAATAATTGTGACATTTTTACGATCTCTCGGGAAACAATTGCTTGTCGATAAACGTTTTTATGTATGTCGGTTGAATGACCCATAAAATTAGCAACATCGCCGACGTCTTGGTCGTTCAGATTCAACGAAAGACATTTTGTAGCCATGTGTTTTCTGAGTTCTGTTCCACGTAGGCTATTTGGATTTGTTGCGCCACATTCACTCGAGAACTTACGCATGAGCAGACACGCATTGAGATGTTTATGTACAGTCTTGTTATTTGTTGGCATCCCGAAAACATAAGGATTTGTTGTGCTAACTCGCGCTTGGGCTCGATATTCAAGAATCAATTTTATACATTCCAACATATTTGAGCTGAGCAGTACGGGGACTGTACGATTGAGTTTTCCCCTAATCGTGAATCTCACGTATTGATTCACTGCGGCTCTCGTGGGTTCTGACAACTGCCTGTATAGCTCGTTGTCAACTCCTCTATCGACACCTTGGTGATTATTGAAATCCTCAATCAATATTCTTTCTACCTCTCCAGCTCGGCGACGGTTGAACAGCTGCACCGAAGTCAATGTCGTTTCTGCTAAATAACGCCACCCTGAGACCGAAAAATTATATTTCAAAGTATTAAGTACTTTTTTTCGTTCTTGCTCGAGATAATCGTGCAACTTGTGGACATCATCAGTTGATGGTAAAACCACTTTTTTCCGGCGTTTCTGTTGAGCCTGTGTCTCGGCAACGACTTTATTCACGCTCACAGTATAGTCTTCGTCCAATAACTTCAAAAAGTCTTCGGCGTCCTTTAGCTTCTCTCTTTGTTTGGTTTTTATGCACATACTGATTCGAATTTTTCCGATTTGTTTAAGCAATGTCCCGAGTGACGAAGCAGTAGATGGAGCTTGATACGCACTCGTTACGTCGTTAAGACCAGCAACTATGTTGACTGCAGAGATTGCGTCCTCGTATACTTCCGGATCAAAAACTGAAGTAAGATCAGTTACGTTTTTATTTATCTTCTGAAGTGCCAAGAGGAAACGTCCTATCGTTCGGATTTGGGACCTGATCATTTTATCAAAATGTTGCGATTTGTATTTTTTGGCTTGTTTGTTTGCAAAAGCAATTACCAGTTCATCATAACGAACTGCGCAAGTAACCACATCATCACGTAATACAGGGAAAATGCGGCGACGAAGAACATCAGTTGCTGAAGGATGGATGCGGCCTGCTACTTGTTTTGCTGTTAGCATGACCAATCTGTTGTTTTGACTGCTTAAGCGTGTGCATTTAGCGAAATGAATGGCGATCGTATTTTTTGAATATGAACCCTTACACTTTGCACAATAGGCAAAATCTTTGGCTGTTCTCGTGAATTTTTGGTTTGGTCTTCTGACTACTAAATGTCGGCCATTGTTGTGTTCAGGGTTCGTGTTAAACAAAAAATTTCCTTTCTTTCTTAGCTTATCGATTTTATGTTTTCGCTCCGCATAGCCGGGTGGCATCACAGAAAACTCCATCACCTCCTTCTCATCCTTGTGTTTGCGTTGCAAATGACGGCTGATTTTAGATTGGGGCTTTGCACAGTAAAGACAAAAATTCCATTTTTTACCGCCAGCCGGACCTTGTGATTGCTCGACAGTGGTGTTGCTATCGTCACATAACGCGGTTCCTTCTTCATTTCCGGTAAAAGAAATACTGAACCTGCCCGAGTTACCAGATACACCATTTGAATTCTTTTTTTTTTCGGGTTCTCGTTCCAATTCCAGATCGGACAAATCTCCGTCCTCGTCACCAACATCTGTCAGTGATTCATCTTGTTCAGGATCATAATCGGAATCGTTATCACTTATGGAATGATCTGAATCCATATCGAATAATACCTTTCGCTTTTTAACATGCACTGCTTCAGGAACATCTGGTGATTTACTTTTTCCATGAGCGTTTTGCTGACTTGAGCGAACAACGGGAACTTTCTCCGATTCTTTATTATCGCGACGTACAGAAATATGCAAATCGGCGGGGAGAAGTTGGTTACCGATTAAAACTGGTCTTTCTTTACGGCAGATGTCTTTTTCATCTGATGGTTTCAAAAAGAGACCTTCTGAATGTTTTTCACCAGTTAAAGAAGTAAAGCTACGCTCATTATTATCAGTCATCGAGGAAAAGGAATCGCCATCTGATGCGGAAAGTTCTCTTGTCACGTGTAGATCATGCATTTCTCGTAGGTGTTCATCTGGATGAAGTTTAATGACTGAAGAATCCGGGAAACTTTCAACTGTCACTTCGTACTGGTAACATTGCTTAATATCGTATAGGACATCTTCGTTTATATCTTCGAGATGTTTTACATGATCGATCCTTTCCGTTGTGACATTATCCCTCTCTTGTGCACTAGTTTTAAGATCTGGAAGCTGTCGAGCGAGCAAACATATCTGTTGACAACTGGAATCTGCAAGTAGCGGACTTTCTATGTAGTTTACCGTGTTTTCGAGAATACCGTCGAGTTGATCGGATATTGGCACCGCAAACTCAAATGGTGTCGTAATTTGATCCTCGGTGTGATTCTCCGATGCGCTCACCCTCGGATTTGTCAATGGATTTTCGGAATTCTCATGGACACTTTTGCCATTTGACGTAAAAACTGAGTTATTTTGATGAATGTCTATTTCCATTTGATCGATTCCATTGGATCGATTGTCGGATGGCGTCTTAAGCTCCGGGGACAACGTCGACGAAAGATCAAAATTGAATGACACGTTTGGCGTCGAAGAATCGAACGTGATGGGTTTTAGGCAAACTTTTGGTGATCCATTACTTAATGACTTCTTAATGTCCACCAAAACGTCACAACTGTCTGCAAAATAATGTACACATTAAGGTGATTGAAAACACTTCATTCTTCGACTGGGCTTCTCATCGAGATTTTTAAATCTTTTCCCTATAAAATTTATGTTGCAAAAACGAAGAACTGTACTTATTCTTTGCTTTTTTAGAAATTTTGAAGTTTTGATATCCCACAGTCTCTGCTTTTATGGATGGAGTAAAATAATTTGGATAAAAAACGCAATCGAAAAATAACATGTTTTTAAAATAAAACAATGTCAAGTCATTTTGATTCGCTCTGATGTAAATTGCATCGAGTATGTTTGAAAACTATAAACCCCTATCTCTATATACTTATTTATTGTCTCTAAATCGACTTTAAAAGCGGAAAAATAAAACTCATCGACGGCAGATAAATGCCTTGTCCTAGCGTAAATCGAATTCTAGTTTTGATAAATACTTACCATGCGAAACTAACAGCCGAGCATTGCATGGTTTATTGTTGTGTAGCTTGACGGTGCATCGATTATCTTTCCGTCGATTAAATATACGTTTCACGTCGCATATATCATAACTTCCATCAGGCAACAATATCAGTCCGAACATCTTGGACCCCTATTATTTGTGAAAAAGAAACAAATAGTGATATGTTTTATTTGATATGTCATCTACCAAAAAGACCGAATTCTCAAGTCCTTATTAAGATGCATATTAAAAGCCCAAATCGCGACCTTTATATGTGCTGAATTCCGCATATATCTCAGAGCCATCTAATAATCAGATAGGAACAATATGATAACAGTGATTTAATACGATTGGAGAAAATTATAAAAATCGGGTGAATTGAAACTTGCACATTTCTCCCTCAAGACTTACCGACGCTCATACAATGCCTAAATGCAATTTCCTATTCAATCACGTTTTTTTCTTTCCCTTAATATTGTTGTTTTTTCGTTTACTCATAAAATACAAGACTCGAAATTAGTAATATGCATGGATGAAAGAGCACAAAAAATATTCGAGTTATTGTCTTAATACTGGGTATTTTTTCTAGAAAACTAAAATATTATGAAATTTAAACCGTTGGTTAAATTTTCACCAAATTCTGTCATGACAATCTATTCATATAAAAAAATTTAACGCAATATCTCCGAAATTCCTCAAACCATGCTCTTAAAAAGTGCTCAAGTTTTTATGTGATTTTTATTCCCTCAAGAGGAGACTGAACATGCGCGGTGACCATATGACTGCAAAGAAATGGTGCCCGATTTTTACGCTGCACACTGTAATTTATTATTGTTTTTTCTTCGATGCGCATGAAGATTTATTATTTATATAGCTGCACATCAAGCTTTCGAATTCATTTTCCTTCACTTCGCGTCAAAAATCATGATTTTTTTTGCTTCCCTGCAAATTAAAATTTGTAAGTTTTCTTTCGGCACTGCGCATCAGACTCTGCCTTTCTTTAATATTACTTTGCATAATATATACTTTGCATCAAAATTTTTGAATTTTGTTTCTTCGCTACGCATAAAACTTGATTTTTTTTTCGTTGAACTTTAGAATTTAGAATTTTTTTCTGCATTCTATTAAAGTATGATTTATGAATACGAATTCTGTGTACTGTAGTATGCTCAAGTTCAGGTGTATGTACGTAACGTTAATTACCATAGTGCAGCACAGTTTAAATTTCAGCTATAGTTTTTGAATTGTTGAGTTTCAGTTAAAAACTTAATGAAAAATCAAATACGAGGCTTTGCTGTGATGATTTTTTATATTATCAACAGGACTTGCTAAAATATTTTTGTCTTCTAGAATATGTAGAATTAATACCGAGGTAAAATTGCAAACTGTTCCAATTATTTACACGTTGCTTTCCAATTTAGGATTATTGGTATCAAACACATATGCTTAAAGGTACACGAAGAGTAATAGATAGCGGAACTACGAAAATTAGAAGTAGATCAGTACTTTTAAAGATTCTTAGCCAGAAACATAGATTTCCAGGACCATGAACCTGGAATGTAAAACGTGACATAAAACTTTCCTGCAGTCTCGAAGCATTTAGATGTTTTCACGAAAGAAACTATTATTTTAAGCTTCTTCTATTTTCAGAGAACTAGTATTCAATTTATCGAAGATTGTTTTTTCTTCGCTGGGGGTCAAGATTCATTCATCTTGTTTCTGCACTGCCCATCAGATTTTCTGATCCATTTTTCTTCACTCCGCTTCAAAACTTATAGATTTCATTTCTTCCCTGTATATTGAACTTTATTTTTTTTTCTTCATTGCGTATCAAAATTTGGAAATTTTATTCTGTGCCGCCTGTTAAAATTTTTGATCTATTTTTCTCCACTTCACATCAAAATTTATAAATTTCGTTTCCTTGGTATACATAAAACTGGATTTTTTATTTCATTCGCCATGATTTACAATTTTTTTCTGCGTTCTATCGAAGTCTGATTTATGACTACGAATTGCGTGTACTGTAGTATGCTCCAGTTCAAGTGTATATACGTAAGGTTGATTACCATAATGCAACATAATTTAAATTTCAGCTATTGTTTTTTAATTGTCCAGTTTCTAGTAAAAGCTATTAATAAAAAATCGAATGAGGAACTTGTCTTTGATGATTTTTAATGTTATTAATGGGACTAGCTAAAATATTTTTGCCTTTTAGAATATGTAAAATTAATCTGAAGCACTATAACGAGGCTCTATTTTAGGATTATCGGTATCAATTACATATGCTTCAAAGTATACGAATAGTAATAGATAGTGGAACTACAAAAATTAGAAGTAGCCAAGTGCTTTTGAAGCTTCTTAGCCCGTAACATAGATTTCCAGGACCACGGACCTGAAACTAGAAAAGCGACATAAGACTTTCCTGCGGTCTCAAAGCATCTAGATGTTCTCACGAAAGAAATTATTAGGTATTCTCCTATTTCTAGAGAACTCGTTCTCAAATTATCAAAGATTGTTTTTTCTTCGCTGGGCATCAAGATTCATTCATCTTGTTTCTACATTACTAACAGAATTGCTGATCCATTTTTCTTCACTTTGCATCAATATTGATAGCTTTTTTTTCTTCGCTATACATTGACGTTTATTTTTTTTCTTCATTGCATATCCTGATTTATAAATTTTTTTCTGTGCTGCATATTATGCTTTTTGATATATCTTTCTTCACTTCACATCAAAATTTATGAATTTCGTTTTTTTGGTATATATAAAACTTGATTTTTTTTTCATTCTCCTGCAAGATTTAGAAACTTTTTTCTGCATTCTATTAAAGTATGGTTCATGAATACGAATTTGGTGTACTGTAGTATGCTCCAGTTTAAGTGTATATACGTAACGTTGATTACCATAATGCAACATAGTTTGGATTCCAGCCATAGTTTTTTAATTGTTAAGTTTCAATTAAAAACTTAATAAAAAATCAAATACGAGGCTTCTCTGTGATGATTTCTTATGTTATCAATAGGACTTGCTAAAATATTGTTGTTTTTTAGAATATGTAGAATTAATCTGATGCACTATCCGAGGTACAATTGCAAGCTATTCTAATTATTTACACGCTGCTTTCCAATTTAGGATTATCGGTATCAATTACATAGGCTCAAAAGTACACGAAGAGTAATAGATAGCGGAACTACGAAAATTAGAAGTAGCTCCGTACTTTTAAAGATTCTTAGCCCGTAACATAGATTTCCAGGACCATGGACCTGGAATTAGAAACGTGACGTACAACTTTCCTGCGGTTTCGAAGCATCTAGATGTTTTCACGAAAGAAACTATTAGTTTGAGATTCTTCTATTTCTAGAGAACTCGTATTCAAATTATGAAAGATTGTTATTTCTTCGCTGGGCATCAAGATTCATTCATCTTGTTTCTTCACTACTTACAGACTTTTTGATCCATTTTTCTTTACTTCGCATCAAAATTTATAGATTTTATTTTTTCGCTGTATATTGAACTTTATTTTTTTTTCTTCGTTGCGTATCAAAATTTAGAAATTTTTTCCGTGTTGCGTATTAAACTTTTTGATTTATTTTTGTTCACTTCACATAAAAATTTATGAATTTCATTTCATTTGTATACATAAAACTAAATTGTTTATTTCATTCACTTTCAGGGTTTAGAAATGTTCTTCTGCATTCTATTAAATTATGATTTATGAATACGAATTGTGTGTACTGTAGTATGCTAGTATAAGTGTACATACGTAACGTTGATTACCATAATGCAACATAGTTTAAATTCCAGTCACAGTTTTTCAATTGTTGAGTTTTTTTATAAAAACTATTTATAAAAAATGAAATACAGGGCCTGCCTCTGATCATTTTTGATGTTATTAATAGGACTTGCACAAATATTTTTGTCCTTTAGAATATGTAGAATTAATCTGATACACTATATCGAGGTACTATTGCAAGCTATTCTGACTATTTACCTTTGGCTTTCCAATTTAGGATTATCGGTACCAATCAAATATGCTCAAAAGTAAACAAAGAGTAATAGATAGAGGAACTATAAAAATTCGAAGTAGCTCAGTACTTTTAAAGATTCTTAGACCGTAACATAGATTTCCAGGATCATGGACCTGGAACTAGAAGTGACATGAAACTTTCTTGCGGTCTCGATGCATTTATATGTTGTCATGAAAGAAATTATTGAGGTTTGGCTTTCCAATTTAGGATTATCGGTACCAATCAAATATGCTCAAAAGTAAACAAAGAGTAATAGATAGAGGAACTATAAAAATTCGAAGTAGCTCAGTACTTTTAAAGATTCTTAGACCGTAACATAGATTTCCAGGACCATGGACCTGGAACTAGAAGGGACATAAAACTTTCTTGCGGTCTCGATGCATTTATATGTTGTCATGAAAGAAATTATTAGGCTAAGATTTTCCTCATTCCAGAGAACTGGTTTTCGAATTATCAAATATATCTTATGAACCTCACACTATCATTTGATCGATGCATATATCACTACTTATGCGAATGAAGAAACACGGCGTTTGGTTAGATAATACAACGCTATTACGAAAATTAGAAATGGCTCAGTACTTTTAGAAATTTCGAGTCCGTCGCGTGGTTTTCCAGGACTACCGACATGGAATGAGAAGTGGCATAAAACTGTCTTGTGGTTTCGAAGCATCTACATTTTTTCACAAAATAAACTAATAGGTTAAGATTCTCCTATTTCTAAAGAATTCGTTTTTAATTTATCGATGATATCTAATAAAACTCCCACGAGCATTTGATCAATGCACCGCATGTAACAGTGCACTTACATAACCTCACTTTTATATAATTTAAACTTCCGGAGTACTTTGTATAACATAATCCGACGTACTCTAAAATTATAATTTTTTCTCAACAAAAACATGCATGACAATATCTAATTGTAGATAAACGTAGAAGAAAATATATCAATCTCATTATACTTACTAGTCGATCCACCACCAGCATTCACCTTCATCCACCCCGATCGACCACGATCGACGCACCACCACGCACTGAACAGCACTGAACTTGAGCGTAGTCGCCGTATTTCCCCCGCCAAGTCGCCCAAAATCGCCGCCGGAGCGAGTAGGACAAAATCGCCGCCAGAATGGGTCTTATTGTTAGGGTGAATTCAGACACGGGCGCACTGCGCTTGAACGCTGCATAATCTGGCGTACCCATTGGACAAACTGAATATCGGGCGTGGCATTGTAGCGCGCGAATTTCACGCATTGGTCAAATTGAATTTCGCGCGCTACAATGCCACGCGCTACAATGCCACGAAATTCAGTTTGACCAATGGGTAGGCCAGATTATGCAGCGCTCAAGCGCAGTGCGCCACCGTTTATGTAGGGAATTAAATTTCCTGGGAAATACGTAGTTTATCGATTATTTTTTTCTCATAGAAAGAATAAATATAGAGAAAAATGATTTTTTCTTACTAAACAGCAATCATCTTAGAACCTATCAATCCTACATGATTTAATAAAAGAACCTTTTTTGTAGAAAATGGAATTTCAAGTAAAAATAAGCCCAGAAAAACTTTTTTTGATAACACTTTAAACTGACAATGAGACGAACTTTGGCAAGCCTAAGATATTGACACAACATTTTTTCCTTTCGCACAGTTTTATTTGTAGCAAAATGAACAATAATTCCGGCATTTTACTGAAGAAATTTCAAAAAAAGCGGGAATTTGGTACACTCTAGCAGTGCAGCCAGATTGCGCGTAGAATGAACCCCCACTCTGCTACCCCGTAGCGTGGGCTCTTATGGGCGCGGGTGCTAGAGTGGGGGTTCACTCTACACGCAATCTGGCTGCACTGCACTCTAGTAGTCATAGAGTTGCAAACGTAAAATAGAATGGGATAAGAATCAAGCACTTGGGATATTCCATATGAAACTCACGAATTCAGCAGTCACCTACAATTTCACGCACACTAGTTCATGCACGAAACTCATCCCAGTCAAAAATCCATAAAGAACAATAACCATTTTCTGGTTTTACGTATCGTCCACTACAGCGGAATTTTATTCTATAAGAACACTAATGCTTGAGACTCGGTACCTGAAATTATGAGCTATAAGAATTTTAGTAGTGTATATATAATCAGAATTCGGAGATTGAACTCTTTTGAATAATTTTGGGACCATGGCCCGTTCAATAACCAACTCCTGATTAAATATACACTACGAAAATTTGTATAGCACACAGCACCAAGTCCCGAGTCTTAAGCAATGGTGTTTTTATAGAATATAATTCCAGGCCCAAAGTCTTATTAGGCTATGGCGGACGATACGGAAAACCAGCTTGAGGTTATGGTTGTTTATGGATTTTTTATTGGGATAAGCTCCTTTCATGAACTAGCTTAACCATAGCTAGCATGAACAACAGCTTAAGACTAGGGCAATTATATGCTATAAGAATTTTGGTATCCGAAATAGACAAACGTATTGTAGAAAATCGTATGACGGCACAGTAACGCAATTCTGACGGCATAGCATATCACAACCGAATAGCTTTCTAAGTTCGAATTAAGCAGCATATTGACGCCACGCGCCGTCAGATTTGCGTTATAACTATGTTAAGATCTAACGTTAGAATTCAGCGAAGTAATAGCACGCTGTGCTGCGTATTTGCGTCTTAATTGCAGCACGTCGTGCTGTTTATGATGTAGTTCAGCTAACCGTCACGACGTATCGCACACCCCTCGCTATTGTTCCCACATACGATGAGGCCACAGCAAGGGCATTTAAGTAAAGTCCGATAAATATTAAAAAAAATTCAGCTTGAAGGAATATGATACGGCACATTTGCACCACGACATGCTGCGAAAACGCTGCTAATACGCAGCCCAACGTGACGCCAATATAACGCAAATACGGTGCCAATGAGCAGCACGCCGTGTTGCAAATATGCTGTAAATGTGCACCACACCGGGTTACAAATATGCTGCAAATGAGCAGTACGCCATGTTGCAAATATGCTACAAATGTGCAGCTACGGTGAAATTCATTTTTCCCGTTATTTTCCATACACATTCAAATTGTATTTGTGCTTGCACATAATAAACAATTTTCTGCTGCGCCGTGACCGAAAGACAATATACCAGCATTATTACGCCAATTTTTGTATCCGACCCTCCATCGGTGAGAGCAAAACCATAAATTTTCATATTAGCAGCAGTCGAATGGCTACGCAGTGACCGAAAGACAATATTCCAACATTATTATGTTAATTCTTTTATCCAACCCTCCATCAGTGATAGCGAAAGCATAAATTTTCATATTGACAGCAGTTGGATTGCAGCGCAGTGATCGAAACACAATATACCAGCATTTTTGTAAACTTTTGATTCCACCGATGGGTACAAAAAGCAGTCTCAAATATGCAGTTTCTTTCTATCAAGTTTAATTTTAACGGAATCAACAAGTGCACATGCTATTGATATAGATCATCTTCTTTGGACCGCTGAGAAAGAAATACATTTCATCGATAAGAAAAAAATACAAAAATAATACAAGAATAGAAAGCATAAATTTTCATATTAACAGCAGTCGAATGGCAACGCAGTGATCGAAATACAATATTCCAACATTATGTTAATTCTTTTATCCAACCCTCCATCAGTGACAGCGAAAGCATAAATTTTCAAATTGACAGCAGTTGAATGGCTGCGCAGTGATCGAAAAACTATAAACCAGCATTTTCGTAAACTTTTGATTGCACCAATGGGTACAAAAAGCAGTCTCAAATATGCAGTTGCTTTCTATCAAGTTTAATTTTAATGGAATCAACAAGTGCACATGCTATCGATAAAGATCATCTTCTTTGGACCGCTAAGTAAGAAATACATTTCATCGATGAGAAAAAAATACAAAAATTTATATACGTTGACATTCTGTTATCTGCACATTGAGCAAAAAATGTTATTTACGAATAAGAAGCTTATTTTATGAGGATGATAATAGGTTATGTTCGGTTTTGGAAGTGTTGTCGTATATCTTGTATATGTTATAAGAATTTTGGTAGTATATATTTAATCAAGAGTCGACGATTGAATCTTCTTTAATAGTTTAGGGAGCGTGGACCGTTCAGTCACCGACTCCTAATTATATATATACTACGAAAATTCTTATAGCATATAATGAATCAGGATTTGGCGATGGAACTCTTTTGAATAGTTTGCGGACCATGCACCTTTTAATCACCGACTCGTGATTGAATATTCACTCTTACAATTATCATATCATACAATTCCAGGTCCTGAATCTTAAGTAATGGTGTCCTTATGGAAAATAATTCCAGGCCCAGAGTCTTATTAAGCTATGGTGGACGATCCGTAAAACCAGCTAATGGTTATTGTTGCCTATGGATTTCAGACTACAATAAGCTCTGTTCATGACATGGCTTAACCATAGGTGGCATCGTCACATGGAGCATTATAGCTAAAGACTCGTGACCTGGAATTATATGCTGTAAGAATTTCTATAGTGTATATTTAATCAGGAGTGCGTCATTGAACTTTTTTGAATAGTTCAGGGACTATGGACCATCTAATCACCGACCCCTCATTGAATACACACTACCAAAAATCTTATAGCATATAATTTCAGGTCCCGAGTCTTGAGCTATGGTGTTCTCATAGAATATAATTCCAGGCCCAGAGTCTTATCAAGCTATGGTGGACGATACGTAAAACCAGCTAATAGTTATTGTTTTTCTAGAATTTTTTATTAGGATAAGTTCCGTGCATGAGTAGCTTGACCATAGCTAGCATGAACCATAGCTTAAGACTCGGGACCTGGAATTACATGCTATAAGAAAATTGGTGGTGTATATTCGATCGCCAGCCGGTGATTGAACTTCTTTGAATAGTCTGGGGACCATACAATAACCGTACATGGACGTCACGATGATCGTCCGATAATTAAGTATACACTACCAACATTCTCATAGCATATCATTCCAGCTCCGGAGTGTTATTATAGAATATATTTCCAGGCCCAGAGTTTCATTAAGCTATGGTCGACGAGGCGTGAAACCAGCTAATCGTTATTGCTCTTCATGAATTTCTAACTGGGATAAATTTCGTGCATAAACTATAGCCTAACCATAGGTAGCATGAACTGTAGCTTAATATTCGGGACCTGGAATTATATGCTGTAAGAATTTCGGTAGTGTATATCTAATCAGTGGTCAGCGATTTGACTCTTTTGAATAGTTCAGAATCATGGCCGTCCAATCACCGACTCCTAATGAAATATAAACAACCAAAGTTCTCCTAGCATATATGTCCACGTTCCGAGAGCTGAGTTATGATGTAATTCTTACAGAATATAATTTCAGGCCACGAGTTTTATTAAGCTATGGTGGACGCCACGTAAAACCAGCTAATAGTTATTGTTTTTAAAAATTTTTCATTAAGATAAGCTCTGTCCATGAGTAGCTTGACCATAGCTAGCATGAACTATAGCCTAAGACTCGGGACCTGGAAATAATTCCAGGTCCCGAGTCTCATATAATGCATATAAATGCATATAGCATATAAATGCTATTAAAATTTCAGAAGTGTATATTCAATCAGGTGTCAGTGATTGAACTCTTGTGAATAGTTTAATGACCATAAACCGTCTAATCACCTACTCCTAATTAAATACGCACTACCGAAAATCGTTTCGTATATAATTCCAGGTCCAAAGTCCTAAGCTAAGGGATTTCTAATAGAATATACTTCTAGGCCCAGAGTCTCATTAAGCTATGGTGGACAAGGTGTAAAACCAGCTAATGGTCATTGCTCTTGATGGATTTCTTACTCGAATATGCTGCGTGCATAAACTAGCCAGCTTAAGCATAGCTAGCTTGAACCATAGCCTAAGACTCGATACCTATAACTATATGCTATAAAAATTTTGGTAGTATATATTCCATCGGGAGTCGAAGATTGAATCTTTTTGAATAGTTTAGGGAGCGTGGACCGTTCAGTAACCGACTCCTGATTATATATACTACGAAAATTCTTATAGCATATAATGAATCAGGATTTGGCAATGGAACTCTTTTAAATAGTTTAAGGACCATGCAACGTTCAACCACCGACTCTTGATTAAATATTCACTATTACGATTATCATATCATACAATTCCAGGTCCTGAGTCTTAAATTATGGTGTCCTCATGGAATATAATTCCGGGCCAAGAGTCTTATTAAGCTATGATGGACGATCCGTAAAACCAGCTCATGGTTAATGTTCTCTATGGATTTCATACAACGATAAGCTCTGTGCATGACATAGCTTAACCATAGCTGGCATCATCACAGGAAGCATTATAGCTAACGACTCGGGACCTGGAATTATATGCTGTAAGAAATTCCATACCGTATATTTAATCAGGAGTGAGTCATTGAACTTTTTTAAATAGTTTAGGGTCTCTGGAACATCTAATCACCGACCCCTTATTGAATACACACTACCAAATATCTTATAGCATATTATTTCAGGTTCCGAGTCTTGAGCTATGTTCTTCTTATAGAATATAATTCCAGGCCCAGAGTCTTATCAAGCTATGGTGAACGATACGTAAAACCAGCTGATAGTTATTGTTTTTTGGGATTTTTTTACTAGGATAAGCTCCGTGCATGAGTAGCTTGACCATAGCTAGCATAAAGCATAGCTTAAGACTCGGGACCTAGAATAATATGCTATAAGAAAATTGGTGGTGTATATTCGATCGGCAACCGGTGATTGAATTTCTTTAAAATAGTCTAGAGACCGTACAATGACCGTATATGGACCTTACAATGATCGCCTGATAATTAAGTATACACTACCACCATTCTCATAGCATATTATTCCAGGTCCGGAGTGTTAGGCTAAAGTGTTATTATAGGATATATTTCCAGGCCCAGAGTCTCATTAAGCTATGGTCGACAAGGCGTAGAACTAGCTAATCCTTATTATTCTTTATAGATTTGTAACTGGGATGAACTTCGTCCATAAACTATAGCCTAACCATAGCTAGCATGAACCATAGCTTAAGATTCGGGACCTGGAATTATATGCTGTGAAAATTTTGGTAGTGTATATTTAATCAGTAGTCGCCGATCGAACTCTTTTGAATAGTTCGGGACCATAGCCGTTTAATCACCAAATTCTAATTCAATATAAACTACTAAAATTCTTATAGCATATACGTCCACGTTTCGAGAGTTCAATTATGGTGTAATTCTTACAGAATAGAAATTCAGGCCAAGAGTCTTATTAAGCTATGGTAGATAATACGTAAAACCAGCTAATAGTTATTGTTGCCTATGGATTTCATACTACGATAAGCTCTGTTCATGACATGGCTTAACCATAGGTGGCATCGTCACATGGAGCATTATAGCTAAAGACTCGTGACCTGGAATAATATGCTGTAAGAATTTCTATAGTGTATATTTAATCAGGAGTGCGTCATTGAACTTTTTTGAATAGCTTAGGGACTATGGACCATCTAATCACCGACCCCTTATTGAATACACACTACCAAAAATCTTATAGCATATAATTTCAGGTCCCGAGTCTTGAGCTATGGTGTTCTTATAGAATATAATTCCAGGCCCAGAGTCTTATCAAGCTATGGTGGACGATACGTAAAACCAGCTAATAGTTATTGTTTTTCTAGAGTTTTTTATTAGGATAAGTTCCGTGCATGAGTAGCTTGACCATAGCTAGCATGAACCATAGCTTAAGACTCGGGACCTGGAATTACATGCTATAAGAAAATTGTTGGTGTATATTCGATCGCCAGCCGGTGATTGAACTTCTTTGAATAGTCTGGGGACCATACAATGACCGTACATGGACCTCACGATGATCGTCTGATAATTAAGTATACACTACCAACATTCTCATACCATATCATTCCAGGTCCGGAGTGTTATTATAGAATATATTTCCAGGCCCAGAGTTTCATTAAGCTATGGTCGACGAGGCGTGAAACCAGCTAATCGTTATTGCTCTTCATGGATTTCTAACTGGGATAAATTTCGTGCATAAACTATAGCCTAACCATAGCTTGCATGAACTATAGCTTAATATTCGGGACCTGGAATTATATGCTGTAAGAATTTCGGTAGTGTATATCTAATCAGTAGTCAGCGATTTGACTCTTTTGAATAGTTCAGGACCATGGCCGTCCAATCGCCGACTCCTAATTAAATATAAACAACCAAAGTTCTCCTAGCATATATGTCCACGTTCCGAGAGCTGAGTTATGATGTAATTCTTACAGAATATAATTTCAGGCCAAGAGTTTTATTAAGCTATGGTGGACGCCACGTAAAACCAGCTAATAGTTATTGTTTTTAAAAAATTTTCATTAAGATAAGCTCTGTCCATGAGTAGCTTGACCATAGCTAGCATGAACTATAGCCTAAGACTCGGGACCTGGAAATAATTCCAGGTCCCGAGTCTCATATAATGCACATAAATGCATATAGCATATAAATGCTATTAAAATTTCAGAAGTGTATATTCAATCAGGTGTCAGTGATTGAACTCTTTTGAATAGTTGAGGGACCATGGAATGTTCAATCACCGACTTCTTAATAAATATACACTACAAAAATTCTAATCGTATATACCTGATCAGGAGTCGGTGACTGAACTCTTGTGAATAGTTTAAGGACCATAAACCGTCTAATCACCTACTCCTAATTAAATACGCACTACCGAAAATCGTTTTGTATATAATTCCAGGTCCAAAGTCCTAAGCTAAGGGATTTCTAATAGAATATACTTCTAGGCCCAGAGTCTTATTAAGCTATGGTGGACAAGGCGTAAAACCAGCTAATGGTCATTGCTCTTGATCGATTTCTTACTCGAATATGCTGCGTGCATAAACTAGCCAGCTTAAGCGTAGCTAGCTTGAACCATAGCCTAAGACTCGATACCTATAACTATATGCTATAAAAATTTTGGTAGTATATATTCCATCGGGAGTCGAAGATTGAATCTTTTTGAATAGTTTAGGGAGCGTGGACCATTCAGTTACCGACTCCTGATTATATATATACTACGAAAATTCTTATAGCATATAATGAATCAGGATTTGGCAATGGAACTCTTTTAAATAGTTTAAGGACCATGCAACGTTCAACCACCGACTCCTGATTAAATATTCACTATTACAATTATCATATCATACAATTCCAGGTCCTGAGTCTTAAATTATGGTGTCCTCATGGAATATAATTCCGGGCCGAGAGTCTTATTAAGCTATGATGGACGATCCGTAAAACCAGCTCATGGTTAATGTTCTCTATGGATTTCATACAACGATAAGCTCTGTGCATGACATAGCTTAACCATAGCTGGCATCATCACAGGAAGCATTATAGCTAAAGACTCGGGACCTGGAATTATATGCTGTAAGAAATTCTATACCGTATATTTAATCAGGAGTGAGTCATTGAACTTTTTTAAATAGTTTAGGGTCTCTGGAACATCCAATCACCGACCCCTTATTGAATACACACTACCTTATAGCATATTATTTCAGGTTCCGAGTCTTGAGCTATGTTGTTCTTATAGAATATAATTCCAGGCCCAGAGTCTTATCAAGCTATGGTAAACGATGCGTAAAACCAGCTGATAGTTATTGTTTTTTAAGATTTTTTTACTAGGATAAGCTCCGTGCATGAGTAGCTTGACCATAGCTAGCATGAAGCATAGCTTAAGACTCGGGACCTAGAATAATATGCTATAAGAAAATTGGTGGTGTATATTCGATCGGCAACCGGTGATTGAATTCCTTTAAAATAGTCTAGAGACCGTACAATGACCGTATATGGACCTTACAATGATCGCCTGATAATTAAGTATACACTACCACCATTCTCATAGCATATTATTCCAGGTCCGGAGTGTTAAGCTAAAGTGTTATTATAGGATATATTTCCAGGCCCAGAGTCTCATTAAGCTATGGTCGACAAGGCGTAGAACTAGCTAATCCTTATTGTTCTTTATAGATTTGTAACTGGGATGAACTTCGTCCATAAACTATAGCCTAACCATAGCTAGCATGAACCATAGCTTAAGATTCGGGACCTGGAATTATATGCTGTAAAAATTTTGGTAGTGTATATCTAATCAGTAGTCGCCGATCGAACTCTTTTGAATAGTTCGGGACCATAATCACCAAATTCTAATTCAATATAAACTACCAAAATTCTTATAGCATATACGTCCACGTTCCGAGTGTGGAAGGGACCATGGAATGTTCAATCACCAACTCCTTATTCAATACACACTACAAAAATTCTAATCGCAAATCATTGATCAGGAGTCGGTGAATGAACTTTTTTAAATAGTTTGAGGACTATGAACCATCTTATCACCTACTCCAAATTAAATATGCACTACGAAAAATCTGTAAGCATATAATTCCAGGTCCCAGTTCCTAAGCTAACGGTTTTCTCATAGAATATACTTCCAGGCCCAGAGTCTTATTAAGCTATGCTGGACGAGGCGTAAGACCAGCTAGTGATCATTGTTCTTTACGGATTTCTTACTCGGATATGCTCCGTGCATAAACTAGCCAGCTTAGGCATAGCTAGCTTGAACCATAGCTTAAGACTCGATACTTATAACTATATGTTATAAGAATTTTGGTAGTATATATTTAATCAAGAGTCGACGATTGAATCTTCTTTAATAGTTTAGGGAGCGTGGACCGTTCAGTCACAGACTCCTGATTATATATATACTACGAAAATTCTTATAGCATATAATGAATCAGGATTTGGCGATGGAACTCTTTTTAATAGTTTGAGAACCATGCACCTTTTAATCACCGACTCGTGATTAAATATTCACTCTTACAATTATCATATCATACAATTCCAGGTCCTGAGCCTTAAGTAATGGTGTCCTTATGGAAAATAATTCCAGGCCCAGAGTCTCATTAAGCTATGGTGGACGATCCGTAAAACCAGCTAATGGTTATTGTTGCCTATGGATTTCATACTACGATAAGCTCTGTTCATGACATGGCTTAACCATAGGTGGCATCGTCACATGGAGCATTATAGCTAAAGACTCGTGACCTGGAATTATATGCTGTAAGAATTTCTATAGTGTATATTTAATCAGGAGTGCGTCATTAAACTTTTTTGAATAGTTTAGGGACTATGGACCATCTAATCACCGACCCCTCATTGAATACACACTACCAAAAATCTTATAGCATATAATTTCAGGTCCCGAGTCTTGAGCTATGGTGTTCTTATAGAATATAATTCCAGGCCCAGAGTCTTATCAAGCTATGGTGGACGATACGTAAAACCAGCTAATAGTTATTGGTTTTCTAGAATTTTTTACTAGGACAAGTTCCGTGCATGAGTAGCTTGACCATAGCTAGCATGAACCATAGCTTAAGACTCGGGACCTGGAATTACATGCTATAAGAAAATTGGTGGTGTATATTCGATCGCCAGCCGGTGATTGAACTTCTTTGAATAGTCTGGGGACCATACAATGACCGTACATGGACCTCACAATGATCGTCTGATAATTAAGTATACACTACCAACATTCTCATAGCATATAATTCCAGGTCCGGAGTGTTATTATAGAATATATTTCCAGGCCCAGAGTTTCATTAAGCTATGGTCGACGAGGCGTGAAACCAGCTAATCGTTATTGCTCTTCATGGATTTCTAACTGGGATAAATTTCGTGCATAAACTATAGCCTAACCATAGCTAGCATGAACTATAGTTTAATATTTGGGACCTGGAATTATATGCTGTAAGAATTTCGGTAGTGTATATATAATCAGTAGTCAGCGATTTGACTCTTTTGAATAGTTCAGGACCATGGCCGTCCAATCACCGACTCCTAATTAAATATAAACAACCAAAGTTATCCTAGCATATATGTCCAGGTTCCGAGAGCTGAGTTATGATGTAATTCTTACAGAATATAATTTCAGGCCAAGAGTTTTATTAAGCTATGGTGGACGCCACGTAAAACCAGCTAATAGTTATTGTTTTTAAAAAATTTTCATTAAGATAAGCTCTGTCCATGAGTAGCTTGACCATAGCTAGCATGAACTATAGCCTAAGACTCGGGACCTGAAAATAATTCCAGGTCCCGAGTCTCAAATAATGCATATAAATGCATATAGCATATAAATGCTATTAAAATTTCAGAAGTGTATATTCAATCAAGTGTCAGTGATTGAACTCTTTTGAATAGTTGAGGGACCATGTAATGTTCAATCACCGACTTCTCAATAAATATACACTACAAAAATTCTAATCGCATATAATTGATCAGGAGTCGGTGACTGAACTCTTTTGAATAGTTTGAGGACCATGAATGGTCTAATCATCTACTCCTAATCAAATATGCACTACCAAAAATCTTCTAGCATATAATTCCAGGTCCCAAGTACTTATCTAAGGATTACAATTCTCATATCATACAATTCCAGGTCCTGAGTCTCAAGTTATGGTGTCCTGATGGAATATAATTCTAGGCCCAGAGTCTTATTTAGCAATCGTGGACGATCCGTCAAACCAGCTAATGGTTATTGTTCCCTTTGGATTTCATACTAGGATAAGCTCTGTGCATGACATAGCTTAACCATAGCTGGCATCATCGCATGAAACATTATAGCTAAAGACTCGGGACCTGGAATTATATGCTGTAGTAATTTCCATAGTGTATATGTAATCAGGAGTGAGTTATTGAACTTTTTTGGAATAGTTTGGGGACCATGGACCGTCTACTCACCAACTCCTTATTTAATATACACTACCAAAATTTGTATAGCTTATAATTTCAGGTTTCAAGTCTTAAGCTATGGTGTTCTTATAGGATATAATTCCAAGCCCAGAGTTTCATCAAGCTATGGTAGACGCGCGTAAAACCAGCTAATGGTTATCGTTCTCTATGGATTTTTTACTGGGATATGAACTTCGTTTATGAACTAGCTAGCTCAACTATATCTAGTTTGAAACGTAGCTCAAGGTTCTGGACCTGGAATTATATGCTACAAGAACTCGGGTAGTGTATATTTATTCAGGAGTCTGTGATTGAACTCTTTTGAATAGTTTGGGAACCACGGACCTGGAATGATGCAATAGAGGATATTCCGTGATATATAACCAAAAAATATAAGCCATGTCCAAGAAAAAGTATACATAATACAACGGTGTTTTTTTACACCCACGTATGAAATAAAAATATTACCTACAAAAAGGTCCCTGAAGTATGCTATTGACATATTTATTTGTTTTGCTGGACCTGGAATTATGTGTTACAAGAATTTCGGTAGTGTATATCTATTCAGGAGTCTGTGATTGAACTCTTTTGAATAGTTTGGGGACCACGGACCTGGAATGATGCAATAGAGGATATTTCGCGATATATAACAAACAAAAATAAGCCATGTCGAAAAAAGGTATACATCATACAACGGTATATTTTTACACCCACGTATGAAATTCAAACATTACTTACAAAAAGGTCCCTGATGTATGCGATTGACATACCCACCCAACGATTTTTACACTCACGTATGAAATAAAAACATTACCTACAAAAAGGTCCCTGGAGTATTCGATTGACATATATTTCTTTTGCTGGACCTGGAAATTTATGCTACAAGACTTTGAGTAGTGTATATTTATCCAGGAGTCTGTGATTGAACTCTTTTGAATAATTTGGGGGCCACGGACCTGGAATGATGCAATAGAAGATATTTCGTGATATATAACAAAAAAATAAGCCACGTCGAAAAAAAGGTATATATCATACAACGGTATATTTTTACACTCACGTATGAAATTCAAACATTACTTACGAAAAGGTCCCGGAAATATGCGATTGACATACCCATCCCACGGCTTTTACACTCACGTATGAAATAAAAACATTACCTACAAAAAGGTCCCTGAAGTATGCAATTGACATATACAATCGTTTTGCTGGACCTGGAAATATATGCTACAAGAATTCTGGTAGTGTGTATTTATTCAGGAGTCTGTGGTTGAGCTCTTTTGAATAGTTTAGGGACCATGGACCTGGAATGATGCGATAGAGGATATTTCGTGATATATAACCAAAAAATATAAGCCATGTCCAAGAAAAAGTATACATAATACAACGGTGTTTTTTTACACCCACGTATGAAATAAAAATATTACCTACAAAAAGGTCCCTGAAGTATGCTATTGACATATTTATTTGTTTTGCTGGACCTGGAATTATGTGTTACAAGAATTTCGGTAGTGTATATCTATTCAGGAGTCTGTGATTGAACTCTTTTGAATAGTTTGGGGACCGCGGACCTGGAATGATGCAATAGAGGATATTTCGCGATATATATAACAAACAAAAATAAGCCATGTCGAAAAAAGGTATACATCATACAATGGTATATTTTTACACCCACGTATGAAATTCAAACATTACTTACAAAAAGGTCCCTGATGTATGCGATTGACATACCCACCCAACGATTTTTACACTCACGTATGAAATAAAAACATTACCTACAAAAAGGTCCCTGGAGTATTCGATTGACATATATTTCTTTTGCTGGACCTGGAAATTTATGCTACAAGACTTTGAGTATTGTATATTTATCCAGGAGTCTGTGATTGAACTCTTTTGAATAATTTGGGGGCCACGGACCTGGAATGATGCAATAGAAGATATTTCGTGATATATAACAAAAAAATAAGCCATGTCGAAAAAAAGGTATACATCATACAACGGTATATTTTTACACCCACGTATGAAATTCAAACATTACTTACAAAAAGGTCCCTGATGTATGCGATTGACATACCCATCCCACGGCTTTTACACTTACGTATGAAATAAAAATATTACCTATAAAAAGGTCCCTGAAGTATGCAATTGACATATACAATCGTTTTGCTGGACCTGGAAATATATGCTACAAGAATTCTGGTAGTGTATATTTATTTAGGAGTCTGTGGTTGAGCTCTTTTGAATAGTTTGGGGACCATGGACCTGGAATGATGCGATAGAGGATATTTCGTGATATATAACAAAAAAAAATAAGCTATGTCGAAAAAAAAGGTATACATGATACGACGGTATATTTTTACACCCACGTATGAAATAAAAACATTACCTACAAAAAGGTCCCTGAAGTATGCGATTGACATATATATATATATATATATATATATACACATACATATATATTAAAATAATTTATTTCAAGCGTATAACAGCCGTCTTGTCCGTTATGATGCTACTTCACCCATTCTCAGGTAGAGGCGCAGAGGCTGCTCAATAGTGCCGCGTGCACGCTCGGCTACCGCACGATGCGAAAAAAATCATAACGGACAAGACGCACGTTTTCCGCAGGTAACTCTTGTAAATTTCGAAAGCTTATACATTAAACCGAAGGCCGAGACTAGGAGCTTTGCAAAATGTGACAAACTATATAACTTTTCGGACCGTTGAAAATATAAGTTTTCAAAATTATTCAATTTTATTTATGCCGAAGGCTATACTACATTTCAATCATTTATACATAAAGTTTAGATTCAACCGATGTAAAAATATGTTCTACATACCTCCAGAAGTCGTATCCATGTTGCAGAATTGAAATTAAACCCGTCACTTCAAAGTTATGGGTTTTTGAAGTCAGCGTTATTTTCGTCTGTTCAGCGCGTGACACGTACACTCTTCACGAACAGTAACTGCCAACTGACGCTGCGGCGCAGGTATACACTTAAAGGGCTTTCCCTTCCACAATAGAATGCAGTTACTAGTCCTCTACCTGAATGACTACTCAACTGACCCTATTTCGAAAATTTATTTTTTGGGGTTTTGGGCAGGTTTTTGGGCTTTTCTCCTACTGTGCGACGGTTCTAGAAAAATATGAAATCTACACCAAAATTAAAGTGATCGTAACTATGAAATATCCGATTTCTTCATGATATACTTCATCCGACATCGCCGTGTCAATCCTTCTCATGGAGTTTGCATATCATCTACAAGAATATCAAGATCGATAAGGAGACCTCAATCGAAAAATATTTGCTTCCTATTCTTCTTAGAAATTGGAATGTAACCGCTCGAAACAATTTCAATTTTTATTGTAGTTCATGATTACTCTAATTTTTATCATGATAAAACTTTACACGAATTTCTAAATATAATCGATAGATTATAAGAAAAAATAAAAGACATCAACGTCAAGGGATTCTCGGTCGGAAAAATATTTTATTTCTACTGTTGTCAAAAAAATCAGGCTTTGAGTCTCATCATTGTTAGTCTCGTGAAATTAAACCATTATTTTTTATAACTCATTTTTCAAGTCATAAAATTAAACTATTATATATGATTTTTTCTCCGATGATACAGCATCGAGGGGCTTTACTCCCCTGCCCGCTGTACAAATGATTTCAGTGAGGGTCTGCCTTCACGTGATTTCGTGTATGATTTTAGTGATTGCAACCCAACATGATTTCAAAGATTCATACATAGTTTTCCTGATTTCGCAGATAATTGAAGTTTCGAACGTTCGGTTGAACGAAAAATCTATAAATGTATTTGTTTAACGAAAAAATGGGGAAAACTATGCAAATTACTTTGTTAATAATAACTTCAGATATTGAACAACGTTTCAATAAGTATTTCCAAAGTGTTAACAAGCCTCAAAAAAACTTCTGTAAAAGGATAAGTTTGTCGATTTTTTCGTTCGAAACTTTCAATTCATGATGTCATTGCCTTCATTTAATTCGAATAATGATTGCAAAATACGAGTAATTACAGAGAATTCGCTTTTATATCTGAAAAATAATTGGAGAAACAATGAGAGGAAGGGCGCGGGCCAAGGGCCGATTTGAGGTCTTGAAAATAACACTTACATTCAACAACAACAAAAATTTATTTTCTGATAAATAACTTTTTCAATACCCGCTAAACTCTGTCGACAAAATACGTATGACTGAATTCCTTTACCAATAACTCACCCTTTGCCATACTTGCGACTTCATGTCAGGCATAACGTGTGCCGCGGATAATGTTACATCCTGGAGAATCCGTATCATTCCTCATCCGCATTCTGCCCCTAATTTTACAGATTGCAGCATTAATTTTGTCCGTTAAGGAAGCACACATCTGTGTTAAGTGATTGGGTGTTTACTGCTAAAGTTAGAAATAAAAAATATCAATTGCTCATTGGCACTCTTTACATTTTCAGACGACAAGTGTTTGTCTCCGCTCCCGAAAAAATACAACTTAAAACTTTTTTATCACTGTAGTCAATTTCTGCTAGTTGCTTCTATTGGTATATGCAAAATGACGGAGTAGATGTGCTAAAGGTTCATGAAACTTTGTGTGTTATTTGTTATATCATATATATACGTACGAAAAAAAATTGTACTGTATGATTCTCATTTAAAATATATATATATGAAATCGTCAAAATTTGAAAAAAATGTAACGCGATTTAGAATGCTTTTATACCGTTATATATCGCTCCTTTTTTGCACGATCTGCGCATTTATCAGATAATTTTTACGATTTTACGATAACGAAACTTGGTGCATTATTCGCATATCCGTAAGACGATTTCCCGTTTTTCGATATTTTGTACGAGCGATTTTCTATGAGCTGATCGGACGCGTCATTTTATCACCCTATGATAACGAGTTCCGCTCATTATTCGCATTCTCGTATAATGATTTAACCTTTTCATAAGTTTTGGACATGCGTTTTTTCTATAAGCTGATGGGACGGGTCCAACTGGACGTACGTTTGGCTGTAAGCTCATTGGACGCAATCACATCGTTTTGGATGCTCCAATGATATCAAAAGTTTACACATTATTCTCATAACGATGCACTGATACAGCTTTTTTCAAATATTCTGATTTCATAAAAGGCTCGTCAATCACACTATATCTACGTCGCTCCTATTTTTCGAGATTTCTCCAACTGTCTCATAATTTTTATGATCCTGTTGTAACAAAACCTCGAACATTATTCACACATTCTTATGATGATGTAACTTTCCCAGATATTTTGGACGAGGGTTTTTCATTGCGCTAATTGGACGGTAATCTTCTAAAAACTCATTGGTTGCTTCACTTTCCATGATCATATGATAACGAAATTCCACACATTATTTGCATTTCCGTGTGACGATTCAACCTTTACAGAAAATTTGGACACGCCTTTTTCCACAAGCAGAATGATTCATCATTATTAAGATCCTAAAAATATTATAACAAAACCTCGCATAATATTCGCATATCCTTACGATAATTTAATCTCCCCAGATATTTTAGTCGAGGGGTTTTTCGATGAGCTGATTGGACAAGCGTTTTTCTAGAAGCTGGTTGGACGCTTGATTTTCAGTGATCCCATGATAACAAATCTTGCACATTATTCTCATATCCGCATGAACATTCAACCTTGCTACATATTTTGGTTGCGTCGTTTTTCTGTAAGCTAATTGGAAGTGAAAATGAACCCTATGCGAAAATTCGCGAGTTTGCACGCAAATATACCCATTGCAGGAAAACAATTTACTGCATATTTTTTGGCTAAAAATCGATTTATTTTTCAAAAGCGCACCATTTCTAAAAAATTTAATTAAAGAATAAAAATCACTACGTAGTTCCATAGCCGATAGCATATAGATTATGTGATATTTTGGTTTTTCGTTCCAGGTCTTGTACTGTATTAAAAATTTGTTTTAATGAAAACTTTTTTTATAAACGCTTTACTGCTTAGTTTTTCGCGGATTTTCAAACTTGTGTCGCCCCGTTTGAAAATCCGCGAGTGCAATAAACAGAAAACGGGGCGACATAAGTTTGAAAATCCGCGAGTGCAATAAATAGAAAACGGGGCGACATAAGTTGGGTCGGTGATATATCACGCTATATCATGATCCTGATGAAAAAGAAGTTTCGCATGTAAAAAGCTGAGATTTTTCACACAATTACATAAACTGATAAGAATAATTTGTGATAAATTAAAAAATATTCGCTGAGGGTATAAAGAATGAATAAAATGTAATGTATATTGAAGCATTAAAAAAATGTTACTATCACTTTGACACAAAATAGCGGGGACAGAGTCAATCTTTGAAGTCGCTTCATTTCCTAAACTCTTTGATGGGAGGCCAGACTTTGTAGTAAAACTTACGATCTGGATAAAAAAACTAAAACAAATTCCTAATCTATGTAATATCGACAATGGAACTACATGAAGGTTGTTTTTTAAAGCAAATTTTGCAGAAATGGTGAACTTTTGAAAAAAATGCATCGATTTTTGGCCAAAAACTAAGCAGTAAAGCGTTTATAAAAAAAGTTTTCATTAAAACAAATTTGTAATACAGTACAAGACCTGGAACGAAAAACCAAAATATTACATAATCTACATGCTATCGGCTATGGAACTACGTAGTGATTTTTATTCTTTAATTAAATTTTTTAGAAATGGTGCGCTTTTGAAAAATAAATCGATTTTTAGCCAAAAAATATGCAGTAAATTGTTCTCCTGCAATGGGTATATTTGCGTGCAAACTCGCGAATTTTCGCATAGGGTTCATTTTCACTTCCAATTAGCTTACAGAAAAACGACGCAACCAAAATATGTAGCAAGGTTGAATGTTCATGCGGATATGAGAATAATGTGCAAGATTTGTTATCATGGGATCACTGAAAATCAAGCGCCCAACCAGCTTCTAGAAAAACGCTTGTCCAATCAGCTCATCGAAAAACCCCTCGACTAAAATATCTGGGGAGATTAAATTATCGTGAAGGATATGCGAATAATATGCGAGGTTTTGTTATAATATTTTTAGGATCTTAATAATGATGAATCATTCTGCTTGTGGAAAAAGGCGTGTCCAAATTTTCTGAAAAGGTTGAATCGTCACACGGAAATGCGAATAATGTGTGGAATTTCGTTATCATATGATCATGAAAAGTGAAGCAACCAATGAGTTTTTAGAAGATTACCGTCCAATTAGCGCAATGAAAAACCCTCGTCCAAAATATCTGGGAAAGTTACATCATCATAAGAATGTGTGAATAATGTTCGAGGTTTTGTTACAACAGGATCATAAAAATTATGAGACAGTTGGAGTAATCTCGAAAAATAGGAGCGACGTAGATATAGTGTGATTGACGAGCCTTTTATGAAATCAGAATATTTGAAAAAAGCTGTATCAGTGCATCGTTATGAGAATAATGTGTGTAAACTTTTGATATCATTGGAGCATCCAAAACGATGTGATTGCGTCCAATGAGCTTACAGCCAAACGTACGTCCAGTTGGACCCGTCCCATCAGCTTATAGAAAAAACGCATGTCCAAAACTTATGAAAAGGTTAAATCATTATACGAGAATGCGAATAATGAGCGGAACTCGTTATCATAGGGTGATAAAATGACGCGTCCGATCAGCTCATAGAAAATCGCTCGTACAAAATATCGAAAAACGGGAAATCGTCTTACGGATATGCGAATAATGCACCAAGTTTCGTTATCGGAAAATCGTAAAAATTATACGATAAATGCGCAGATCGTGCAAAAAAGGAGCGATATATAACGGTATAAAAGCATTCTAAATCGCGCGACATTTTTTTCAAATTTTGACGATTTCATATATATATATTTTAAATGGGAATAATACAGTACAATTTTTTTTCGTACGTATATATATGATATAACAAATAACACACAAAGTTTCATGAACCTTTAGCACATCTACTCCGTCATTTTGCATATATCAATAGAAGCAACTAGCAGAAATTGACTACAGTGATAAAAAAGTTTTAAGTTGTATTTTTTCGGGAGCGGAGACAAACACTTGTCGTCTGAAAATGTAAAGAGTGCCAATGAGCAATTGATATTTTTTATTTCTAACTTTAGCAGTAAACACCCAATCACTTAACACAGATGTGTGCTTCCTTAACGGACAAAATTAATGCTGCAATCTGTAAAAATAGGGATAGAATGCGGATGAGGAGTGATACGGATTATTCCAGGATGTAACATTATCCGCGGCACACGTTATGCCTGACATGAAGTCGCAAGTATGGCAAAGGGTGAATTAGTGGTAAAGGAATTCAGTCATACGTATTTTGTCGACAGAGTTTAGCGGGTATTGAAAAAGTTATTTATCAGAAAATAAATTTTTGTTGTTGTTGAATGTAAGTGTTATTTTCAAGACCTCAAATCGGCCCTTGGCCCGCGCCCTTCCTCTCATTGTTTCTCCAATTATTTTTCAGATATAAGAGCGAATTCCCTGTAATTACTCGTATTTTGCAATCATGATTCGAATTAAATGAAGTCAATGAAATCATGAATTGAAAGTTTCGAACGAAAAAATCGACAAACTTATCCTTTTACAGAAGTTTTTTTGAGGCTTGTTAACACTTTGGAAATACTTTTTGAAACGTTGTTCAATATCTGAAGTTATTATTAACGAAGTAATTTGCATAGTTCTCCCAATTTTTTCGTTAAACAAATACATTTATAGATTTTTCGTTCAACCGAACGTTCGAAACTTCAATTATCTGCGAAATCAGGAAAACTATGTATGAATCTTTGAAATCATGTTGGGTTGCAATTACTAAAATCATACACGAAATCACGTGAAGGCGGACCCTCACTGAAATCATTTGTACACCGGGCAGGAGAGCAAAGCCCCTCGATGCTGTATCATCGGAGAAAAAATCATATATAATAGTTTAATTTTATGACTTAAAAAATGAGTTTTAAAAAATGATGGTTTAATTTTACGAGACTAACCATGATGAGACTCAAAGCCTGATTTTTTTGACAACAATAGAAATAAAATATTTTTCCGACCGAGAATCCCTTGACGTTGATGTCTTTTATTTTTTCTTATAATCTATCGATTATATTTAGAAATTCGTGTAAAGTTTTATCATGATAAAAATTAGAGTAATCATGAACTACAATAAAAATTGAAATTGTTTCGAGCGGTTCCATTCCAATTTCTAAGAAGAATAGGAAGCAAATATTTTTCGATTGAGGTCTCCTTATCGATCTTGATATTCTTGTAGATGATATGCAAATTCCATGAGAAAGATTGACACGGCGATGTCGGATGAAGTATATCATGAAGAAATCGGATATTTCATAGTTACGATAACTTTAATTTTGGTGTAGATTTCATATTTTTCTAGAACCGTCGATATGAGGATTACTTACTGTTCTCATATTTTTGCAAATGTAACAGAAATTTTATGCAAAGCCATAAGAAATAATTTTAAAAAAAATCAGATAAATGAGCTGGCTTCTTTATGATATATTTTTTCAAGGATTTTCATGTAATCTACGGATTGTAAGAAAAATGGTTAGTTACATAATGTTATTAATAATGATTTCTCTAATTTTTTGACAATCTGTAGACGACGTGAAAATTTAAAAAAAGTTTTGTTTTGAAGGAGCAATATGTTTCAACGGTACAAAAATTTAGATTTTTTCTGTACGTGGCCACATGGTTTTTAGTGATATATACTTGGATGATGTGATAATTACATAGATATGCATATATAATTGAGAAATGTAACCCCCTCAAAATCATGACAATTTACATTTTCGGGAAGTTTTAATATTTATTTCTGACCATAGGCCCGAAAATATTAATATCATCGATTTTTCTCCGAGTGTATCGATGACATAGAATTTTCGTGAAAATTTATCATGAAGAAATCAGATGTTCCAAAGATAAGACAATTAAGATTTTTCTGAATGATTTAATATTTTTCTGTACAAGGGCCCTTCCAAATAATATATAACTTCTACGTTATTCGCAGAAGATGAGAAAAAATAAGTAACCCTCATTTCCATGGTCCCTCGTTCAGAGGAATATTCAATTATTCGAAACAAATTCAACGGTCATAGTTTTGGAACATCTGATTTCGTCGTGATGATTTTTCAAGAAATTTGTGTCATCGACAGATGATGAAAAAAAAAATTACATTAATATTCTTAGGCCTTTGGTGAGAAAAACTTATAAATTTTTCCGCAAATAAACGTTTTTGTAATTTTTATGGCGTGCATAGAATATATATATGTGTCATTCCATACCATTTTGACCTGGGCCTGACCCTTGACCTCTCGAATTCGGCTCGCGATTTTTTATATGATTGTTCTCACTTTGAAAGGCACCCAGTTTTTTTGGAGGTTTTTCAGATTCAATTTGAATATTCTACAATTTTTTAAACGATTTTATTACAATAATTTAAAAAAATTAGAAGCGTGAGTGATTTTACTATGGATGGTTGCTGGAACATTTTCATATATCATATGGGATTTTCCAATAAAAATTTCAGTTTTTTGGAATCATTTATATTAGCAAAATCAAGAAGAAAAAATCTGTTGCGAAAAATATGAATTTTTTTTTTAAAATCCGATATTACATATGAAAATGTTTCAGCAACCATTCATAGTAAAATAACTTCCGCTTCTATTTTTTTGAACGTTTTTTTCCGAAAAAGCTTAAAAATAGTAAGAAGGAAAAATCTCCCCACTCCGACTCTAAGCTCAAAAATTTTGATATCTGACACACGATTTTTCAGAATTTTTTCAAATGTTTAAATTGTGTCGATCAATAAAATCGTTTAATGAAATATAGAAGATTCAAATTAAATCGAAAAAATCTAGAAAAAAACTGGGTACCTTTCAAAGTGAGAACAATCATATAAAAAATCGCGAGCGAAATCCGAGAGGTCAAGGGTCAGACCCAGGTCGAAATGGTATGGAATGACACATATATTGATATATCACTTATATGCGTTAATCCTGGAACAGAACAAAATATTAAATTTTTCTCAAAGAATTTAATTGTCATAGCTTTGAAATATCTAAATATCGAAATATCATGACAAAACTTTTTTCAATTCGAATGTCGTTTGAAAATAATGAGAACAAATAAAACAGTGAATATCAATGGGTCTTTGACCAAAAATATTTGATTTCATGCTTCTAAAAAATCACGCAAAAACTACAATAAAAATCCAATTTTTGAAATTATCTCTACAAAACGTTTAAATCATTAGGTTGGTTTGTACTTCCGTAAATAATGCTGTAAATATATTGTGAGGTTGATGATAACGTTGACGATAAAAACAATCTGAAGCGGTGAATGGAAATGAACGATTGTTAGCAATTTTTTTTTCGAGTACGTTATAAACGTAGTCATATTTTTTCGCGATCAAAGGTGATTATTAAAACTATGCAATCACATAGAGTAATGATATCGAATATGATGCTGAGATAAGCAGTTCTTTTGCGTTCCTACAGCCTTTGTGTTTGAACGTGCTTTTCTGTGTGTATGTTTGTGTTCGTGTGTCTTTGTTGTGTATCTGTGTGTGTGTGGGTCTGTGCACACACACAACACGTGTGTGTGTGTATCTGGACACGTTAAATCTTTCGCAAATAAAAATTTCGCAACGTTACACATATGAAGAATGAGCTGTATCTTATTTTCTGGAATAGATGGAGTGACGCGCTTGAAGCTTAGAATGCTGATGAGCCGGTGCAGAGAGAATAGCATTTTTGCTAAAAGTTGCAATCGGATATCCACCGGGGTAAAAATGCTGACAAAGTTCATACCGACATACCATCATTGTCTTTTTCGGTATTGTTAGGAGGTCTCAACTTTGCACAACAGCTGCAGTCCTTATCCAGTCACCGAAGTTCGCGGATTGCTCCGCTGCGCGCGTTTCCAGTGAAAAATTATGTATTTTACAAAGTTATAATTTTTTATAATTTCAAACAATATTTCGTACGGTAAAAAATAATGAAAAATTCAGAAGTTTCCATAAAATCGCTGCATTTTAAAACTTGTGGAGGTGAATAACGATGAATTTCGGAAGTGAAGTTGAATTTTCTCTAAACACATCAAAATTGCGGAACAAAATTTTGTTTCAAAATTTCAAAATGTGCTCAAAGAATTTTTGTGCAAAAATAGATCAATTGACGCAACGCAAAAGATTCGTTTATCGGGAAAAGGTAGAAACTTCGGAAAGTGAAGAAGAGTGCTCGTTCGGAAGCGGTAGATTCAATAACCTAAGATTTTCGAACACGTACGCGATGGATGTTGTATGCGTCGATAAAAAATTTATCGAAATTTAAAAAAGGTTGTATTATATCATTCGATAATAACTAAACATTTAAAAATACTCTTATTTTGTAGTCACCGATTTGTGGCAGCGTGAATCGATAATGCACAGCTCCACTTATTCAAATTCCGTGTAATATAAAAAGTTCGCAGTGTCAGCAATAAATGGTCCTTGACCATTCAGCGTGACTAGTGAAGGAAATGGGTGTCTGTGTGTGTGTGTGTGTATGTATTACCATCGAAATAAGATTTGCTGAATTTTCAGTAGTAAATCCAACAACCATGAGTTTTTCTTAATAATAATAATAATTATTATTATTATTATGATTATGAGAGCGGGCCCGCGCGCGCGTGTGTGTCGTTGCTGCGTCAACTTCGAGGAATATGACATGGGCTTCCAGATGTAAGTAGTTCCCAATTTTCACTATCATTATTATTATTATCAGATTATTATCATCATCACCACAAAATTGGTACTCGTGTGGCACCCCCTCGTCCTCACCCTCCCCCGCCATCATCCTCACCTCATCGCTTTTTCCTCGGCCACCTGGATGTGGTGGGGGAAAATTGGAGTGGTGGGGGAAGCCGCATGGTGGGGGAAGGAGTGGGGATAGGAGTGGGGGGCACCAGACGGGTACCAATACTACTCACGCTTCTGCTCTCCCCTAATCCCAGTTTAGTCCATCTCCAACATCATTACGATCAAGATCAGCTCCACCTTCCATATAACATCTAATTATACAAACGTGCACTCTCTTCGTATTCAACTAATTATTCTCTCAATAAATATTCACTCGACCGTAAACATCAAACCATTCATTTTAATCATTTGTTAAACCCGCTCGTCCGTCACAAAAAAAAATATAAAAAAATTATTGAAACGTATCTTCATCGTTTTTTTTTAGATTTATGGATAAAATCGAAAATTTCTCAATGATTACCAGATCAATTTTTGTTTTTTATTTTTTTTCAAGTTTGGAAGTCCTCTGAACACCCTTAAAAATTTGCAGAATAGTGTTGTGAGAAATAAGGCTATTTGAAAGAAAGTTTTTTTTTCAATTAGAAATAAAAAAATAGAAATCGCAAAAACACCACTCTGAAAAAATTCGAGGATTTGCAGAAAATGTCAAAGTTTGATATAATAAAAAGAAAAAAAATCAAAAATGGTAATCATCGAGAAATTTTCGATTTTTTCCGAAAATCTGAAAATCTGAAAAAAAACGATGAAGATACGTTTTTATAATTTTTTTGTATTTTTTTCAAAAAGTACATTAAGAAACAAAAATTAAAAAAAAAAATCGTCCTGATACGCCAAATTTTGAAAAAGTTATAGCTATTTGGAAAATAAAAGCAAATTTTTTTGAAAAATTTATAACTTGCATGTATTTCAGAAGTTAAAATTATCGAAAAATCTGGATTTCAGTAATTTTGGAAACGTTCTAATGCCGATATCTCTCAAATTAATCAATATAATTTTTTAAATCATCGTTATCAACATTTTTTCAGCGTGTAAAGTGAAAATGATTTTTTTAAAGGTTGATTGCCATTTTTTATTTTTTTCAAAAAAATCTCTAAAATAATATGATGAATTACCGTAACTATGTTATTGGTTGCCAAATAACCAACTAATAAAAAGTTGGTTGTGGGAACCACGAGAATGGTTGCCCCAACCAACTAGTTGCTTGAAGCATATGTTATAAACTATATGGTTGCCACAACCAACTCGTTTTTTCCGTACAGCATAGAAACTGGCATTGACGTGGGTCTGTATGGAATTTCAACAATATGATTCTTTCAAACTACACGCCAGTGAAACGAGGTTGGGATATCAGTGCTCAACGTCGACTATTAACTAACCGCTAATTTATATTTCATATTGTAACGGGACGGCCTTTCCGGCCTTCCGTCACCAATTTCATCGTCATGAAAGAGGTAGGGCCAAGACATCTAGGCCCCGGGTAGAGCCCAGTATTGATAGCGCGCCTCTTATCACTGCCCACTCTCCCTCTTATTTTTCAATATCACCACCGGAAATACGTCACACGATCGAACGTTCAAAAAAGATCCAGTACGTTCGATGAAGATCCATGGAAGCTTGGAGAAGGGGAACTCCCACCGCTATCGCTTGGGAACCTATAAAAGCACCACCGAAATCGTCCTCCGGCACTCTACTATGAAAACTTATCAAGTTTGAGTCACGCGTCGAGCTCCGCTCGACACTCCGTACCAGAAGGCCTCATTGGCATTTACTTCCTCGGGCCCTCCTGATTCCAGTCACGTCCTAGGAAATATTAATTTTGAACCTTTCACGGCATTGACCGATTATAATATAAGCAACCTATTTTGCCATCCAAACTCGCTTCACGAGTCCGATCGTTCAATTTGTCCTCGCTTCTCGAGATTGGCCCTTTTGTCAATTTTACATCAACGTCTCGCTTCACGAGCATTGCGAGGAAAGACCCTAACTACTCATTGAGCCCCAATGATAAGAGGTCTGACTTCCTAAGCGTGCCGTAACGCGCTGCATGGAAGATTACACCAAATCCGAGGGACCTTTAAAATTAATTTAATTTCAATCAAATGATCAAAATCCTCTCAGGCGTGAATATTCTAGAAATATCATTTGTATCACGCTAGATACTGTCACACCAACAAGCGTACTCTCACCGATATTCTCAGGGCGTCGAGGACCCATAGGCCAGTCAAATTCCGATTTCAAATTCCAATAATTTTCTACTGGATGAAAAAATATAGAAAATGTTGGGGACGGTGTACATAACAAGGACCTCAGTTGTTGGGATTGTAGCACCGCTAGTTTTTGCAAAAAAAAATGAAAACCGTTAAATAATCACATCTTTTCCCGTTTTTGACACTTCCACGGCTTACGCTGACAAAATGGTGTCAGTTAGGACGAAAATGTATAGGATCAATCTTGTAGAGCATACAATTTCCTATAAAATTCAGTGACGGCACCTATCTATCTATTATAGTTTAGCGGCGCGAGCGCCTGAAAAAAAAAGCTCGAAAATGCTCCATTTCCACGGAAACCCCAAAAACGCACTTTAGCTGCAAAATTCGATTCACCCATGATTATTTGTATGAATAAATCCGCCGATTTTTATCATGCAATAGAACAATCGAAACAAAGATTTCATGCCACAACAAATTTTTTTCTCGCTTTTTCAATTTTTTGAGGTAATTTGTTGCTCATTTTTTTCAGAATTTACATTCTTTTGTAAAACGGGCGTAACTTTTGACCTAGTTATCGGACAACGTACAAGTTTTTAGAATCTGTTCGTCTGTAGATGATCTAAAAATGCGATCTCTTGACATGTCACCGTATATGTAACGGCAGCACCGTTATATGCAAGTAAACAAAGGACATTTTGTTTCGGACCGTTTTTAACAATGAACAATTGATTTATTGCAAATTTTTTTGTTTGCTAATTTAACAATTCCATTTGAAGAGTGTCTTAGAATTTTTTTTTCTCAAGGCAGCTATTGTTGTAAAATTGTTATTAACAATTAGAATAAATCAACATTTTTCAACTTTGAAGTAGTGTTATTTTTTATTTTATTTTTCCCTTTACAAATTTCACCATTTAACAAATAACAAAAAATTTATTAATGTCGAAATCGGTTTTTGCAATAACAATATGAGTTTGTAACAATTTTTTTACAAGCTCGAAATGATTTTTTAAACGATTTCTTTCGCACTGCACGATGGTATTTTTTAGTTTCATTTATTTCCGTTATTTATACTATTTGTTAATAATAATTTTGTTATAAAAAATGTCTCAACAACGATTTTTTTGTTCTTGTAATTATACCAGATTTATATCACCGAATATTAATTCCCGAGGAAAATTCTGATATCCGAGCATAAATATTTTTCTTCGTTTTTACATGGCTTTTACCGATTATACGTAAATAATTTCAAATTATCTAGAAAAATCGAAATATGAAGGATTCTCCGTCACTTCAGCCACTTTTTTCGACCATTTCAGATCTGCCCCATAATTGGTTACATCAAAGTACTACTAAAAGGCATTGTAAGAAAAGCTTTGTCGAGTACGACGAGTTGACGAGACGAGCTAGCGCTGTGTGCTGGCGCGGCGAGCACGGGGACTGTTCCCCCTCTCCTTGCTGCTGCCTGCGGCAAGCTCAAGGCTCGAGCGACGAGCAGTTGTAAGGCAATTCTCGTGGAGAGCGGTCATAGAGTATTACGAGCGATTAAGAGTTTAATAAAGAGTTCAAGAGAAACGTGGTTGTTATTTCTTCATCCTACATGGTAGCAGAGGTCCGTGGTTGCGTCCACGCAAGGAAATAACCAAAATCTAAACAAAATTGTGCCTGAACGGTGTATTTTCGTCTGTGGTGTGTCGGCTTTGTCTCCGGCAGTCCAGAGCGATCGAGAAGCGAATATTCAGAGATGCACGAGGTAAGTCAACATATTTTGTGGACAGTGATTTTTGTGTGACAATGTAAAATATCGAGGACGCGAAAAATACACGAGGGAAGAAAAGTTTCGCGAATCTCGAAACTTCGATCGAGATTTAGACCTATTGTTTATTGAACCAGGGACAAAGAGGACGTGTAACAGCACGCGAGATAAAAATACAATTATCGTTCAGTAAAATCATACAAAGTCGCATATATATAAAAGAGAAGAGCCGTTACGAGAACGGACGACATCAAGTCGAGTTTGTCGTTGTCGCGAAACAAAGCGAGAGTGTCGTAGATCGTGCGGGATTTTCGGTGTGTAAGCAGAGGGCGTTCAAGGACGGTCTGTTGCTGTGCGTGCGGGCGCGAGGGTCGTCGCGGGCCCGAGCGCCTTGCGTTCGGGAATCGTGGTCCCTCTCTCTCTCTCGCGTGCGGGGCAACCTCTCGAATATCCGATACACACTAGGCGCTCAACGATTGTCGGTACAGAAGCAAGCGCACGGCTTGCGTTTGCATATAACGGAGGGAGTTTCAATAAATTTTTACAGAGTTTTTTATATATTGAGAATAAAAGAATCATCACGAGTCTATTTGTGGTTATCTAGATGTCATTTTTTTTTCTCAAAATGCATGAAACAACGAATTAGAGGAAATAAAAATTAAGAGGTTATAAAATGAGTACAGAGCTCGGTCAAAAATCAAACTACAAGTTGCTGCGAGTAAAATTGCCACGGTAAAGTTGTTTTATAAGAAAAAAAAAAAACTTAGAAAAATTCGTGGAACCGTGACCTATTATTTTATACAGAGCTTGAGATGAATAAAAATTTATCGAGCAAGGTTTAAAAATTCTGGGGTCAATGCTCAGAAGAAAACTTGTGTTCGGTGAGTAATTTGTTCATTGACTAGGAGGATCAGTAGTATCGAAATCGTGACCCATGCGCGTGCGTGCGCAACCCAAAACCGAATGACTTTCGTGGTAACTCTCAAAGTCAAATTTTCGGCGAGTGGTGTACGTGTATGGTTTGCGCGATTAGAAAACCTGATTTCTCGCCTCGCATCAATGCTGGCGCAGTGCGGCTGTGTTGATTCGTAGGCAAGAAGCGTTTTTCTTGGTAGGATTCAGAGATACCTGGTACTAATTTAAAGAAGACTTATGAAAGAGTGGAATAATTCAGAGCAAGACCCAAAATTATAAATGAAGAGGATTTATATTAGAAATTAATTAAAATTGAATAGATGGATAATATAAAAATTGAGATTATACAATATTTGGTATACACCTACTAATTAATGACGCTTCATAATCCCGGAACAGATGACTAACGAAACCGAGGAATGGAGATTAACTCTAGAAAACGACAATCTGAGACAAGAATTTGACGAATACTTAAGAGTAAGGACCGAACTGGAAGAGAGTGATCCCAGTCAAGCGAACGAACGTAAGCACATCAAATTCACAATGTTAGTTGTCTGTTTTTGACCGAGAATTCAGAGGGCTGTGAATATTTGAGAAATTTGAAGGTTGATTCATTGAATGATTAAACAGATAGAAAGAAACCTTCAACTTTTTAAGAGTGAGAAGTCAGATCTGACAAGGGGGAAAAACCAGGAAAGAGTGTTTTATTTTCACAGCTACAACCAGTAAGAACATTACGGAGAATATAACGTCAGAAATGGAGGACGAAAATATTTCTGAATCCAGAGAGGAAACCGACGAAATATAGAGTGTGATTTCACGAGCTAAAGAGTTGGCAACAAACTTGTCATCAAACGCGGCAATGGATCAAAACATCAGAGGCTGGGTGAAAGAAGCTATAGATAAATTAGCTCTGGCTCACAACAAAGTTCTGGAAATTGAAAAATCAAAGCTTTTGAAACAATCAAAAAGACCGATGCAACCTTCAGAAAGGAAGACACAAAATGCAGAAGTCACAGGATCATTCATGAACAACTCTATGAGACTGAGACCAAAAATTCAGAGAAGTTATAAACTGACCTCAAAAGCAAGCTTCGAGGTTTGGTTGGATTGTCTCAGAACAGAACTGACGAGCTGGATGCTGCTGTATCTAATTGATTCGAAAATACCACAGCCGATGGGAGTCTCAGAAATAGAGACCACACTGAGGAAAAATTCTGTAAAGGATATAATTATCAGTCACATCGACGAAGAGTATCATAAGAAAATCCTGGGTTTGACAGAGCCCATGGAAATTCTTCAAAAATTATGAGACTGCAGAAAAGGCGAGGTTAGCTCAACTCCAACAGTAATAAGAACAAAACTGTATAACCTCAGAATGAACAAGGGAGAAAGAGTTCACGATTTTATCGAAAGATTCGATCAAATAATACGAGAGCACGACTTAAGCGATGATCCTCAGAAATTAACGGATCAAGAAAAACGTTCTACCTTCTATCAAGCGATCATTGGAGTCATGCCTAAAATACGGCGAACCGATTCTGCAGTCATCACAACTACAGGTAAAGAAATGAACATGGAAGCTCTGAGAAAAGTTATGACTCGCATACAAGAAGACAACGATGCCGATGCAAAGAAGCCTGAGTTCAAAGAACCGACAGCATCCAGAGCAACTTCACAGAAGTTTAAAGGAAACAAGAGCAAATGTTACAGGTGCAACAAAACCGGACATTGGCAACAAGAGTGCCCATTAATAAATTCAAATCGTTGGTTCTGCTACTGGTGCAACTTCGAAACAGATCATAAAGGAGATGATTTTCCGAATAAGCCCAGTCGTCCTTCTCAAGTACAAAATAAGAGAGTTCCCAGTAGAGACGACGAACAGTTCGGACCTCCGGCCAAAACGGGCAAATTCAACAGCAGCAGAGGCAGAGCGAACTCCAGAGGAAACAGAGGTCGTGGTAGAGGACATTCCAGAGGCAGAGGCAACAATCGAGGTTCCAGAGGCCGTTCCACCGCCAGACGAGCTGAATACAACGAGGAGGAAGAGTCGACTGCGGGTGAATATGAGGACGAGTATGAAGACGATCAAGGTAAAAATGAACATGCTAATAATAATGATAGACACATAGAGTTTATAGCAGATTCAGGAGCAACTGAGCACATTGTGACTAAAAGCTTTATCTTGAGTAACTTCAAAATATCTAAAAAGGGAGTTATTAAAAGTGCGAACAAGAATAATTTCGCTGACATCGTCATTGACGGCAGAGGGGATCTCGTGTTGAAAAACAATATTTCGGATGAAAAATCTATCAAGTTGTCGAACGTAATCGCGGCTAAAGACATCTCGGAAAATCTCCTCTCGCTGTGAAGACTGGTAGATGCAGGGTTCAGTATATACCTAGACGATGAAATATTCCGAGTATACAACAAAGTAAATGACAAAACTATATTTGAAGGAGTTTATGAGAAACCTAATTGGGTGGTTAGGTTTGAAGTCAAAAAGGGATCAAACACGAATAACGTGTATATAAATGAATCTGATAATTACAGTTGTATAGCGTGCCTAGCAACAGACAGTGAGTTTTCAGAACAATCACAAGCAAACTGTAAAGCCAAACAAATCGTAGTTTCGGAGGGAGAAGATATAAGATTTCGTAAAGAGACTTCAAAAGAAATAGAGTCTGTGATTGGGAGGGAGAAGTCAGGAAAACTCATCGAAGTAAATGCTCAATCCAAAAGTTCAAAAGAAAGAGTTGAGGAGTGTGACGCAGGTCTGACGTCTCACAGAACAATAAAAGTAGACGATATGAACAATGTCGGGAACCTGAAAGAGATATTCATAGAAAACCCACTTGACACAACAAACTCAGGTGTTAAGCAGAATGAAGCAATGCTGTGGCACGTCAGGCTGGGTCATGCATCCTTCAACTACTTGAAAATGTTGCAGAAGAAAGAAAAGAGTTTACAACATGTAAAGTTCGAAAGCTCATTAAAAAATTGCGAAGGTTGCATGCTATCAAAAATGGAAAAACTTCCGTTCAAACAACACAGAAGCAGAGCAGAAAGGCCATTACAAATCATACATTCGGACCTAATGGGCCCAATCAAACCCACCTCATGGCCAGGGGGAAAGAAATACATCGCAACGTTTATAGACGATTATTCTCGGTATGCCAAAGTATACTGTTTAAAATCGAAAGATGAAACAGGGCGTGCGTTTGAGGACTTTCTGATGTCTGCTCGAAATCTCCTGGGGTCAAACGCAAAAGTATGCTATGTGAGGTCAGATAGAGGCACCGAATACACGGGCGGTAGATTCACAGAAATTATGTAGAGAGAAGACATTGAATCTGATTGTGGTCCACCGTACACTCCAGAACTCAACGGGGTAGCTGAGAGGTTTAATAAGACAATTCAGAGAACAATCAGAGCACTCATGTGTGATTCTGGTTTACCAGCAAGTATGTGGGAATTAGCAGCAGCAGAAGCTGTGCACACGTACAACATCACGCCTCACAAATCAATTGACTATGAAGTTCCAGTACGTAAATTCTCACCTAAAACCACCAAATTCTCACCTTACATAAAGCTACCTAAAACTGAGACTAAATTCAGCAACGTGTCAATAAAAGCTGTTTTGGTAGGGCACACTGGCACTGGATATATTCTATGGCATCCCAGCTCTAGAAAATTCCTTGAGTCAAGACATGTGAGATTCGTAGAGAAGTTGACGTACAAAGACACCTACAAAAAGGGTGAAACGGAAAAAGAAGAGATAGAGTCGTCAAACAACAAAAGTGAGGGTAACGTGATAATTGAATTTTCAGAAGAAAATATAACAGAAAGTTCAGAGGATACCGGAAAAATAAATAAAGAGTCAGTTTCAGAGAGCCCAGAGCTGAGCAAAGATAACAAGAGGAAAAGAGGGAGACCAAAGAAATCAAATAAGAGTAATAACGAACAAGATCCTGAGGAAAGTAAGAAGTTCAATCATACGGATCAAAATCTGGGTCCTATTACAAGAAGCAAAACCAAGAGAATTCAAGACATCAGCTTTGCAAGATATACAAAAATATCTGAAAATGAAGAGATGAAGAAAGATGAACTGGGACACATTCTTCTAGCATCTATCTAAAATGATCCCATTTCATATGAAGAGGCTGTGAATTCAGAGGATCGAAACTTGTGGCTACAAGCCATAAATGAAGAGGTCGACTCGATGAAAGAGAACAAAGTATGGGAAACAGTCGAAAGACCAAAAGAAAATCCAAATGGTAAAAGACCCAATATAATTGATTCAAAGTGGGTGTTTAAAAGAAAAGTCGATAGTGAGGGTACTATCAAGTACAAAGCTCGACTTGTAACAAGAGGATTCGAAGACAAAAATGTGTACGATTTAAAAGAAACATACGCACCAGTCTCAAGACTGTCAATCATAAGAGCAACCATTGCCATAATCAACCAAGAGGATTTGGAGGTGTGCCAAATGGATGTAAAGACAGCTTTTCTGAATGGAGAACTTGACGAAGAGGTGTTTATGGAAATACCGGAAGGAACGAATACCCCAGAGACAACTAAAGTAGCCAAAGTGTACAAACTAAAGGAATCTTTGTACGGGTTGAAGATAAGCCCCAAAAAATGGAACAAGAGATTCTCAGAGGGAGTACTCAAGCTAGGTCTAGAGAACGATTTGCACGATCCATGTCTCTTTACTTGGAGACAGCAGGGTAAACTAGCAATGGTCGTATTATACGTAGACGACATGCCAGTTGCTAGTAATGACTCAGAGAAGCTAAAACAAATCAAAGAACACTTGAGCAGCGCATTCCAGATGAAAGACTTGGGAGTGCCAAGAAACTTTCTCGGAATGACGATTCAGAAAAATAGAAAAGACAAAAACATCGTAATGCACCAGGCGACGTATACAGAGAAGATTCTGGAAAAATTCAACATGAAAGATTGTAAACCGCAGAAAACCCCAATGGTGACTCGTCAGGTGAAAAACAGGAATAAAAGAACTAGACTAGACACAGAGTATCTGGAGACAGCTGACGAAGTCAAAAAGGTGCCGTACAGAGAAGCCATCGGAAGTCTGATGTATCTGGCAAATGCTACACGACCCGATATAGCCTATGCGGTTAACTACCTGGCACGAAAACAACTAGAGTCCACTGAGGAGGACTGGAACGAAGTAAAAAAAATATTTCGATATTTAAGAGGATCTACGAGTCTGGGCATAAAGTTCACGTCTACGACCGATAATCTAGAGGCACTGACAGACTCCAGTTTCAGAGACTGTGAAAATTCAACATCCACTGGTGGATATATCATAAAACTGTTTGGAGATGTCATAGCGTGGAGAAGTCGCAAGCAGTCCTGTCCGACTTTGTCTACGTGTCAGGCAGAGTACTGAGCCATGAGCGATGCTTGTCAAGAAGTGATATCGCTAGATAAGTCAATTCGATACATAACAGGCCGAACTTTGTTCCCTATAAACATATGGTGTGACAACAGGTCTGCAAAAGACTGCACTGAAATGGACGGGAGTCACAAACTTAAAACCTTTGATCAGAGCGTGCAAGATATCCAGAGAGACTTATCATTCAGAGAAGAAACGAGAACTAGAGAACCCATGGCAGAATCTCATGGAGACTTTATAAAACAATGCGTTGATGAGAAGAAGGTCAAAGTTTATTGGATACCAACTAAGGAGAATCTAGCTGATATCATGACTAAGCCTCTAGCTGAGAGAGAGTTTATTAATCTCAGAGAATTAATCACCAAGATTAAATACGAAAATAATTTAGACTTTGATACAAATAACTTAGGACGTTGGAACTAATAATATTATTTTATGTTTACAGAATAAAACAACAGCTTCCAGGCAAGAAAAGGAAAACTCATCACGTTGAGCCACAAAAGTAACCAATGGTCAAATTGGCTCGAAATCTTATTTCTGATAAGGGTATTAATAATAATCGAAATATATGGAAGCTGCGTACTGCGTCAACATCGACAAAGGGAGGGAGTGTAAGAAAAGCTTTGTCGAGTACGACGAGTTGACGAGACGAGCTAGCGCTGTGTGCTGGCGCGGCGAGCACGGGGACTGTTCCCCCTCTCCTTGCTGCTGCCTGCGGCAAGCTCAAGGCTCGAGCGACGAGCAGTTGTAAGGCGATTCTCGTGGAGAGCGGTCATAGAGTATTACGAGCGATTAAGAGTTTAATAAAGAGTTCAAGAGAAACGTGGTTGTTATTTCTTGATCCTACAGGCATTCTATGTGAATTTTTTTTAGATTTTTTAATTCAACATTTTAGAAAATACAATTTTTTTCCAAATGAATATATCTCGGAAACTTGAAGTAACTGAAAAAAAATGTGTACACATAGAAGTTGTAGTTTTATGTTATCTTTCGAGCGGATGACTTGAAATAATTTTTACGTTCCGGTAACGCTGATTTTTTACTAAAAAAGTGGATAAATATTTTTTTATTTCAAAAAGGCCATTTTTTGGCTGAAAAAATTACAGTCTTTAAGTATATCTGACGATATCGCAAAAAATTCGCCAGACTGGCACGGATCGAGGTTCTAGGGTAAAAAAATGAAACCACACAAATTAATTTTTTTTTCTACCGGAACCTCGATCCGTGCCACTCTGATGATTTTTTTGTGATATCTATAGACTCTATAATTTTTTCAGTCAAATCAAAAGGGCTGTTTTTTAATAAAAAAATAATTGCTCCCTTTTTTGGTAAAAAATCAGCGTTACCGGAACGTAAAAATTATTTCGAATAATCCGCTCGAAAGATAACACAAAACTACAACTTTTATGTGCAGACATTTTTTTTCAGTAACTTCAAGTTTCCGAGATATGTTAACGAGGTTCTGGTAGAAAAAAAATTAATTTGTGTGGTTTCATTTTTTTACCCTAGAACCTCGATCCGTGCCACTCTGGCGATTTTTTCGCGATATCGTCAGATATATTGGAAGACTCTGTAATTTTTTCAGCCAAAAAAAATTGCCTTTTTTGAATAAAAAAATAATGATCCAGTTTTTTGGTAAAAAATCAGCGTTACCGGAACGTAAAAATTATTTCAAATATTCCGCTTGAATGCTAACACAGAACTACAACTTTTATGTTATTTCAGTTACTTCAAATTTCCGAGATATATTCATTTGGAAAAAAACGGCGGTTTCTAAAATTAAAAATTAAAAAATACTAAAAAATTCACATAGAATGCCTTTTAGTAGTACTTTGATATAACCAATAATGGGGCACATCTGAGATGGTCGAAAAAAAAGGCTGAATTGACAGAGAATCCCTCATATACTTTAAGGAAACAATATTCCAAAATATTTCGTTCATTACCAAAATTTCCCAATTGTGTTCGAATCGTTTCGGAGAGCAGGTATAAACCGATCGATCGTTCCTATTATTCCAAGAATTCTTTTCACCTGGCAGTATCTGTTAAAACCCACACAGACACTATGATGGTGTGCATCTCGGGACTATTTAGATACACAATACAGGCTACACGGTCCGGATTTGTTAGGCACCGTGGTTGGGGTTTTCTCCTCTTCGTATACCATTGAAATGTGCTCAAGGCCCGTTATAGCACCGAAAACCCGTTAGTTTTGCCGAGATATTTGAAGCAGTCGCGTCGTTTTGAGTGTTAAAAATGGCATCACACAAATTGTTTTTTATTTGCGATATCAGATTAAAGTTAGCTGACGTGAAAATTGTGAAAAAACGAGGCATACAGACTTTGATTGAAATCAGTACAAGATGAAAGGACAATAAGTGGTTGCGGTTGCAACCGTTAGAAGAAATGGTGTTACATAAAAAGTGTTATTTGAATTAATATTGACGAGCGAGTTGCAAAGCCTGATGCTCGAATGCAAAAAGAGATTCGTTTTTGACGATCATCAAGCTCAGGAAGCACGTTTAATTACGAAGAAAATTGTTTGTTATGCGATAAAAAATGGATTCCGCGCTTGAAAGATGGATGCATAATCGAATCCGAGTCTATGAAGGAGAAGTTGTTGAGGATCGCATATTCTCGGAATGATGCATTAGGTGATGCAGTGAAGCAAAGAATAGAACATCCTCCATCTTTATGTGACGTCAGAGCTCGGTATCATCGCAAGTGTTACTGGTTATTCATTCACACTTCCTCGAGTGAAAAAACAGTAGGACGACCACCCATAACGAACTTGCAAACTGCTTTTGATGCAGTATGTCACTACATCGAAACCAGTAATGATTGTCAATTCACGTTGACAGAATTGAGTGACGTCATGAAAGATTATACTCCGAAACGTGAAACTCTGGTTACAAAACTAGTAGAAAAATACGAAAACGATATCATTGTTGTTAAAAAACGTGGAAAAGAAACGGTGATTTGCTTCAAAGACACAGCGGCCACGGAAAAAGAAAAACGCATTAGGATTGTCAAGGCTGCGGCAGCGATAATCAGATCTGATATAAGGAGCAAAATTTACGATATCAAATCGTATCCGGCTTCTCACAGTTTTTTGGACAATGTCGTCGAAGATTTTCCATAAACGTTGCAAATAAATAAAACGTTGCCTCTAGAGTTTGTCGCAGATACGGATAACATCGAATTGAAAAATATTCGCGTACGATTAGGCGGATTTCACTTGCTTATGTCGTTGTTCAAAGCCATTGGCAACGTCATGGAAGGAAGCGGCATTGGAGAACTTTGGTCCACCGTATACGCGACAGTCACAGTAGACAAAATGTTAGCGGGCCATGCCTTTTCCCGAGCGTTGAGAGCCCACTTGTTGACGTACACAACCCTGGGGATAATTGTTGCAGAAACCATTAAAGATTTGGAAGAAAATTATCGCCTCTATGTGGTTCAACTATTCGAGACGTTCACATCTGATCCGCCTTTGTTGGAAGAATTAAAATCGAACGGCCCAACTGCTCAGCTGTGGATACAATATTTCGAGTGTATCGCTATCGTTATGCAGTTCGTTGAAGCTGAGCGATTGGGACATTGGAATCTGCATCTTCAAACAGTGCAAAAAATGCTACCTCTTTTTCATGCCACTGGTCACATTGCATATGCAAAATCTGCTCAAATTTCCCTTCAAGATATGGCTGACCTCGAAAGGTCGATGGATCGTTTGGAATTTCACAAATTTTCGGTCCAAGGATACTTCACAGTTAGAAGATCAGCTAAAAAATGGGCGGGGATTTAGTCAGGTCTGACGATCGAGCAGACACTTATGCGGTTGATGAAGCTTGGTGGCGGTCTTACGCACGGCCGAGGAGTTGCACCAAGGAGTTGGGTTGGAGGAGTTGCGTATATACAAGGAATGCCACGAGCTTACAGTGTAATGGAGCAACTGGAATTTTTTTGCCAAACTCGATCGGAGTCAGTTGACCATCATACTGACTTAAGAGAGAGCCGAGTCCATCGTGACGAAAAAGATATAGCGACACTCAGAGAATGGTTATTAATTCGCAATCCTTTCGAACAATGTGAAAAGCTAATGTCTTTGTCTATGGGTATGGTTGCTAACATTGATGTCAATTGTCACCTCGCCATAACTGTTGGAAAAGACAGTATGACATTAATGGTTGGCAAAGATGCTGAGACTATTAAAATGTCACGTTCAAGGAAAGTTAAAACTTTAGCAATAAACGGCGAACACGTTCCGATCAACACATCACTATTATTTCAGCGGATTGCTGTAATGATCACCGACGATAAAGATCTGGCCAGAAAAGCTTTACAGTACGAGCTAGCTCCAGTTCCGCTTGCTCTTTTTGATGAATCGGGGTTAATGAGAAAAACACAAAAGTCGCAGCTATTTCAAATTTTTCAATCATCACCATAGGATGACGCAATATTGACAAATTGCAAATATGTTCTTGACGGAGGATTTCTTTTGCACCAGGTTGCATGTGGTTGTGGCAGAACTTGCGAGCAAATTTGTTGTAAATATGAAATGTTTGTTAAAAAACATTTCACTGGAAACGCAATTGTCGTATTCGATGGGTATTCGGATGAAAATGTTGGCGTTAAGTTATATGAAAGGTATAGACGATCGTCAAAGAACGTCGGGGTACAACTAAAATTTACTTCAGATATGATTGCGACATTAAATCAAAGGAAATTCCTCGGAAACGATAAAAATAAAGCTCGATTCGTCGAACTTTTAAAATCGCATTTCGAAAATTCGGGTATTGCCGTCAAGCAGACTGAAGAAGATGCTGATCGTCTAATTGTAGCAACCGCTATTGAAGAGAGTCACCACCACGCTAACGTCGTCGTTGTTGGAACAGATGTCGATCTTATCGTCTTACTGATTGGGCTGACACCGCAAGAAAAAAATGTGCACTTTTTGAAAGAGGGGCAAGGAAAAAATACTCTTTTCTCTTCTGCCAATCATCAAAACTTGAAGGACAGTATTTTATTCTCGCACGCATTCGGTGGCTGCGATACGACAAGTGCGTTATTTAATAAAGGCAAAAAAACGATACTCTCACTTTTGCAAAATAAACGATTTGGAAGAAGCTGTGAGAGCCTTCTATAATCCAGCGAGTACTACAAACGACATAGCCAATCAGGGAGAACGAATTATGTTGGCTCTTTACGGCACTCCGGACGCTGAAAAAACCACCAACATCATCGGCTACGCATCACCACGCTTTCCGTGTATTTTACCATGTACAGCGCTGGCTCGGTAATGCCCCTCTGCCGTGTGACCGGGGTTGGAAGCAAACGGAAATGCTCTACCTGCCCGTAGCGACTACAGATACACCTGCCCCATAAAAACTGTTGGATACGGTCTTTTGCGGGTGCAAGGGAGAGGCAGGACCGCGTTTCTACAGAGGCATAACTGTCACCAATAAATTAACACGAGTGGATCGGCCCGAGCTTATGAAAATTTTATATTATTGTCATGACTGGCCCGTCTTCAATAGAAACTGTATTGACAGATATTGGCGGGGGGGTAAAATTCTATTTGATCCAATGCATACTGAATTAACTATACACTGCTAAACTATCGATGTCTAATCCGACTACCGACTGAATTATCACCATCATAACTGCCTCCCACTAAACCGTTCCAATGTAAAACTGTACACCACATAATGTTTATCAAGTTTATGATTTATCGCAAAATCTTCATGATGTGAAATCATGCACTGCAGAACTGTCATCAGCTTAGCGCGCCATTGCGAAACTGGCAAGAGCGTCAGTGGTACACCGCTGAACCGTCACCGCTCGAACGTGAGATTTTAGTAACTCACACTAGTGCACGCTATATATTTAGCCTAAGCGTTCATGCACCTTCACAAAACGTGGTGCAATAGAGTGGTCTGGAGTCCATGCACGTTCTTACCGACTGTCGCCGCTCTTCGGTCATCACTCATATCGGGATCTTACAATGAAAATATATTAATACTAGAGGTTTTTGTGGCTCGGGCGCTACGTGCCCTCGCATCGTAAAGGTTTAGGTTTGGAGGTTTGGGTTTGGAGGTTTGGGCTCTCGATTCTTGTACACGGTGGCGGCGGCGGCAAAATATTTATATAATATAGAGAGATAAGTTACTCTAAATAAACGTATGCACGTACAATATTGAGCGGCAGTCGGTAATAGCGCGCACGGCCGGTATGTCCTGCGGGGTATTGCACCGCGTTTCATGAAACAGCCCGTGCGCCCGTGCCTACTTGTAGCGGGCATCTTAGTGTGAGTGACTGAATTTCGTGATAGTCCGGTGACGGTTTCAGCGTGTATTATAGAGCCCATGTTAGTTTCGCAATGACGCGCTAGGTCGGTGACTGTTCGGCCGTGTAGAGTTAATGAGGTAACGGTTTACCCGGTATAGAGTTTGTGAAATATATAGCCTCTTCGGAGAGTTCAAACGGTGATCATTCACTCTGTGACAGTCGTGCGCAAATTTTTTTCAGACTGGTATGATTTTCCCAGTGACCATTGTGTCGTGCACAGTAGATACCCCGGGGAATTAAGCAAATGATAATTTGATCAGCGATAGCCTTTGAGTATCAATTTAGATAGAAAAAAAGTTCTGTCCCGACAATATTACGAACTTTTTGTAAGCTCGTGACGATTCGCTCGTGTGAATTTATTGGTGACAGTTTTGCCTCTGTAGAAACGCGGTCCTACCAAGGGAGATTGTAGCAAACACTGAGGATGTCGACGAGCAGGGCTATACTGCTCAAAGGGGTGCAAGAACTGCCACGGAGAAGACACGTAATAACCACTGAGATTATCAATGACGATGATAGTAATGAAGAAGACGATGAACCCATTCTGGACCATCTAGATTCATGGGATGATGTAATGACGAATAGTTTCTCGCAAGACGATGAGGAGAGCGACGAGGAAGCGAATATTTCTGATAACGACGAAAATTCCGATGACATGGAAGATGCCGTTGACATCAATGAGCCGGGTTGTTCAAATATAGCAACACGGGCTAAAAAAAGAAAAGTGCAGTGATTTATTCCACATTTCTTTTTATAACTTGGCGATTATTGCATATTTTTTTTAAATTATGCTAGTCATAATAAAATATATTATGTGAATGAGAATTAGTTTCCAAGTTATTTACATCCCTGTTACTCCCATTTATACTTAAAAAATGTTTACGCAAATCCTACCATTGAAATCTATTTCATTTTTTGCGTCGTTTTGAAATTGTTCGCTAATAATCGGTAAAAGCCATGAAAAAACGAAGAAAAATATTTATGCTCGGATATCAGAATTTTTTTCGGGAATTAATATTCGGTGATATAAATTTGGTATAATTGCAAGAACCAAAAAAAATCGTTGTTGAGACATTTTTTATACTAAAATTCCTATTAACAATTAGTATAAATAACGGAAATAAATGAAAATAAAAAATACCATCGTGCAGCGCGGAAAAAATTGTTTGAAAATTCATTTCGAGCTTGTAAAAAAATTGTTATAAACACATATTGTTATTGCAAAAACCGATTTCAACATTAACAAATTTTTTGTAATTTTTTAAATAGTGAAATTTGTAAAAGGAAAAATAAAAGAAAAAATTACACTACATCAAAGTTGAAAAATGTTAATTTATTCTAATTGTTAATAACAATTTTACAACAATGGCTGCCTTGAGAAAAAGAAATTCTGAAACACTCTTCAAATGGAATTGTTAAATTGGCAAACAACAAAAATTGCAATAAATCAATTGTTTATTGTTAAAAACGGTCCGAAACAAAATGTCCTTTATTTACTTGCAAATAACGTCGTCGCTGTTGCATACACGGTGTAACGTCCGGAGACGTTAAGATAATCGAGCCTAAGCGTCGAGCGGCTAACGCTTTACTCTGTTGACTATTTATCGCGACAAAAGTAACAACAAATAATCGGTAGTGGGAACGTACACTGAAAGATCTCCGGAGACCTTGTTTTGTCAACTGGTTATTAAATTTAGATTCACTTGTTCGTTGCGGAGTTCCTTTTCACACCCAGGATTATGCTTTTTCAGTTAGGTTGATCGTCGATTGATGGTTGACACTTGATTTTAGTTAACACTCGTTTATTATTTTGACGTCGAGTATTTCTTTACATCTCACACAATTCACAATTTCGAGAATACAATTTTGAATAATGAGTCGACGCGGTAACAGACTTCGCGGACAATTTCGAACACAAACTTTTAATATTAAATAATGATAATAAAAGATTCGCTCACGACGGTATCAATTCCGAGGCTAGATACGCGATCGCGGACACACTAGGATAGTCCTACTCCTCACCCTTTCGCGAAGGTTCGGAGCGTGACGACTCAACGCCATCGAAGACTAAACGAAGACTAAACTTGAATTTGTCGCTGCGCAAGAGTTTTTAAAGGGTCTGTTTGCTCAGCGGGAGATGAATTTTACAAATTTGGGTACACGGATTTTCCTACGTTTCTATTGGTGAATACAGTTGTTTTCCGCGTTGGTCTAGTTTCGAGACCCACGGGATGAAAAATCTTAATCGGGTATATTCTTTTCTAGTACAGCTGACTATTTATAAACATATTTTTAGTTTTCTCTCTTACTGAGGTAACACGTGCATTCCCCTGCTGAGTTTCTATTTTCATGTGGGAATTGGGAAAAACAAGGTTTCTTCGCGAAAAAAAGGCGTATGAGGAGTAGGAGGTTTCGGGAGTGCCGTTGTTTTGGAACTAAAGATTTGGAAAAACGCTGTTCTCTGTAGTACTTGTTTCCCAGAACATGCGGGAGAGGCAATAAACTGTGATTTTTACAACCTGTCATCCAAACAAGATCAGTCTACTTGGCGGTTTCTTTTAATATTCGGAGCTCTTTCCGGAAAGTGCCTATACTAGTACACAGAGACGAGCACGAGGGTTTATGTATACGTGGAGTGGATGCGTGTGTTGCAGCGGGACGCTGTGTCTATGCTCGCCTATATACTTGCGAGTAGGCCGGTAGGGATGCTCTGGTCTCGGTGACACTTGTGTGCGCACCGGTTTGATGATTTTACGACTTTTCTCCATGCTGAGATATTTGAGCAGCTTGGGGTCTGATATGCACGTGTTTCCGTGAGATATTTTGGATATTCTAAGTTAATCGCACTACGTGTGGGAAAGCGACTAGAATTGTTAGCTATTTTTCTTTTCCGAAATGCGTCATCGTGAACTGGTTTTTCCTTAACTATATTAAGACGGTGGCGGAGGGTCTGAATTTAAACAAAACAAGAAAAATTGAAAATACGTCATACGTGACAACGGCGACATGTCAAGAGATCGGATTTTTAGATCATTTACAGACGAAGAGATTCTAAAAACTTGTTCGTTGTCCGATAATTAGGTCAAAAGTTACGCCCGTTTTACGAAAAAATGTAAATTCTGAAAAAAATGAGCAACAAATGACCTCAAAAAATTGAAAAAGCGAGAAAATTTTTTGTTGTGGCATGAAATCTTTTGTTTCGATTGTTCTATTGCATGAAAAAAATCGGCGAATTTCTTCATACAAATTATCATTGGTAAACCGAATTTTGCAGCTGAAGTGCGTTTTTGGGTTTTCCGTGAAAATGTAGCATTTTCGAGCTTTTTTTTCCGGTCGCTCGCGCTGCTAAACCGTAATAGATAGATAGATGCCGTCACTGACGTTTTTATAGGAAATTTTATACTCTACAAGATTGGTCCTATACATTTTCGTCCTAACTGGCACCATTTTGGCAGCGTAAGCCGTGGAAGTGTCAAAAACGGGAAAAAATGTGATTATTTAACGGTTTTTTTTTTTTTTTTTGCAAAAACGAGTGGTGCTACAATCCCATCAACTGAGGTCCTTGTTATGTACACCGTCCCGAACATTTTCCACATTTTTTCATCCAGTAGAAAATTATTGGAATTTCAGGCCTTTTTGGTCTCCATTTGACTGGCCTAGGGTATTGGCCTTCTGCTTATAATAAGCTTTATCAAAAAAAACTGTTCAAATCGAATGAGCAGCCCGAATTGAGTGGGCCATTATCCAAGCATTTTTATGTGAATTGAAGGTGTTTAAAAAAGTTTTTGGATCAAGACCTGCTCAATCCAGGTTTCTCTTTCTATTTAAATTTTTTATTTTTTCATTTCAATTGAAACAAATTTGAGAAAAATCACAAAAATCTCGTTATTTATACAAAAAATTTCAAGCGTTGGGTCAAAGTTGGCAGGGGTTTCCTTCTGTTTAAAACGACGTTTTTCGATTTTTTTTTTTTAATAAAAAGAGAAACCAGAATTTAGTGGCCCCTTATCCAAACATTTTTTTAAACACCTTCAATTTATACAAAAATGTTTAGATAACGGCCCACGCAATTCAGGTTCCTTCTTCTATTAAATAAAAAATTTAAAAAATCTAAAAATCTCATTATAAACAGAAGGAAACCCTTGCCCACTTTAGCTCAACATCTGAAATTTTTCATGTTAAAAACGGGATTTTTGTCATTTTTTTTAGTTTTTCAAATTTGGGCTAGAAAAAATTTGTTTCTAAGATTATAGTCAAGTCAACTCGCTCCAAAAAAATCGGAAAAAAATCCTGAGTGCTCTTCAGAGGCACCACAACACTACTACAGCTCTATAAAAAATAACGGACAAAATCGGAGAAGTAAAGGGTTAAATCAGGTCGAATCCGTGTGGAATGCCTCGTATACATTTCATTTGATTATTTTCAAATTTCCATCCATCTGTATGGAAAACTCAGCGTAATAGTTCAAAAGTTGCAAAGCTTAGAGTGTTAACAAACATTTTCGGAAAAAATAAAAAGAAAACCCCAAAAAATTCGAATCAGCAGTTCGATCTTTTCTGAAATTATACTAGGTATCCAAAGGAGAGTGGCGGATCTACTTGCGTGCAGAATTTCAGAGCCTGATCATATCACATACACACACACGCACTCATATCCGGATGTTTTTATAATTATGTTTTCTCGACGTTTTGGGATATTTTGAATACACTGGCATGAAAATCGCGAAAAAAATTTTATTCACGAAAGTAAACCATCCTCTATGAGAAAGTGAAAGAAATATTGGAAAAAACTTAATTATATGCGATTCTCCAGGATGTTCGTAAATATATTTCTGGGACGGAAAGTTCACTATTTAATGTAAGTCGGTTTGAATTCGCGATTATCTTCAAGATAAACTCTGTTCCATTGGATTTGTTTACGATATACTTTTAATTGTAGACAGAGCTGTGTAACGAAATTTTGTGAGACGACGAAACTTTCGGTATTTTGAAAAATATTTTATTTACTGGGATTGACACGAGTGTATCGAATCTTAACACTATTCCACCAATAGTTCTTTCATCAACAAAATTATACATAGATTTAACCACGCTGCATGATATTGACATATAATATACGCGAACCCGTCTCGCAGCGTAGAGAAAATAAATGATCTCCCAAGATCTGACTCGGGCATTAAATCCACAAACCAAAAAAAAAGAAACCGCGCACACGAGATCAATACTCATCCAATCATTTGACGCGCGCGATAGACACACACACATACCTCAAACAAAATATAATAATGATCCGTTCCGCAGATAAATCCGGTGTTGATTCACACCATACGCTCATAAGCAAATAATACATACAATGTCGTTGAATAGCAATACAATATCGCGATGATATGGCGATAGACGAGACGAAAGCACCCCACGTAGTTGAATAAGATGTCCGGGCGACGTCTCTGAGTGTAGATTATATATCTTCGATGGCCGAGCTTTGATATCTCATTAAAAAGAATATTCCTCACCCATATACATCCATTGGATCGAATATTATAGCTCGGATAAAGGGCCCAGTCGTCCTTTCCTGACACGAATTTTCGGGCGAATTCGTCACGCCGCTTGTACAATTTCGATGTTTGTCTCGAAGTGCAGTCGTCATGAGCGCATTTTGTCGCGACTAACGTTTTTTTATCAAATTTTAAATAAATTTCGCACAATATTGGCGATCACGAAGAACACGTTATAATTACATAGATAATATGGGGAACACGTGTTAATAATTTCGAGATTTTCGGAGTTATCTCCACTACGGATCTCTGACGACTGGGGCGAGACACGGGGTTTACGTGCGCTCCTTGCTATCCGATTGAACAACGAGGTTATTTCTAGATACGTCATGCCCTGGGCGATGTAGTCGTCCTCCACCCCGTTCCCATGAGAAACGATAGATGGCAGGACGTCGCCTACTTACAATGGATTGAGCGCAACAATTCAAATATAAAGATCACATTTATTACAGCTGCGATACTTTTGAATCAATTTTTAATTGTAATAAGTTGTTGAATCCAAGTGACGAACCAATACTTAATTGTTAGAAAAATAATTTTGAGTCGTTGAAAACTTGCCGCCCTCAAAATTTGCCGCCCTAGGCCCGGGCCTACTGGGCCTACTGGTAAATCCGCCATTAGCAGGGAATGGGGCAGGACACCGGGACCCACCCGAGGATAGGAACTGATCTGGTTTACCGATGAGTCCAGGACCCACACAGAACCGAGTGTCCATAGGACATCCATCGATCATCCATAGATCCTTAACACGTCTACATCCACGATGAACGTAATGCGGATATCCATTGAACATTCATGGTATACTTTTGATTGGACAAAACGCGATGGATCACACAGGACGTATATCGTATGTCCACGACACGTGCTATTTCTTGAGCTACAAATATACACAACACGGCCATCCATGGTATGTCCATAGGTAGACATTCAGTAGTTTTTAATTCAGGATAGTAATTGAACATCTATAGGACGTTCCAGATTCATCAACTAAAATCATATTTGAAGGACGTCAATTGAACGTCTATCGGACGTTCCATGTAGGATTTCATATAGATGTAAACCTAGAACGTCCAATAGATGTCCAAATAGTATCCCAAAGTAAAAGCTATTGAATGTCTACCTATGAACATCCCATGGATGACCTTGCTACGTATATTTGTTGCTTAAGAAACCCATCGCGTTTTGTGCAATAAAGCGCATTCGTCGCTTAGATGTACATTTAGGTATTTCGGGTAGCTACGATATGCGTACGCCGATTGACCGTCTTATATACGTAAAAGTTATGTCTATCGAAGAATAACGCGGAAGTTTATTCTACGTCTACGACACATATTTTTGGAGCTGTAAATATATTCCGCACGTAACCTAACAGCCAGGGGACGTCCAAGAATCGTATATGTTGGATGAAAATTTAATTCCAAGAAAGTCCATGGACATCCTTAAACCGCTCATGAAGATGCGAAACGGTATCTTCGGATTCCATGTGCTGAAAACGTCTAGTATACATACCTTTGAATAGTTTTTAGGCGTACCTATAGACCCCAAAAAGTGACGTTTAATGTACGTCTTTAAGACGAATGCCAATATTGCAAAAGATGTCGAATGATCAACTATTATACGTCCCTTAATTTAAACGCTATCAATTACATATTATTCGTTAACTATAAATTTCATGACTGATTATACATTAATCAAAGCCTGTGAGACAAAGATATATATGTGTCATTCGAGCCCAAGTATGTAAACCCGTGACCCTGACCTTCTCGGATTTATTTGATTTTTTTTCATATGATCGCATTGAGTCTAAAATACACCATCATAATTTTTTCAGATTTTTCCAAACATCCCTTATTTCAAATTTAAAAAAAAAAAAACGCCATTCTTAAAAATCTAAAAAAATTCTGAAAAAACCGTGACAATATATAAAAATTTTCAAGCTATCGCCCGTAGTGGGCAGATTTTTTTTCTATGTTTTACAAGCTATTCACGTTCTCAAAATTCCAAAAATATCTCAAATAGCTCACCTTAAACAGATACTCAATTTGAGTACCAAAATAATTCAGTATCTGCTCAAGGTGAGCTATTTGAGAATTTTTTGGCATTTTGAGAACGTTAATAGCTTGTAAAACACAGAAAAAAATCTGCCCACTACGGGTGATAGCTTGAAAATTTTCATATATAATCACGGTTTTTCAGATTTTTTTTAGATTTTTAAAAAATGTCGTTTAGAAAAAAATTTTTTTTTTTCAAATCCATCACGTAAAACACAGAAAAAAAATCTGCCCACTACGGGTGAGGGCTTGGAAATTTTTATATATTGTCACCGTTTTGCATTTAAAAAAAAATTGTTTGAAATAAGAGATGTTTTGAAAAATCTAAAAAAATTATGAGGGTATATTTTAGACTCAATGCGATCATATGAAAAAAAATCAAATAAATCCGAGAGGGTCAGGGTCAGGGTCGCATAAGTATATCCGCAAACTACATCGTATAAGGTTTTTACACGCAAAAATTTATCATAAGTCAAGTTAGTGTAGATAGGTAGATAAATAGGTAAGTAGGAGATCAAAAAAGTTAAGCAGCATTCCTTGAATGCAATACTTAGATGGGTGACCGCACTGTATTTTTTTTCCTTTTTGTAAAATATGGATATCGTATAGGCCTCAAATTTTATATAAACAGTGCTAAAGTTTATAATCAATTATTAGTATCTAATTAATAACGATTAAATTATTTAAATTAAGGGACGTATAATGGATGATCATTAGCCGTCTTTCGGATCAATGTTTTATGCGTCTTTAATACGTAAGTCAGACGTCACTATTTGTGGTCTAGGCCGTCTAAAAACCGTCCCAGGGTACGTACGAGAAACGTTCCGAGTACATAGAACAGGTGCTGTTTCGCACTTAAGTTAGAAGTTTAAGGGATATTCAAGGACGTCCCTGGGATGGAGTTTTCATCCACCATGTATGAATATTAGACGTCCCATGGTTCTAATGTTTTGTGTGGGGACCGGGGAGCGCTCGCGAGCGGGCCTATGCCTTGCAGGGTCAAGGAAATCAGCATCCATTCCCCTAGGAGAGCATTGCACGGTCTTCCAGGCAGAAACTATACTCGCTTGTGCGGCAGAGAACCGCAAGGCAGCATATAGGAACAAAAGCATCTGCAACTACTCAGACGGCCAGGCGACATTAAGAGCAATCGACCGATGCAAGATAAACTCGCAACTTATGAAGGAATGCAGGGACACACTAGAGGACTTAGCAGGGAAGAATAAGCCGAACCTAATGTGGGTCGCAGGACACAAAGGAATCGCTAGCAATGACAGGCAAGATGAACTGGTAGAAGGGGAGCAAGCACCCCCTTGGGAGGCCCGGAGCTGGGCATAGAGGTGGCAGGCTGCAACATCGAAACGGACTTGCATAGGTGGGTACTGGGTTTCCAACCAACACAATAATCAGTTCAGAGAGTCGCCAGGAATGAGGCAGAACAAAGAATTCATAGAAGGGCCAGACTCCAAAGTCACAGACCAACTATTAAAAATGAAAAGAGAAGATATCAGGATCGCAGTCGGACCGTTAACAGGACACTGCCAACTGAGGAAACATATGCACATAATCGGGAGCTCAGGTATCGTAATGTGCAGGAAGTGCGTGGAGGGAGAGGAAACGCCAACCCACGTAATATGCTACTGCCCGGCTCTAGCAGGCAGGAGACAGAGACACCTGAGCTCACAAGTACTGGAACCAAGGAAAATCATTAACCTCCCCCTGACCAGTCTGATATCCCTGCTAAAAGGGAGCGGATTGGATTAGGAGGGAAGATATCAGATCAGGAGAGCACAATGGGCTGAAGGCATAAGTGCAACATGCAAAGCATGCCCCCTAGAACCACTAATAATAATAATTGGCCATGAATTTCTCTCCTTACCTATAATTTTATATTTCTAACATCAATTTGGTGCAAATTTAAACTTCCTCAAATATATAGTTATGGCCGGTTATTAACTAAGTTTTTGTTACAAATATGTTTTATTGCCTGCAATCACACGTGTGGTAATTGGAATCATTTTTTTCAGTTCCGTTCGGAACTTATCATTAATTTTGACAATATCAATTTCTAAATCTGTTGGAATTTTATTATCAATAAAGGGAACTTACAACATATCGAGATGAATATATATTCGATTCATTAGGTGAGAATAACAACAGCAAAGAAAAGGCAATATAGCCATGCTTTCGGTGAACCTACGATTAACTCATTATAGAGAGAAAAACGTATATTGACACAGCAAATTAGGCGACGGCCGATTTTCCGTCTCATCCACACACACATACAGAGTACGACGTATTCCTCAAAAAAATCCTTAGAATCTATAAGACTGGTCCAACAATATATTGGGAAGCTATAAAACTTGGTATGTGTTACATAGAAGTACTCCTTGAAAGACAAGTGAAACACACGAAGTTTTATAAATTTTCCCTTCCGGTGAAAATTTATATATGGCATCTTAACATCAAGTTTGATTGAAAATCGTAAAGACTTACTTTTATCTTTGGAGGAAATATAGCTTCTTGCGTTGGGTCGTAGGGACAAAATTCTTTCGAACTAAAAATCTGTGTCGGTTCCACAGCAATTTTTGTTTTTTTTTTGCAGCATTCTTCACCGAGGCCACAAGTTCTCAATTCATTGCTGCATCCGTTGTTAAGTTTCAACGACAACTGGGAAAGCTCCCAATCTTCGGTAAATGTTCTAAATCCTTCTATGATGGGTCTATATCCTGTGCATCTGCATAGATTTCCTAAAAATGGAATATTTAAGTCAACAAACAATAAGTTTCTTTTATAAGTAATTAACAGTATTCATTTCGTATATTGCACAATCATATTTCGAACATTCTACTGCCATACAAGTTTTTCTTACTACTTTTTTACTTCTTCAATTTCTATGTTTTTTGTTTTTCTTCAATTTCTTGACATTCTCATAAAGGCAGAAATATTGTGAGTCCATAAAAGAACAAAGACAAATATAACAAGCACGCTTCGCGTACTCGTTGGGGGGCTTCGCCCCCCAAACCCCCCCGCGCTTCGCACGCCGTTGTCGTCGCGCTTCGCGCTCCGTATTCTTGACATTGTCTTGATTTATTCCGTTATGATCGAATATATTTTGAATATTGGTTAACATGTCCCTTGGGGACGTTTTAATAGGCACTCACACCGTAATTCAAACTCATTGATTCATTGTGAACATCGATTAATTATTCTGATAAATTATATTAATCATTATTACTTACAGATTTGAATATAATCAATTTTTTGATATTTTTTCAAAGAGTACATTGAAAAACAAACAAAAATGACATCCTAGCAAATTAGAATATCTTAGTTATTGTGGAGTTTATGATTATTTAAAAAATATTTTTTCAAAAATCAATAACTTCGGTATGGTTTAAAATCGAGAGCTGAAAATATACATGGATACTTCTTTTTGCATGTGTACTAACATATTAAAAAATAATGGAAAATCAGAAAGGGTCTCCGACAAAACATCGTTGAATTGAGATGGAATGACTCATATACATGTATACATACGAATATTCGACTACAGTGGACGCTCCTACAACTTAACGCTTCAGGACCGGAAACGCTCCCATAACTTAACGTTCCCCTAATTCTCCCACTCTCGTGTTTCAGCCCATGCGTACTGCCTTTTTTATTGAAGCATGCGTAGAACAAGCGCGCGATATCCAACCTGAAATTCGTACCTACGTGATATACATAGCCATATATACAATTCAAAATCTAACAGCGATATATTTTGTAAATTTTTTGAAGTTTGATAAGAATTTTATATTAATAACTCTAGATGAAAAGAATTGAACAGAAAATACATTTATCCGTTTGTTGGAACGCGCGAGATACCTTTCCTAGAAAATGTTATACAAAGTTGCATATATATACATCATACATGCAAATACATACGAATATTCTACAGAAATTCCGTTCTTCCTGGAAAATGAAAATTCCTGTTTTTTCGAAAGAAGGACTATCCTCGAACACGTAGTCCTATAAATAGGCGTGACTTTTGCCCCATCTATCAGTCATTTTTACCAAAATCGTTATATTGTATTATTTATCCACTTCACGCACATTAATTACACTTAAACTAATAGTAACGTTTAATGAATCGTACGTAATTGAAGAAAAACATTTGACAGTTGAGGTTATGTTGACCTGTGTCAAAGTTCCGCAGCTCAGCAGCTGAGTTTGGAGTGGAGAGAAAGCGCGATAAGGGTCGTTAAGTTATGGGAGCGTGTTGTCATGGTAACGCGTTAAGTTATGGTAGCTGTTAAGTTATGGGGGGTTAAGTTGTAGGAGCATCCACTGTAGTGCAGCCAGTTGAAAACGCTATTATATTCTAGCTTTGGCTGTCGCGGCGAGTGGCAGCAAGATAGCATAGGCTGCATTCGTCTTCAACGTTTCGAGCGCTGTGGCGTCATAAACAGTAGCATTTTATATGCCGATGTATGCGTGCTGTAAGCGTGTTAAGTCGAAGCCACAATGACAAAAATAAGAAACAAGGAATAAAAATTAGCCATCCGATTGGCGTAGTTTCTCTAAAGTGTGCAGCGATTGGCTGGTTCTTATACCTCATTTCTTATTCTTATTCTGTCGTTGTAATCACGGCCGTTGACCCGTTGTATTGTTTACGTCATTACAAATTGTTTAAATCATTTGAAACTCTTGAAATAGTTAAAATGTATCAAAATGAAAGTACACTACGATCTCGATTTAAGCAAGAGCGGTGGGCTGGCACCGCTAGACACTTGCATAAATCGAAGTTGCGTAAATGTTGCCCGTGCGTCTACGCGCATCTCACACCAGTCGGGAGCCGTGTCCGCTCTTACACCAGCGCTCTCACACCATGTGCCACGTCGATCGATATCCGCCGCATAGTGGGGACTCTTGCTTATATCGAAGCTGCATAAATCGAGATCGTAGTGTACATGGTAAAAATAAATAAAAAATCGTTCACGCATCTTCGTTCAATGAGCGAAAAAATGAAAAAAAAGTTATTTACGTTAAAACAAAATGGTTCAAAGCACTGTAAAGACTTCAACCTCTACAGGACACTTCTTTATGATCCTATAAAGAAAGTCTCGAAGTTAAAAAAACATTGGTTCACAGGTTGCGGAGATCTGACTCTGGACGGACACAGAAATGGCTTTTTGGCTCAAAAACGGCTGTTTTCTTTTTGGGAAATTTCATATTCAACATTCTCCGAATGGATTGAGTCAAAAGAGGTTTTGAGATTATAGTAAAACAAAACGTGCTATGAATTTGAACCAGATCCGTTCATGAGTTGCTGAGTTATGAGTGGGACGGACGGCTCAGCCCTACCAGGACGAACGACAGTAACCAACGTCGTTTGTCTTAAATTCCGACGGTTGAGTGATGAATTCCGACGGTTGGACCGCCGGGAACTGTCGGAATTTAAGACAAACGACTGTCGGTTACTGTCGTTCGTCCTGGTAGGGAGGGGACGGAAAATCCAAAATTAAATTGTTTTGGTATAATATGCCAACATATGTTGGCAAAAAGTTTGTATGATTATTTTTTATAAGAGATACGTTTTTGGAAGGCAATATTAATAGTCACTCTTTATATATAGAGTGAGTGCCTAAAAATGTAAAAATTTCAGCACTTTTTTGCATTAATTTAATTTGAATTACAGTACAGTTAAGTTTCACTTATTTTGCACACTTGCAACTAACGACCGCCGTTTATTTTGCGCTCAACCCTTACTTGGCACCGTGGAATTATTAGAACACCACGCTCAGAGAATTTTGAAAGCCTTAAGGGGCGTTTACCGTCGAGAGGCATCAAAAATGCATGTGCTGTGAGGAAATAAAGTCACAAGTTTTTTTATTTATTGTCTCGACACCTACCCCGACCATTGAAATTCCGCTTCGTTGCTAGCAGGAAGTAAGAGGTAAGGAGACGAATCTCCACAGAACAGAAGGGCACAAAGTTACCGGGTACACGATTCCGCCGCTTGGGGCGTGGTTGTCGAGACATCGTTCGAATGTTATGATTATTAGCAGTGGCGTATATATATAATATATATTCTGAAATGACAGATGGCTGACATAGCTGTTTCCCGTGCAGAAATTTCTGCAGGGATCGAACTGGATTTTGGCAACTACGTAGCCTAATCAAATCTTCAAATATTCAATTCGCAAGATAATTTTTTGATTCACAGAGTCTAAGATTTTTCAACAAAATGTCTAGTATAGACAGGATATTTATATAAAAGGAAAACAAGTTCCGCACTGGTATTTATGTAAATCCCGATAACTGAGGATGAAAAATTTATACATTTCTGAAGCTATGTATCCCAGTCTAAGTAGTGTCACTTGGGTTTTTCATTGATGTAAAATAGTCTAAACTACGCAAAGTTTGTTTTTGTAGAAAACTCTTGGGTTTTTCATTGATATAAAATCCAAGTGGCACTGCTTCAACTGGTCTACGTAGCGTCAGAAATGTGCAATTTTTTCATCCTCAGTTTTCAGTATTTACAAAAATACCAGGGTAGAGCTTATTTTCCTTTGCTTAGTCTAAATTATTTTATATCAATGAAAAATGCAAGTGGCATTGGTTAGACTGGGCTACGTAGCTTCAGAAATGTGCAAATTTTTCATCCTCAGTTTTCAGTATTTTCAAAAATACCAGTGCGGAGCGTATTTTCCATTGAGTAGTCTAAATTATTTTATATTGTGACGAAAAGTCACGAGGAAATATAAAATATTAATACGGTGGTCTCGGAATCCGCCACGACACCTAAAACAAAACCGAAATTGTTAGATTTAATTGATTTAATTATTAGATTTTAAGATCACCGGAAAAACGCCTATCTATTCCTGAGAAACTTCGCGAACTATTACCCTTTTTCCAGTAAATATTCCCTCATCCTAACCTCCAAAATTGTCCCAACAAAATCTTGAGCATCGCCGAACTATAGTAAAAAGAAAGAGAAAAACAGAAATCCTCCATCCAGCGAGCAATCTGCGATCAAAGTTTCCAGAGGACATCGTGACCTTGAGACGATTTTTCGAGTCCAATTATTCAAGGAAAACACCCACCAATCGAGGATTATCATTGAGAAGAATCATCGGGACCCATCATTACATTTTCCGGGGTGACGTCCCGATCAAAACGGCGACTGAACCTCGGGAATAAATTCGGAAATATTTCAGCGAGTATCAGCTGAGATTCTCATCGCGAAAGAGAGAGAGAGACAGACGATCGCCGGCGAGCGAGAAGCTTCGGCATAAAGGCACGAGGCGGCAGCACCGAATCGTGAAGTACATCGAGCGCCGCGCCACGGCAATGAGAAGAACTAAGAGACCTTTTCCCTTCCTTATTCCCCTCACCACGAAACGCGTCATGAAGAAGACGACGTTCCCCTCTCCCGTACCCCTCTCACCCATCGATTTGCTCATCGAGCTCGATCGCGGCCATCTTGGCCTCATTCCCCGACCGCGTGCGAGCGAGCGTAGACGTGCGTTTGGTTAGAGATTTTTGCGTACCTTGTAATTAGTTGGATTAAGTATTGAGACGGTGATATCTCGACGAGGAAAGGACTCGAGACAAGTGAGGAAAAACGTTGAGTCGAGAAAACACCGAAATAGTAAGTAGAACGATTATATCCCCGATTTATTGCATTGCGTATTCCCGGTGTCGTGGCGTACGCGTCGTAGAGTCTCCCCCCCTCCCTTCTTTTCCATTGTTCGAGTATTTGTGATTTTTGGTAGTTTTTCATTGTGAATTGCGTATCCCCTACCAGGACGAACGACAGTAACCAACGTCGTTTGTCTTAAATTCCGACGGTTGAGTGATGAATTCCGACGGTTGGACCGCCGGGAACTGTCGGAATTTAAGACAAACGACTGTCGGTTACTGTCGTTCGTCCTGGTAGGGTCGTGGTAATTACTAAGAGGTCGTAGAGTCGACGGACCCCGAATCGTAAACCCTGAGATATTCGATATCGATCCTTTTATATAAATGTACAATCTATTCCGGACATTTTTTTAAAAAATCTTAGATTCTGTGAATCGAAAAATTACCCTGCGAATTGTATATTTGCCCATTCTGGCAATTACGTAGTCTAATCAAATATTCAATTCGCAGGATAATTTTTTGATTGGTGTTATTGGTTCCTTACATTGCAAGCATTAAAAAAAACTCAAATTTTTGCGATTATGTTCTTTATTTTTTTCTCGTTCACTTAAATAACCCCTCTTACAGCCTCGTATGAAATACGGTAGTTTCAAAACATATATTATTACGGTTAGGATATGTTATTGTATTTTTTTCAATCTTTCAGTGTCAATCTTTTTTTTACTTTTCACGTTTTTTTCGACCATCTCAGATGTGCCCCACAAATGGTTATATCAAAGTGCTACTAAAAGGCATTCTATGTGAATTTTTTTGTATTTTTTAATTCAAAATTTTAGAAATCGCCGTTTTTTTCCAAATGAATATATCTCGGAAACTTGAAGTAACTGAAAAAAAATGTCTACACATAAAAGTTGTAGTTTTGTGTTAGCATTCAAGCGGAATATTTGAAATAATTTTTACGTTCCGTTAACGCTGATTTTTTACCAAAAAAGCGGATAATTATTTTTTTATTCAAAGGCCATTTTTTTTCTGAAAAAATTAGTCTTCCAGTATGTCTGACGATATCGCAAAAAAATCGCCAGAGTGGCACGGATCGAAAATCTAGGGTAAAAAAATAACACCACACAAATTAATTTTTTTTTCTACCGGAACCTCGTTAACATATCTCGGAAACTTGAAGTTACTGAAAAAAATGCCTCTACATAAAAGTTGTAGTTTTGTGTTAGCTTTCGAGCGGAATATTTGAAATAATTTTTACGTTCAGGTAACGCTGATTTTTTACCAAAAAAAGGGGACATTTTTTTTTATTCTAAAACAGCCCTTTTTATTTGGCAGAAAAAATTATAGAGTCTTTCAGTATATCTGACGATATCACAAAAAAATCGCCAGAGGGGCACGGATCGAGGTTCCGATAGAAAAAAATAATAATTTGTGTGGTTTCATTTTTGTTACCCTAGAACCTCAATCCGTACCACTCTGGCGATTTTTATGCAATATCGTCAGATATACAGGAAAACTCTGTAATTTTTTCAGCCAAATAAAAACGGCTTTTTCGAATGAAAAAATAATTTCCCCCTTTTTTGGTGAAAAATCAGCGTTACCCCAACGTATAAATTATTTCAAATATTCCGCTCGAAACCTAACACAAAACTACAACTTTTATGTGCTGACATTTTTTTCAGTAACTTCAAGTTTCCGAGACATGTTGACGAGGTTCCGGTAAAAAAAAATTAATTTGTGTGGTTTCATATTTTTACCCTAGAACCTCAAAACGTGCCACTCTGGCGATTTTTTTGTGATATCGTCATATATACTGAAAGACTCTGTAATTTTTTCAGCCAAAAAAGATGGCCTTTTTTAAATAAAAAAAATATTTATCCACTTTTTTTGGTAAAAAATCAGCGTACCGGAACGTAAAAATTATTTCAAGTCATCCGCTCAAAAGATAATACAAAACTACAACTTTTATGTACAGACATTTTTTTTCAGTTACTTTAAGTTTCCGAGATATATTCATTTGGAAAAAAAATGGTATTTTCTGAAATGATTAATTAAAAAATCTGAAAAAATTCATATAGAATGCCTTTTAGTAGTACTTTGATGTAACCAATTATGGGGCAGATCTGAAATGGTCGAAAATAGTGGCTGAATTGACGGAGAATCCCTCATATAGTAATACACGGTGGAAAACTTTTAGAATGATGTTGGAACACCAGCGCCGCGAGTGGACAGGTTGGTACTACTATCTTTGAGCCAAAACCAGCCCCCTGGCACTGAGCCTATCGCGGTGGTGCTCTTAGCGTCGCCAGCCACCATGTGGCGCCAGTAGTGTACCGCGCCGCTGCCGCGGACTGCGACTAATGCAAGCAGTAAACGCGTTTAATATATATTCATGCACAAGATAATTTCAGCAAACCACAAAACATAATGCAATAATTTTACAATATATACATACATATATATATTCATAATCCTATAGGTAATGATAACTGAAAACGTGGAGTAAATTAGAATTCTCATAATTAAATTGTATATTAGAGTAATATTACTATTCATTTTTATTTCACTGTTATTAAATTTAATTATCAATTACACATTTATTTGCATATTTGTGAATGGCAGGGAACAAAAAAAAAGCAACATTCTATGTTACAAAATATTTATTAGCGAATATCACGTGTTACAGCTCGAAAATAGATCACGTTTTACAGAATTTCGAAGTTTTTTTCTTATATTGATTAGTTTTTTCTTTCTCTCCATTCTTTCGCGAGCAATGTTGTTGCATGCGCAGTCACATAGTACTGGATCACGTGAAAAATAATATCACCAGTGTGTCTAACACATGGAAACGAAAGCCTTTCATATTTATTTACGTCTTCCAAGATCGATTCAAAAACTTGTACAGAATCACAATGAACCAAAAATCGTTGTTCTAGAAAAAGTATGAACCGATAAAAGTGAACGTTTGGATGAATTAATGGACCGCGTGCAAGACAATCTGCCAGGTCTGATTCAGGAAGGTTCGCTCTCTTGTTAATACTCAATAAGCCCCCTTGACATATTTCGCATTTGACGGTATTCGAAATGCGTTTCACCAAGTTAGCAGTAATGTAGTACAGAACGGAATTTTTTCACTTCGGGTTTACTATAATCATGCTCGATTACATCTTCGAGATCCCATTCATCGTGGTGTGCAGCTTCAGTAAGCTTTGCTTTAATAGAGCGTGATAAATCAGATTTCTCCAGATTGTTATAAATCGTTTTTAATTCTGCAAGTGTCACAAGGGGCTGATGAGGTTTATCTTCGAAAATCGAACAATTTCCTGTCCTTGGCGGCTTGAGAACGCTATACGTCGATAGAATTTTATGAATTTGGAGAAATGTGTGACTAGATGGATGATCATTACAACCTCCTTGACGAATGGTACCGAAGTATCTCTAAAGTGGGCAAAGTTGAAAAAAAACAGAACGTCCTATCAATTAACGTAGGCAAATAATTTTTGTAGCGATTTCACATTGAAATCTGAAAATATTCCCGGAAATCACGAGCTATTAACTAAAAATATTCGGAGCCCGGCGTTGGATAATGATACATTAAGGAAACAGAATAAGCAATAAAAATATTATTTAAAAACATTAATCTTCTTGTTTGGTCGCACCGCACCGCACACATGGGCATTGCGAAATTCTAATATCACTGATTAGCCACACCATTTACCGTTTGTATTTTTAAACCCACTCGATCGAAAAAAATCACTTTTACGCACATGTAAATACATCATCCAACGTGGCGTATAAAGACTAAAGCCTGGTTTATGCAGCGGCCGTAACTTAACTTTGCCGTAACTTAAGAAAGTTAAAAGTATCTATTGCCCTTGTAGCGTTTATGCACGGTTACGGTTAAGGCTAATTGCTGCACAAACGCTACAAGGGCAATATATACTTTCAACTTCTTAAGTTACGGCTAAGTTAAGTTTCGGCCGCTGCATAAACCAGGCTTAAACTTTTCAAAGATATTGAAAAATGCGAAAAATTAACGACAGTACCACGCTTGCAATAGGTGTTGATTGAGGTTATGAGGCTTCGCGACAAGGGGATGGCGGGGGAGTGGAGTACGGCGCGGTATACTGGCAGCGCCGCACAATCGGAACTATGAATGGTGATGCTAAGACCACCGTCCCCACCATCAGATTTTGGCCGAGTGTCAGGGGGCTTGCCAAAACGCGAACCATTTTTCGCCGGTCAGCCAGGCAGAGTTTCGACTCCTTACCTCTTACTTCCTGGTTGCTAGACCTGTATGTGCGACCGTGGTTGGACAGCGTGCGAGCGAGGCCACACGTGCTTTATTGTGTATCTTTTGTAAATTGCGATTTTAAGAGTGAAGAAAGGAGAATTGAAAACAAGAAAGGAAGCAAATAGCGAGAGAAAAACGATTAGAGGAAGGAGGAGAAGTCTTTCGAGTAGGAAAACACTGAAAAGCCGTGAGTAAAAGTGATTATTTCCCCGAATTTATTTCCTTGTATAAAATTACCGGTGTCGCGCGCGTACGTAAAATTCCCCCTTTTAATTGTCTTGGTTGCGTAGATCCGAATTTTGCGAAATAAAATTAGCAATAAGATCGCGGTAATTCGTAGCGACGGCGAACCTATGAAAAAAATAACCCGGAGATAATTGAGTATGGATTTTGCGTGAAAAATTGAGATTTAGCGACCTGCCTTCCCGTGCCCCCCCCCCTCCCTATTACCCCCCTTGTCGCGATATTCCTTTCTTCGATTCAAGCTTATCTTTCACCATAGAGAACAAGTTCTAAAAATAGAGTTCGCACGCAAGATCTTTCGGTGCGACGAAAAATAATCTTTATATCGTACATCACTCGGCGTATAAACATTTTTTGACGAGTGTGAGTTTGCAGGACGAGCCGAAGGCGAGGCCTGCAATCACGCGAGAAGTAATGTACGTCCTCGTGATGTTATGTACTATTATTGTATTTCTTTTTGCGATTAGCGATGATTGATTATTATTATTGAATATTCTACTTCTTTTATTTTGCGCTCATCAATTATTACTTATTATTATTATTTATTGTTCTTTTTTGCATTCTTTTGGAAAATAAATTGTAAAGTTGCTGAACCTAAACCAGCTGGCGCCCAAACAAATAATTATAATTTTTTTGATATTACCATTCTTTCCATGAAATTAATTTGATAATAAAATTTCTATTTATTAAATTTTTAGTTTTCGGTGTATTATTTATTTATTTTTGCCATCACTGTCACAGTACTTTGGGAATTTTTTAAGAATATAAAATAAATAGTTTTGAATATGGGTTTTATCGTATTTTAGTCCGCTATCAATGGAAATTAAGTGAATTCTGATTTTATTTATTAAACAAAAATCCAAAATGGCGGCTCCAGTTTCCGTCAAATAAAACCGTGCACGGCATTTTTTGGTCTGCGCGGGGCGCTCCACAGCTCGGCCAGTTCATCCGAAACAAAAACAGGTAGCAAATTATTAAACTAGATTAAATTTGGGGGGCCTTATCAATTTTCGTTTTCAAAAAAACCTGTGAATAACGAAATCCCAGCCGTTTAAGTGAAACCCAATTTTTTGCCCTGTTTTTGTTCTTGTTTGGTTTAATGTACAAAAAACTATTTCTAACTCAATTTTTGACAAAAATAGCTTCCTGATGGCCCCGCAAATTGAATTTCCTTTCAACTGCGCAGAGATTGATGTGAATAGGTTCATTGGTTGAAGATGTAGAACGCCCCGTGCGCTAAAAAATGTTATTCCCAGAAAATCGCCTTTAAGTTGAACATTATGGAAAATCTTTGAAAATTTACTGGGGATATGGAAATATCTTTTTATCCACGTGTTCTAAACCCTTTAAGACTACAAATTATGTAAACAAAAATCGAATTTATTATCGTCATGAACGGTAACCTCACCTTAAAGTGGGCCAAGCGAGTCTAGGGTGTCATCTGGCGATACCAGAGTGTTGGGCTGGAATCGTTAGTCTGTTCGTGGCAGTAGCCAAAATACGAGTGGGACCACTGACTCCCTAGTGTGGCAACTACAATTGAATTTTGAATTTTGAGTGACTAATTTTTACGCCATTTTTTTTACTTGAGATTGAAGAATAAGGTACTTATATCATGTCATACCACGTCTAATTTTCATTCACGGTATTTAATAGTCTTTAAAATTAGATGGCATACCGGTTGCAGCCTCAGCGAGTATACCCAGAGTTACTCGCAGAAGATAAGGGTACGCATGTTGTTCAGTATTCAGAATTTTCCTCAAATGTAAATATAACAAGTGTAAGAGATCTACTAACTCGATACATGAAGCATTCCACACCAAGTGGGCCACTAAAAAATCGTGTGATCTCAAAATATTATGAAACATTTTTTTAAAAGTTATTCGAGTGTCAAAAGCAAGCAGAATTTCTTTCTGATTTTTTAATCTGATTTTACACCCCGAATTTGGATACAAATATTTTTTTAATTTTTTTTCGATTTATTTTACGTATAAAACGATCCGTTGCACAAAAAAACACCCTACTATAAAATTTGGGTTTTTTAATATACTTTATAATCTGATCTATTTTGAAGATGTCCAGAATCCTTTTCGTGTATTTTCCAGCGAAACAAGGCAATAATATTTTTTTTTCGTCGAGTCTGCCGTTTCCGATTTTCTTACAACTTCGAGAGAACTATTGTTGATTTCATAACAAACCACAGAAAAATTGGCATGATGGAGAATTCATATCTTCCAAGTGTTTTCTGAGGTTAACTGATGAAAACACTTGCGACTTACGACAAATATTCGATGTTATCGAACGCACGTATTCCATTTATTGCAAAAACTTTGAATATCCATTACTTACCATGCATCAGCGTGGGGTCAAAGTCAAAAGTTGGGACCTCACAAAATATTTTGGTATTGCCAAACAGTAAACGAATTAATCATACATTTACATAGATAATTATAATAACATTTTATATAAATATCGTTTTGGTAAGTAGTTGGTTTCTCAAATTGCTATACATTCTCTTCGGGAACAGCGACGATTCAGTATCAAAGGAAAATGTTCTTACGCGCATTTGAGTTTTTCCTGCAGGCAAGAACGCATGGAATTTGAACGTCCCCGGTATGGCTCATGTACTGGCAAATCGGTCTTCCAAGCGATCCTTTGTGGAAGAGTCTTTTGGGCAAAAGTATACACTTGTTTTTTCCAACTTATCTTTCGCCCAGCGCTATAGTGCCATTGGAATCAAAACTTGATCGGCCAGCGTAGCTACTTGAAGGCACGTTTCGCTAATCGCTTAAGGCTACCGCCCACACCGTCTCCTGGGCCTTTGCCTTGAGCGGTCATGAAGAAATGACATTCCGCAGGTATTTTAAAGTCTGCTTCACGACGAAGGAAGTTGACGCTAAAGCTGAATCTGTTCTTGAAGTGTTGTGCGGCTCCATCCGTAAAATATAAAACTTTTTTTGGAGTGTGCGTCTTCTTTAGATGTTTAATGATAATACGCTGATACTCGTGAGCCGCAACCGTATTGTGTTGAAGATCATCAAATAGTATAGTCATAGCACCGTGCTTTAAATTACCTTCTTATTTGTATGGCAATTTGGAAAACTAACCACTTACCAAAACGATATTTATCTAAAGTTTATCATTATCGAGATATAGAAATACCAAGATATTTTGTGAGGTCCCAAATTTGACTTTGGCCCCACGCTAATACACGGTAAATAAGGTACACTCAATGTTTTTCCAATAAGTTTAATAGGGGCGTTGGATAACAACGAATATTTGTCGTAAGTCGCAAGTGTTTTCATCAGTCAACCTCAGAAAATACTTGGAAGATATGAATTCTCTATCATGCCAATTTTGCTGTGGTTCGTTATGAAATCAACGAAAGTTCTCTCGAAGTGGTAGGAAAATCGGAAACCGCAGACTCGACAAAAAAAATTTACATACATAATAAATATTAAAACATTACATATGAAGCATTCCACACCAAGTGGGCCACTGAAAAATCGTGTGATCTCAAAATATTGTTAAACATTTTTTTAAAGGTTATTCGAATATCAAAAGCAAGCAGGATTTTTTCAGATTTTTGAATCTGATTTTATACCCTCAATTTGGATACGGATGTTGTTATTTTTTTTTTTCGATTCATTTTACATGCGAAACGATCCATTGCACAAAAAAAACACCTCTACATAAAATTTAGGGTTTCGAATATACTTTATAATCTCATCTATTTGAAGCTATCCAGAATCCTTTTCATGTATTTTTCAGCGAAACAAGGCAATCATATTTTTTTTCGTTGAGTTCGCCGTTTCCAATTTTCCTACAACTTCGAGAAAACTTTCGTTGATTTCACAACAAACCACAGAAAAATTGGCATGATGCAAAATCCATATCTTTCAAGTGTTTTCTGAGGTTAACTGATGAAAACACTTGCGACTTAGCACAAATTTTCGATGTTATCCAATGCCCCCGTTAAATTTATTTTTAAAAAACATTGAACATACATTATTTACCGTGTTTCAGCGTGGGTTAAAGTCAAAAGTTGGACCTCACAAAATACTTTGGTATTTCCGAACAATAAACGAGTTATTCATACATTGACCCCACGCTGATACACGGTTAATAATGTATGTTCAATGTTTTCTCAATAAATTTAATGAGGGCGTTGGACAACATCGAATTTTTATCGGCACTTGGTGTGGAATGCTTCATATTTACTGATAATTCGCCTCCTTGTATAAGATCACAAAGTATCGTGGTGGAAAATCGTTGAAACCGTGAGGGAGCAGTTTTTAGACCAAAGGGCATTTTTACATACTCGTATTGTCCAAGGAGTGTCACAAATGACGTGAATTTTATTGAATCCTTTTCTATATTGATATGATGAAATCCGTCCTTTAAATCAATGAGGCTGAAGTATTCTTTGTTACAGAGTGCATCCAGTTGATCTTCGATAAGCGGGAGGGGATAGTTTTCCCATGCCAAACGTTTGATTAATACTCGCCCCATCAAACCGCCCGACGCGCCATGTCCTTACGCGGTTTCGACATCCGATGGTGTACTGACACTCAGTGTCGGTCGAGCGTCACCGCCCGTTTGCCCACCATCGAAGCACTTTGGGCCTTAAAAAGCTCGGATGGAGAATGGGACCGTTGGACCGACGTCGGAACATGATCAGCCCCGCGTCGCAACAGGAAAAAGTTCACTGCCAAAACGGGGCTGTTGGACCGACGTCGGAACATGATCTACCCCGTGTCGCAGCAGGAAAAATTTCGCTGCCAAAACAGGGTTGTCGGACCGACGTTGCAACAGGAAAAAGTTTGCTGGCAAAACAGAGCTATTGGACCGACGTCGGAATACAAGCCCCGCTTTGACAGCGAACTTTTTCCTGTTGTGACACGCTCCAGATCATGTTTGGACGGCGGTCGGACAGCCCGGTTTGGCAGCGAACTTTTTCCTCTTGCGACACGCGGAAAATCGTGTTCTGACGTCGGTCGGATAACCCCGTTTTGGCAGCGAACTTTTTCCAGTTACGACATGTGGCAGATCGTGTTCCGACGTCGGTCCGACAACCTCGTCTTGGCAGCGAACTTTTTCCTGTTGCAACACGGGGCAGATCGTGTTCCGACGTCGGTTCGACAACCACGTTTTTGCAGCGAACTTTTCCTGTTGCGACACGGGCCAGATCGTGTTCCGACGTCGGTCTAACGGCCCCATTCTCCATGCAAGCTTTTTTATTCACGCCACAGGGCAGATCATATTCCGACGTCGGTCCGACAGCCCCATTCCCCATCCAAGCTTTTTAAGGCCCAAATTACTTCGATGGTGGGTACATGGTGTTCCGACGTCGGTGGTGAAAATGCTAACGACGCCGAGCAGAGGGGAGGTGACGCTCGACCGACTCTGAGTGTCGGTACACCGTTGGATGTCGAAACCGCGTAACGAAACGACGCGTCGGAACACGTCGGAATGCCGTCAGGCGGTCTAGTAGAGCGGCCCATAACCTAATATGATAGGGATCAAAATCGTTCTTTTCACGGTCGGATTGACGCGATATAAAACAGATTTATTTGTAATAAAGACAATTCTTACACAACGTCGATTCACCACGAGAAAAAAAACGGAAGTAAGAAGCAAAGAAAAAATCGCTGTGCGTGGAGGCCACGCTCGCTAGAAGTGAAACTTCTTGCTTTTATCTGTGCATAGAAAAACTTCTTGCGTTTATCTCTGATTTAAAAAAGTATGAAGAATATCCAATCTCAACGTAAGTGTACGCGCCGTTCGCGTTTTTATCTTCGTATTTTTATTTTCACGGATGGTCAAGTAGAGACCAAACTTATCTGTAAGCGTATAGTATGTTAAGCGACCGCGAGCAGCGCTCGAACATGTGAAAAAGCAAGATGGCGATTAACCAGCCGAGAGTGTGGACGCGTTTTTCGCGCTCTCCAACGTTTTGTAAGAAATAAAGCATTATAAAGGCAATGTGGTTAAACTATTGTTTCTCCTGACAGAACAAATGGTCCTTCGAGTGAAAAATATCAAAAAGTTGTGACAATAAAGTGACGTATGCACCACATCAAGAATTCACAAGTGGCGTGCTAACGAAGCGGGTTCTTTATAAATAAAGTTTCACAACAAACGGAAAAAATTGCCAGTGGTTAATTTCGGACAAAGCTGTCAAGAAAAAATTTTCACGTCAAACATTATCGCGAAAATAATAGTGCCTGCCTGAATCATCAGCAAGCAGCAGCAAAAACAAAGATCGACATTTTAGTGACGTCACAATCTCGGCAACGTACTGCGTAAGCATACATATAGCAACACGAAGATTCAACGGTCTAGGCAGCGGCAGCGTGAGGTGATTTCGACGCTCGACGCTCGACGCTCCTTGATCTCGCCGCGGCACGAAATTTCACGGTTCAGCGCACACGCTTAAGATACAAACATCGATAATACTGTAAGTTCATCCTTTCTTTGAAAAAAAAAAGAAGAAGACGTTCTTTCGCTCAAATTTTAGACATGCTTCAAGATAAATACGTATAAAAGTGTATACATTAAAAGTACAATAATGGCAGATATTGCAACGATAAATCGTACTCGCGCTGGCGTAAAATCAAAATTAACGAGATTTAGGAATTTCATTGAAAATTACGAGCCGGATACAGGAAATTTAGAAGAATTAAAAACACGGTTGGAAAGAGCAGAAGAGCTTTTGAAAGAATTTGACGATTGCCAAGAAAAAATTCGATTACTCGATACGGAAGAAAAATTGAATGTTGAATTAAACAAGGAAAACGAGTTATTCGAGTCTCTTTTTTTCGATGCGATTGTGTTCGCGCAGGCTTTAATTCGAAGGGCAAATCCTCAAAATGATCGTAACAATATTGAACAAGTAGCGAATACGACACCGACAGTCGGTGAAATCGGACGTCATCCAAACGTAAAAATACCGACGATTGCATTGCCACACTTCGACGGAAGTTACGAAAAGTGGAATCATTTTTACGATTTATTCAAAGCTCTCGTTGATTCAGATACATCGTTGTCAAAAGTACAAAAGTTTTATTACTTAAACTCTGTTCTTAAAGATCAAGCGGCGCAAATAATACACTCACTCGAGATCACAGGTGAAAATTATGATGTAGCTCTAGATCTCCTGAAACAAAGATTCGAAAATAAGCGTCTAACTACAAGGCATCACGTACGTGCTCTTTTTGAATTGCCGCTCGTAACTAAGGAATCGGCGGTAGCACTGCGCGCGCTGTCCGACGAACTTTGCAAACATTTGAGAGCATTAAAAAACCTCGGGGAACCCGTGGATTCATGGGATACTTTGATTTGTGAGATGGTTCTAAATAAACTCGATTCAGTAACGAAACGCGAATGGGAACAAAAAGTAATTTCTGAAAATTTGGGCACAGTGGAGCATCTCAAAACGTTCTTATCAAACCGATGTCAAATTCTCGAGGCAATTCAGCAAAAAAAAGGGAACCAAGAAATTAATAACAAAACCCAATCGAGCTCATATAAACAAAAAAACGATCATTCGACATCTCATTTCAGTGCGCAACATTCAGCGACACAGAGCGGTTGCGCGATGTGTCAAGAAGACCATAAAATATATCAATATCGAAAATTGCGCGATCTTCCAATTCAATCGAGAATAAACGAAGTCAAACATCTAAATTTGTGTCTGAATTGCCTCGGAAAAGGACACACAGTCAAAGTTTGCAAAGCAGGGAATTGTAAACAATGTAACAAAAAACATAATTCTCTATTGCATCTCGAGGATCGCTCGGACAGCGCGCAACAGAAATTAAGTCGTGTCGAAAACAAAGAGGAGGAAATGTCCTCTACGAAAGATAAACAAAATATACAATCAATCGCGACGTGCACGGTAAAGCGACCGGCACAAGTACTGCTCTCAACGGCGATTGTATACATTGAAGATAATTCGGGAAGAAGAATCGAAGCGAGAGCATTGTTGGATAATGGTTCACAGTCAAATTTCATGTCTCGAGCGATGTGCGAAAAATTGAACTTAACAACAACAAAAATCAACCAATCGGTAGGAGCAATTGCTCAAGCAATAACTCAGATTTCGGCAACGACAAATGCAACCATTCGATCAAAATTTAACGCATTCTCGATCAAACACTCGTTCTCGATTCTTGATACGATAATGGATAAAATTCCTCTCGTAACGTTCGATACACGATCGATCAAAATCCCAAATCACGTGATCTTAGCAGATCCGACATATTATATTCCGCGAGGCATAGATTTGTTGTTAGGAGCGGGTATATTTTGGGACTTAATTTGCGCAGAACAAATGCGAAACGGTAAAAATCAGCCCGTAATACAAAAAACGAAATTAGGATGGTCATCAGCGGTCCGTACATCACTGAAAATAAAGCATCTCCGAAAGAGTTCTGCGGATTTTCCAACACAAACGATCTGCAAGATCAATTACAGCGATTCTGGAAAATTGAAGAGATTCAAAAGGCTCAAACATTGTCACAAGAAGAGATAGCTTGTGAAAAACACTTTGAAGAAAATCATACAAGACTCGCATCTGGCAGATTTGAGGTTCGTCTTCCGTTGCGTACAGAATCAAGTCAACTCGGCGACTCGTATGCCAACGCGTTGAAGCGCATGAAATCTATCGAACGAAAATTCACGAAAAATCCATCCGTCAAAGATAAATATACGGCGTTCACGGATGAATACGAAAAATTGGGACATATGAGTGCAGTCGATAAGGAAGACAGAGCTGAAATAAAAAACTACTTACCTCATCACGCGGTAATCGACGAAGAGCGAAGCACGACGAAACTCCGAGTAGTTTTTGACGCCTCGAGTCGGACGACATCGGGAAAATCTCTTAACGACATTTTGATGGTTGGACCTGTTATTCAACGTGAACTGATAGACATTGTGACACGGTTCCGGCAACACGCGTTCGTGATGACAGCAGACATTGAGAAAATGTACCGCCAAGTCTCAGTCCATCCGAAAGATCGAGACCTACAGAGAATTTTGTGGAGAAAGGAAGCAATCGCACCTCCCGAAATATCGCGTGCCTAATGCCAAAAGGGCCTATTACAGCAAGAAGATAGGGGTCCATGCCAAAAGGGCCTATAAAATTTTTTTTTTTTTTGCCATTCTTCTTAAAATTGCTTGAAACGTGAAGATCTGTAAAAAAAAAAATTTTGATGTACTAAAACCAAAAGGGCCTATAAAAAAAATCAAAATTTTTCAAAGTTTTGAATAGAAATTGCATACCAGAGCATTTTTTTTTGGAATTTTTTTTTTTTTTTTTTGAAAAAAAAAGTTTAAATAATTTGTTATTGTTTATTTGTTTCAACATTTTGTTATTTTTTATTTGTTTAAGCAATTTGTTTAAACGTTTGTTTAAATTATTTGACTTGTTTTCATTTTTTTTTTGCAAAAAAAAAAGTTGAAGTAATTTGTTATTGTTTATTTGTTTCAACAATTTGTTATTTTTTATTTGTTTAAAGAATTTGTTATCGTTTGTTTGTTCAAACAATTAGTTCTTTTTTTAAAACAATTTGTTATAGTTTATTTGTTTAAATAATTTATTATTGTTTATTTGTTTGAACAATTTGTTATTGATTAAAACGAAAGTAATTTGTTATTTATTAAAACGAAACTTAAAGTACTTCTACTTTAAGTACTTGAGATTTAAAGTATTTAAAGTACAAGTACTTAAAAAATCAAGTACCAATTTCAAGTACTTTTTGTATTAAAGCATATTTTTACCTTGCATGATACGCTGAGAGTCGACAGATTGGAACAGAAATATTAAAACCAAGAATTATCAGAAGCACTGACGATAGAAATTTTTTTTTTTAAATCTATTTTGATACAGGTATTCATGATAATTCATGATAAATTCACAATATTATATCATGAATTGTTACAATCGTGGATCCGAATCAATAACAAATTGTTAAAAAATAAACAATAACAAATGATTTAAACAAATAAACTATAACAAATTGTTTAAAAAAATAAGAACAAATTGTTTGAACAAATAAACAATAACAAATTGTTGAAACAAATAAATAATAACAAATGATTTAAACTTTTTTTTTCCAAATAAAAAAAAAAAAATTTCAAAAAAAAAAAATTTTCAAAAAAAAAAAAATTTCAAAAAAGAATGATTTTTTTTTCCAAAAAAAAAATTTTTTTTCCGAAAAAATTTTTCAATTTTCTTAGCGGAAAGTAAAAAAAAAAATTATAGGCCCTTTTGGCTTTAGATCACTAAATTTTCAATGTCCTAAAGCCAAAATTTGAGACATAGGCCCTTTTGGCTTTGGAAATTTTCTTTGTCTTTAGGCTTACAAAATGTTGGCAAAACGATTGGTGCAAAAAAAAAATTATAGGCCCTTTTGGTTTTGCAAAGCCAAAAGGGCCTATAACTTTTATAGGCCCTTTTGGCATTAGGCACGCGATATATCGACTGAATACCCTCACGTATGGTACTGGACCCACGTCTTTTCTCGCAACAAGATGCCTGACACAATTATCGATGGAGAATTCCGTAAAATATCCAGAAGCGAGTAAAATGATTAAACGAGACTTCTATGTGGATGATCTCATAACTGGAGGATCTTCAATAACGGAGCTTCGTCAACGAAAGTCTGAGATCACAAAAATCTTACAATCAGCATTATTTCCGTTGCATAAATGGAGATCCAACTCACAAGCATTACTTGAAGATCGAGATAACAACGAGATGTCAATCCCTTCCAATATCGGAGAAGAAACTAAGATCCTTGGGCTCCGTTGGTGTTCTAATACGGATCAGTTGTACTACAAGGTATCAGTCCTTGATCAAGAACGTAGACCAACTAAGCGAGTTATTTTATCTTTCCTTGCACAACTTTTTGACCCTCTCGGACTGATAGGCCCGGCAACAATTAAAGCAAAGATACTTCTTCAACAATTGTGGAAGTTACAGCTGGGATGGGATGAATCTCTTCCATTGGATCTTCACACCAAATGGTCAGCTTACAAGAACAAGCTTGGCATGATAAACAATATCAAGATTCCTCGACATGCTTTATGCAAAGAACCGGTTCGTACGGAGTTACGTGGATTTTGTGATGCTTCGACAGTAGTTTACGGCGCCTGCGTGTATTTAAGATCTACAGATTCTTCGGGTTGCAGCAATGTACAATTGTTATGTGCGAAATCACGTGTGGCCCCGATAAAGCCGGTGAACTTACCAAGACTGGAATTGTGTGGAGCATTATTGCTTTCCCAATTATTCAAAAAGGTGAAAACTTCTCTCACGATCAATATTCACAGAACACTTTATTGGTGCGACTCAAGTATAACACTTGCTTGGATTCGAGGTCAACCTCATCAATGGAAGGAGTTCGTTCGTAACAGAGTTACCGAGATACAAGAGTTGACACGAGTGAGAGATTGGAGACACGTCAAATCCGAACATAATCCTGCAGATATCATTTCGCGTGGCATCGAACCTGATCAGCTGATCAGCTCAAATCTTTGGTGGCACGGACCCAAATGGCTCGTGGACCGTGAAGAAGTTTGGCCAATTTCGTCATGCCCGCCGGTTCGCGAAATTCCCGAAGTCAAAACGTTTTCTCTCTCATTTCAAGCGGTTACAAATGACGAGGGGTTGTTCGCAAGATATTCATCACTGCGGAAACTACAGCATGTAATCGCATATCTAATTCGTTTCAAAAACAATACCCGTACGTCCCAATTACAAGGGGAACGTCAAATTGGACCGTTGACCATCAAAGAATTACAATTGGCAATGGATACGCTCGTCAAGATTGCACAACGTCAATCATTCTCTCAAGAATTCATCAATTTTAAGAACAACGGATCCATCAACTCGAAGAGTCGGCTCATCGATCTTCGCCCATTTCTCGATGAAGATGAAATAATAAGAGTTGGAGGGCGTTTGAGAAATTCATCCTTATCGTTTTCGAAGCGTCACCCAATCGTACTTTCAACGAAACATCCATTAACGAGACTTATTGTATTGCATTTTCATCATCGTGATTTGCACGCCGGACCGTCGGCCTTGTTAGCGTCAATACGAGAAAAGTATTGGATAATATCCGCGAGGGCTGCTATTCGGAGCGTTTTGAGAAAATGTGTAACGTGTTTCAAATTGCGACCCGTTAGTCCGATTCAGTTAATGGGAAATTTACCCGCCGAGCGAATTGAACCTAGTCGACCGTTTTCATGCGTAGGTGTTGATTATGCCGGTCCGTACACGATAAAATTTTCGCGAAACAAAACGAGCAAGGCGTATCTATGTTTATTTGTATGCTTGTCAACGAAAGCTGTACATCTTGAGATCGTCTCTGATATGACTACCTTTGCATTTCTTAATTCACTTAAGCGATTCATTGCTCGCAGAGGTAGATGTAAAATTATTCATTCGGACAACGGTACAAACTTTGTGGGTGCCAATAACGTAATGAAGCAATTCGTCGATTTACTAAAGAGCAAATCTCATCAGGAAGCACTGATCAATTTTGCCGCAGAACAAGCGATCGAATGGAGGTTTATTCCACCCCACTCTCCTCACGTAGGGGGTTTATGGGAATCTTCTGTCAAGTCAGCTAAAGCACATGCAAAGGCGGTTATAGGAGAGACGAGTCTCAGTTTCGAGGAACTGTCGACATTGTTTTGTCAGATTGAAGCATGTCTAAATTCTCGCCCCCTATGCCCTCTGTCATCGGATCCCACTGAACTCGAGGTTCTTACACCTGGGCACTTTTTGATTGGGGCTCTGCTCGTAGCCCTTCCCGAAAAGGACGTTTCAGATTTACCATTGAACCGCTTAACTCGGTATGAACTACTTATGAAAATAAACCGAGATTTTTGGCATCGTTGGTCGCGAGAGTATGTCACACAATTGCAACAAAGAACCAAGTGGAAATTAGAAAAATCAAACGAACACGTTAAGATTGGTTCCATGGTACTTCTTCGCGATATTACACCCCCGCTCCAGTGGCGCTTGGGAAGAATAATTGAAGTTCACCCGGGAAAGGATGGACTAGTTCGTACTGTTACTATTAAGACGCAATCTGGAGCCGTTCAGAGGACGCTCCCGAAGATATGTATTCTTCCGATCGATTAGGAGTAAGTTTAATATAAAGATAAATATTTTTTCGTTTCATTTCGTATGTTTGTTTATTTTTTATTTCATTGAAAGCCGAGTCTTTCAAGCCCGCCGGTGTACGCGCCGTTCGCGTTTTTATCTTCGTATTTTTATTTTCACGGATGGTCAAGTAGAGACCAAACTTATCTGTAAGCGTATAGTATGTTAAGCGACCGCGAGCAGCGCTCGAACATGTGAAAAAGCAAGATGGCGATTAACCAGCTGAGAGTGTGGACGCGTTTTTCACGCTCTCCAACGTTTTGTAAGAAATAAAGTATTATAAAGGCAATGTGGTTAAACTATTGTTTCTCCCGACAGAACAGTAAGTATACATCTAGATGTTATTGAAACGAAATCTTCCCAAGACTACCAAATATAGAAGTTAAATGGAAATTAATACTGTTTTAATCAGGGATGTGTAGATGGAGATAAATTATTTTCAGTTTTTTTAATCAACCAAGAGATAATTATTGAGAATAGTAAAAATGCCGGCATGATCTTAAATGAGGAAAAACATTTTAAAGTAAAGTTTCCAAGTATATTTTTCAAAATATACAATAACAAGAATAAGCTGTGGTAATTGATTTCTCATTGTTAGGAATCGCTCTCAGAATTACCAGTGCTCGAGTGCAAGACTATTTCCTATGCGACTACTACATATGAGGGAGCCTGAGACGGTTGAAAGTACCCTCTACATTCACACTGACTCATACTCCCTGCTGGTTTTTGGGCTATCTCGGCAAGTGTGTACATCTAGCATTTAATTACAAAGCTAGGATGCTACGCATATGCCTACCCCTTCTGCCTCCGCTCACTAACCCAAGCAGCGTCACGAGACTTCCGTAACATCACTGCTTGTATCTCTCTTCTGCCACTACTCCGTCCAATCGTAAATATAAAAGAGCAAAGCATCCCACACAACAATAATACGTCCCAAGTACGTCTTTTGGACATCACACCAATTGTCCCGTGACGGTAATGGGATGCTCCCATGGGATACCCATGGGCTCTAAAGTGTCCGCTGTGTTTACCGGAATGGGATGGTCCCATTGGCATCCCGGGATATCCTCGGGACGTCTCTGAGACTGCAAATACAGCAGACTGGAGATATCGGTAAGATATTGTCGAGACTCCTATAAGACGTCACCGAGATATTCCAGAATTATTAGTCACAAAATAAGACGCCCCAAGTACGTCTTTTGGATGATCCCATGGGATACCCATGGGCTCTAAAGTGTCCGCTGTGTTTACCGGAATGGGACGGTCCCACGGCCATCCCGGGATGTCTTCAGGATATCTTCGGGACGTCTCCTGGACTGCCAATGCAGTAGTCGATAATAATTCTTGTTTCGATTTAATTTTAATTAATTTCAATTAATTAATTAAATGTTAACAAAATGTGTACGGTACAGAGGGAGTCAGCAAGGACTCCTTGTATTTGTAATATAGCCTCTTTCGAGTTCTGACTTCTGTCGGTGTCAAATTGATATCCGTGTTCGCGTTCGCCTATATAAGCATGCTCTTCACATTATCCGCATGTGAGTAGCGTTCGCCATCTCGCGGCAAGGTTGGAACTAATGCTGCGCGATGACTGACCTCCTACAGACATCCCTAAGAGAGTTGGCTGGGATCGTCCAAACATGGTTACCACGGGATATCCTCAAGACATCCTATATTAATCTCGAGCAGACCAATGTCTTACTAGTACCTCCCACAGACGTCTATAAGAGAGTGCGTTAGGATCGTCTTATCACGGTCACGACAGGATATCCTCAAGACATCCTATATTAATCTCGGGAAGACCAATGTATTACGAATATCTCCCATAGACGTCTATGAGAGAGTGCGTTGGGATCGTCCAATCACGGTCGCGACAGGATATCCTCAAGACGTCCTATATTAATATCGAGCAGACCAATATCTTACTAGGATCTCCCAGAGACGTCCATAAGAGAGTGCTTTGGGATCGTCTCATCACGGTCGCAACAGGATATCCTCAAGACGTCCTATATTAATATCGCGCAGACCAATGTCTTACTAGGATCTCCCAGAGCCGTCTATAAGAGAGTGCTTTGGGATCGTCTCATCACGGTCGCGACAGGATATCCTCAAGACGTCCTATATTATATCGAGCAGACCAATGTCTTCCTAGTACCTCCCGCAGACGTCTATAAGAAAGTGCGTTGGGATCATCTAATCACGGTCGCGACAGGATATCCCCAAGACGTTCCATATTAATATCGAGCAGACCAATGTCTTACTGGTACCTCCCAGAGACGTCTGTAAGAGAGTGCTTTGGGATCGTCTAATCACGGTTGCAACAGGATATCTTCGAGATATCTTATATTAATCTCGAGTAGACCAATGTCTTACTAGTACCTCCCATAGACGTCTATAAGAGGGACCGTTGGGATCGTCTAATCACGGTTGCGACAGGATATCCTCAAGACATCCTATATTAGGCCCGGGTAGAACAATATCTTACTGGTACCTCCCATAGACATTCATAAGACGTACTATCTTGGCAGGACACGAATGGGACTGTCTCAGGATGGTCCCGGGATCAATTTTGCTGTGTGGGATGCTACGGATATAACTACCCCCTCTTCCTCCGCTCCCAAGCCACTGCCATGCCTGTTCACTGCTAGATATACCTACCCCTCTTCCTCAGATTCACTTCTAGTGTAATCGTTAGAGGGGAGATGCCGAGGCACTTTTTTCCATTGCCAGTTTCCCCACTACGTATCTCACTGTTCCGCTCATGCAGTCTTGACTCTTCGTGGCGCTTTGAAAATTGTTACCCCGTCAGCAAAGAAGTTTTACTTGAAAAAAACTAGACATAAAGAAACTCAGTGTAGCCACTAAAGCAAGACGAGATGTTGCCGTTTTAGCTTGCATTCATTTTGAAAGCTTACACGCTTGTGAGCGCCACATCCTGTAGCATTTTATATGTTGATGTATACCTATACATACGTGCTGAAAGCACGGAAGGGGCAAAACGAATGCTGTTTTAGGTGGCCGGTTTATGGCGCGCGGGAAATACGAGCAGAGTGAAGTCAAGCCGATCGGCTCCAAAAATTGGAAACTGTTGAGATAGTTCGTCACGGGTCCGCCTGTCGTATAGTCGCCGAGACGCGGTCAATCAAAGGCGAGCAACAGATGGGATCTTCGAGAAGCGTGTCCGTTCCTCGTCTCCCCACTCTTTACATCTCTCTAGTTGGAGATCATCGTGTATGAGTCAATCGAGAATCGAGACTGCGAGAATATAGACTATCGCGTTCGTTATCTACCGTTCTTGTTAAGAGAAAGCTTTATTAAATTTTCTACTGTTCTCGTTGTGAGAAAACAAGTCTCATATAAAGTGTGATAAAAATATAGAAAAACAGTATCATCGAAAACGTGTTTGATAAAAATAACGATTATTTTTATCCTTAAGTGCGAAATATTTTCTCTCCTCCACCACAGAATTAATCGACTCTTACAAGGGGAGTGCCAAGTATGGTACGAACGGATTTTGATGGGTTTCTGCTATATTGTGAGGGCACTCCCCCAGAGTACCACCCCAGAGGGATTCTTTCGAATGCGCCCTAGTTTTTGAGAAAATCGACGCCAAAGTTTCACGCGTACGTTTTATACCCGTAAAGTGTCCATTGCGTCACGCGAATGAGCAGTGGCGCAGCGGCAAGGTGCTCAGTTCGCAACCCAGACGACCAGGATTCGAATCCCGCTCGGAACACATGAGGTATTTCCCCTTATCAGGAATCCTTTTTAGGCCTACCTCTTTCGAATTGCTTGAAACTTGAGTATGTTTTAGTGTTGACTGAAAGTATATTGTACGCCAATTTTCAGATCTCTAACTATAATACTCTTTGGAATACACCAAAAGTTATGTTTCAAACTTTTTGCGTATTCAGCTCTTCGGAGTTTAGGCACGGCGCGAAATAAAATCAAATAAATTCTTTTCCATTAGCTTTCGATTGAAAATTTCCTGCGCTTTTCGAAAAAAATATCAGCAATTTCGAAAAAAACGAATTCATTTAAATTTCGGCCAAAAACCGAAAAAAATTGATTTACAAAAAAAGAGCATAATTTAATTCAGCGGAACAATTTTGTTCGTGTTTTGTATGTATCTGAGAAGTCACGATATAAATTTCAAGTTGGAACTCGCATCCGTTTATTTATGCCAAGACTTTTAGTAGGATAAAAATTGTTAAATATCGTGTTTTTCGTATTCAACAGTTTTCTGGTATATTATATAACGTTTTTTTTGACGAATTTTGAATTTAGTAAATTTATTAAATTAATTACATTAAATTTATTACTCAATTAAATTTATCAAATTTATTAAATTCAATTTATTAAATTGTTGTTGTATCCGCAATTGCCCCAAATGTAAGCCCCTTGGGCAATAGCGTTTCAACACGTTTTTTTTGAGAACGCTTAGTTGGTAAGCACTATTTTCTGGAGCACCTGTGAAATCGCTGACCGTTTTGCGAAATCAGTATTTCGACACAAAATCAGAACGAGGTGCATTATCGTACCTCTGATTTTGACTAACAAAATCAGGCAGTCTTCGTCAACAGCTCGGAGCGGTTGGTCTAAAGGACAAGAACATAAATTTGTAACCCGGGGAAAAAAAATCATATATGATCATATATAATCATATATGACTTGGTCATGCATGATCCTGAACGAAATTTGTCTCTATATTATCATATATGATTATATATGATCGCATATGAACATATATAATCATATATGATCGTATATAATCATATATGATCGTATATGATCGTATATAATCATATATGATCATATAGAGACATATTTCGTTCAGGATCATGCATGACCAAGTCATATATGATTATATATGATCATATATGATTTTCTTTCCCGGGAAATGTACAAATACTTCGTTTATAATATAATACAAGTGCAAAATATTATTATTATAATTATACGTAAGAGTACAGTGCTGGCCATTAATGCCTGCAAATCTTTGAAAGAATCTTGAAAAGAATCTTGAAAATATTCTAAGAATCTTCCCAAAATTCCAAGAATCTTGGAAAGAATCTTAAAATCTTGGAAAGAGTCTTGGAATCTTGGAAAGAATCTTTCAAAGATTTACAGGCATTAATGGCGAGCACTGCTGTACAATATATGCTGGTAAAAAATATAATATCCAAAAAAATATATATGATGGTTATTTTGTGAATAATTACGATTACATATATGATTATATATGATCATTCATGATGTCATGTTAACGCCTATATATATGATTTTTTTTCCCGGGAATATTTGAAGGACCGAATAATCGCCACATTTTATCAATAAAATATCCGTGTATTTTTGTAATCATTGAGCTGAGTTTTTACTCATTTGGCAATAACTCCCACGATTCCCACTTTCTCGAAATCCTATCTGACTTTCGAGTTAAGAAACGGGAATACAACATTGGTGGCAGCGGTGGGATGCCAAAGTTCAATAAACGAAATATATCACGGTAACGGAGCAAGTGCCATATTCAGACGTCAACGAACGGGGAGTGACCGAGTCACGCCAGGGAAACGCTGACATAAGCCGTTTGACCGAGTCGAACGCATCGGAGACAGAAAAGCCGAGCTGACATCCGATCCCGAGGGTCGACGACGAAAACGAGAGAACCAACCTCAACGGAGACTCCCCAGAAAGGAACTGGGACACACAGTAACCTCTTTGGCCGCTGTGAAGGACGAAAAGGACAACGAGAACGACAACGACAGAAAGGTCAACGCCCGTCAAGACAACGAACGAGATGCGATTAATCATCATTCTGTAAGTGACGGAACATTTATTTTCATGTTAAAAACCCTTCCAAGGTCAGAATATTTCTTATGTCCGAAGACGAGCGCGTCTCACGATTAAAGTTACCAGGAAAAAGAGTTCTTTCGCGATCACTAGATTCATTTTTAGATAAATTTCTTAACTACGAAAGAGTAGACAAGTCCGAATTTGAAAACCAGAAAAAGCGCCGTCGAGTTAGCAGCTCAGAAGTGTCAAATAGCCCGCCCGTTAACGAACGGGGTAAACTCAAGAAACGTAGAAAAATATTGGTCGAAGATAACACATATTCGCAAGACAATTCGGAAAATTCCGACGAAGCTTTCGCTGACACAGTAGACACCGAGCGCGTTCGCGATATAAGTTTAGCGGATTTCACGTTATTAAACGCGACGCTTTTGAATACACGTATAAGTATAGATACCGAGCGCGTTCGCGAAATAAATTTAGCAGACTTCGCATTATTAAACGCGACTCTTTTAAATACACACATAAATATGGTTGAATATATGTCACTCAACGAAGCAAGACAGTTGGTACCCTTGTTCGACGGGTCCAATCCAGAAAATGTCGAAGATTTTACGCGGACTATGATGTACGCAGCCCGTAGTGAAGCACCCGAAGACAAACCTCGGTTGCTAGATGGCGTCCTTAACGCAAAAATTATCGGAAAAGCTAGAGCAAATATAAGATATAAAAATATCGAAACATTTGAGGCATTGAAAGAATTATTAGAAAAGGGCATAGGGGGATAAGCATGGTGAAATGGCCCCGGGCGAATATTTAATCGCTACTTCGAGGATATGTAGGTACTAATGAAAGACAATAACCCTCCAAAAATCAGACGTCTAACTCAACGCGATTTCGAGTAAATCAATAAATACTGAAAAATTGAAAAACTTTTTTTTCTCAGGAACGGCTTAATCAATTTGAATGAAATTTTAGTATGTTATAGGGATACATAAAGGCTTTCTCCAGAAAAAGTAACAGCCATATAGGGTCTTATTATCCTGTAAAAAAAAAAGTTTTTTTCAAAAAAACTTTTTTTTAAGCATGATATGATTTTAGCAAAATTATGAAATATTTTTTTTTCAAAGCTTCATACTCTTTTATATAACATATATTTTTTTCGATTGTCCCGGATTGGTGCGCCGTATTGAAAAAAAATAAAAACTGTTTTTAATATGAATTTTCTATTTCTTTGACAATTATTGGTCGTTATTTTATAATAAACAATTGATATATTATAAATTTAATCGAAAAAAAATAAAAATTATTTTGGTAAAATTGGTAAAACAAATTTTACATCAGTTGATTAATTTTTATTAATTACAAAAACAATCAATAACGGTTCTTTTATAATTGACTATTTATTAATTAACTTAGATCAAATTGGATATTATAATGAACACAGAAATTTTAGATTATTTCCATTATTTACATTATTTACATTATTTAAATTATTTACATTATGTACATTATTTACATTATTTACATTTTTAACATTATTTACAAGAATAATTACTCCGCGATACAATGAAAAAAAAAATAAAGCATGTAGGACAATTGTACACTGATTTTCAGTCTTCATCACTGTCTTCTTCTATTACAACATTCGTTTGATCATAATCGAATAGTTTGTTCAAATATTGAGCTGGCATTGGAATCTGCGATAAATATCTTCCATATGCTAAATAATAAATAATTGCTGCAATGTGGGAACAGCAACCAACAGTTCTTCGCCCATTTGCACATTCACAGCTATACCTGGATATACCTGTACATCCTATACATCCTGTACATCCTATCGTTTGAAAAGGAAGCTTCTTACGTTGCCACTTGTTTTTTTCTACTTCATCAGCTAAAGTATTTTTCATGAATTTTTGTGAATCCATCCTTTGAATGACTTCATCAGAAAATTCTAAGTCAGAATCGAGTCGCTTGTTAAACTTGTTGTGCAGAAATGAGGCAATTTTATAGTAGTTTCCAATTTTTGGAATCATTTTATTGTCAAACGTGTGATCGAGCAATTGATATTTTTCTTTTATCATCCCGTGGGTCGCTTCAACCACCCAACGAATCTTGGTTACATATCGTGACTCATTTGATTCTTCTGTGGTTTATTGGTTACGTCTTCCTTTTAATGCTGGCATTAGAACGCGATAGCCTTTATTTTCTAAATGTTCTTTCACGTCGCGGAAACCACGATCAACAACAAAAACATCTCCAGTCGTTATTAATGAGCTTAAACCTTCAGGACCGTCAATAATGTGTTTCATTATTTCAGCGTCGTTTTGATTCACGTAATAGGGTCCCATCATATTTACTATATATCCGTTTGTTGTACAAATAGTGAACGGTTTGCACAGCAAAGTTTTTTTTTGACCAGAATAAGATTTACGCTGATAATCGTTATTCGAACTTTTTTGGTGGCGCGCGTAAGTTCCATCACAAATCAAAATGAGTTTATCATCGATATCAGTATAAAGTTTCTTTGCAGTCGAAGATGTTTGATTATGTATAAGGTCATTTCTCGAAGCCGCCGGAAAACCAAAATATAAAGGAAGTATGTCATTTTCAAAGCATTGAATTATCTGAGCTGAATAATGAGACACTAGCTGCTCTTCTTCTAGTTGTAAAATAGATGATATCAACTTATTAGAATTTCCAGTTCTCAGCTTGAATAAAAATACAATTAGTGCTTGAGTGACACTGCGAGTCTCAGTATTACGCATAGATGTGAGAAGACCTCGTAGCTCAATCAAGTTTTCCCAAGTGATACCAGTGAAAACATAGAGTTGCTGGTCTGACAAATTAAAGTCACTTATTCGATCAAGTAGAGTAGAATCGCATTCGACAGCAACGTTGTCCATGGTCTCCAACAATTCTGATGCCGATATTAAAGTCCAATTCGAATAAACTTTGATCATATTCAGATCATCTTCGTAGAAACGTTTGTGAATAAGATTTTTTTCACAGCAACGATTCCGTTTTGGAATGAAGATTCGGTTCTTCACAAATGATTGCATCCTAGCATTTTGCGGGACAACAATCAAATCTTTGTCAACAACACAACAAACACAACAATATTTGTGCGTGGCAACTGTTCCCTTCATGCAGATCGTAATGTACTCTTCATTTTCGACAGGTTTCAAGTTCATTTTAAAGGTTCGATCTTCAGAACTTGATTGAGAGAGACTCAATTGAGATAAACTGGACTCTGATTTCTCTAATTCTTGACTGGTAATTACTTCAGACGCACTATCAGCAGAATTTTCAACCACTGTTTCGTCGACTTTTCGTTTTTTATATTTTGTCATTCGACAAGCAGCACATATAACATCCCCAATGTAAATTTCAGTGTCAAAACATGGCGAGAATTCATCAACGTCTTCTTCTGATGATATGAGCTTGTGATTACCCACAGTTTTTCTTATATAAGTAAAGCATATACAGCACTGAGCGGTATTCGTTTTAGACGATGACATTTTTAAGACAGTTAAAAACAAGAGCGACAGAAAACTTTATTCCACTAGTTGTAACAGAATTTTTTCAGACGTCTAGTACACTGGACTCCTTCGCACACTGAACTTCCGGTCTCCCGGCACCTGATCTTATTCTCAATTTTCGCGGCCTTGCCTGGACGCACGCCGTGTCGACAAAAAACTCGGGAGTGTGCGTGTATATATGTGCTTACATTGGCGCATCATATATGTTTACATTAGCACTCATCCAATATCGAGTTCAGAGCGCTATATCTATATCGCGAGGTGAGCAGCAGACCGGGAGTACAGTGTTATTTGACCGCCACGGATTTGACCTCTTCGTATTTGACAGAGGCGGCACATTTTGTGGCACCTTATGGCGCCTACTCAGGGCCGGCGTAAATAGCATGGAGTGTGGGTGTGTTTTTTCTTTTTAAAAAGTGATTACAGTAGGCACGAAATATCACTCTTTCACTCACTGTCATTGATTGTTTTTTTTAATTAGTAAGAATTAATCAACTGATGTAAAATTTGTTTTACCAATTCTACCAAAATGATTTTGATTTTTTTAAAATAAAGTTTATCATATATCGATTGTTGTTATATAATAACGACCAATAATTATCAAAAAAACGGAAAATTCATATTAAAAAACAGTTTTTATTTTTTTTCAATATGGCGCACCAATCCGAGTCAATCAAAAAAAATATATGTTATATAAAAGAGTGCGAAGCTTCGAAAAAAAAATATTTCATAATTTTGCTGAAATCTTATCATGATTAAAAAAAAGATTAAAAAAAAAAAACATTTTTTTTTACAGGATAATAAAACCCTATATGGCTGTTAATTTTTCTGGAGAAAGTCTTTATGTATCCCTGCAACGTCCTAAAATTTTATTGAAATCGATTAAGCCGTTCCTGAGATAAAAAAGTTTTTCGATTTTTGAGTATTTATTGATTTACTCGAAATCGCGTTGAGTTAGACGTCTGATTTTTGGAGGGTTATTGTCTTTCATTAGTACCTACATATCCTCGAAGTAGCGATTAAATATTCGCCCGGGGCCATTTCACCATGCCCTTTGTATCGGTCAAAAAGCACAGTTGCCGCGTTGTAGTTAGAATTCAATACGTGCAAATAAAAGTCCGGAGCAACTGTTTCACAATACGCGCAAAGAGTAGAAAAATTAATGATGGAACTAATCACAGGTTACGCGCCCTTAGCGTAACCTGTAATATAAGATATAAAAATATCGAAACATTTGTGGCATTGAAAGAATTATTAGAAAATTTGGATCGGTCAAAAAGCACAGTTGCCGCGTTGCAGTTAGAATTCAATACGTGCAAACAAAAGTCCGGAGAAACTGTTTCACAATACGCGCAAAGAGTAGAAAAATTAATGGTGGAACTAATCACAGGTTGCACGCCCTTAGCGACCACGGACGCAGACAAAAGAATGTTAGAAAAATTGTTAGGAAATCAGGCTCTAAATAATTTTGAACGCGGTCTAAGAAGAGACGTTCAAATGATGGTTCGCGCGCGTGGTTCCGCTGACCTTGCAGCATCGATAAGAGGAGCCGTCGAGGAAGAAAAAAACGTAGAAGGTACGCATACAATTGCAAAACGTATGTCCCACGGGGGAGATAAAGGTGCCCCCATCATATGTAATAAGTGCAACAAGCCTGGCCACATAGCACGCGAGTGCCGTAGCTCAATGCCGGCACAAACCCGGCACGGTTTACCGGCACCTGCGCAAACTATGCACCAACTCAACGTAACGTGCAATTATTGCAAAAAGGTAGGTCACAAGTGGAAAGAATGCCGAAAAAAGTTAAAGGAACAAGGCCAAGCGACCGGACAACAAGATGCGCAGCGTCAAGGGATGCAGACTCGAAATACCGGGCAAGGACATAGCCAAAGACAAGGCAGGGAAGACCAGCATAGTAACGGCAGCAGAGAGGGCAAGAAAACCATTGGGACCCTTACACTGTCGACCCTTCATGCCCAACCAGCAACTTTGAGCACAGGGAAGAAGAGCGTCCTCGCCGAGATAGAAGAAAATACGTCTTTAATCCAGAAAACTAAAGGGCAAAGGACCCACAGTACCAAAGCTGACCATATTGAAGAAAAAAGGACTCATCAAGTGACCGTACCAACGTCGGAAGATGTGTGCAGCGATTTCCATATTCCTTCGCCACAAGCTCGTGAAGGGATATTGACCCTTAAGGCTGATACAGGGGCGCAGTGTTGCGTAATCAGCAAGGGCCAACTCTCACCCGATACAGAAGTCATCGACGAGACCGTCGATTTAACGGGCGTGAGTGGAATGAAATTCAAAGCCCTTTGCAAGGTTTTGCTAGAATTACAAACGCCAGCGGTGAACATAAAGTTCCCATTTTTCGTCCTAGGGGATGACGTACCACTGGGGGTCGATGGACTCCTGGGAATAAATTTCATGAAAAAACACAGGGTTGACATCCCGAACGGCACAAATATAAAAATTTATGGGCACAGTATGCCCTTGATAAACGGTTCAAAACACGTTTCATTGCCATCTCGCGCTGAATACGTGTTGTACGCAAAAACTCGAAATTTCCAACGGGGTATTGTCCAAGGAAAAACCCTCGAGAAAGGAGTACAACTCAGGGAAGGGCTCGCCGTGCCAAACGGGTATTCTTGTCTCGTAATTTTGCGTAATATGAACGATCATGCCTGCAGAGTGGAACGTCCCATGGTAGACATAGAAGAATTTGACGACAAAGCAGCTGAGGGGAGAACCGACAATACTCGAGCGGCCGCCGTTCTCGCGGTTTGCACCTCTAGCTCGCAAGAGAGACTCGAGCGACTTTGGAAAGAAATCACATCGACAGCAAATTTAAATCCGGAAGAAGAAGGATACCTTCGAGAACTTTGCGAAGAATTTGCCGATATTTTTCATCTAGAAGGAGAAAGCCTTGGGGCAACGAATAAAGTAGAGCACGAAATTAACCTCAAGGACAACACAAAACCCATCAAGGTCAGGCCCTACAGACTGCGGGAAGCGCACAACCAAGAGATCAAAGAACAAACCCAACAAATGCTCAGAGAAGAGATAATACGGCTAAGCAAGAGCCAATGGAATGCACCCTTATTAGTCGTCCCGAAAAAACCGGACGCGGAAGGAAATACCCGAAAAAGGGTTGTAGTCGATTTTAGGGAACTCAACGAGGCGACAGAGGGTGACTTGTACCCCCTGCCAAACATCGCCGACATTTTGGACAGCTGGGACGAGCCAAATATTTTTCAACCCTGGACCTCGCATCAGGTTTCTACCAAATCCCTATGGCGGAAGAAGACAAGCAAAAGACAGCATTTTCGACACCAGGAGGACATTTTGAATACAATCGAATGCCATTCGGTTTAAAAAACGCACCGCCCACTTTCCAAAGGCTAATGGACACCGTACTCGCGGGTATTCAAGGCCTTAAATGTTACGTATATCTCGACGATATCGTAATCTACGGGTCATCGCTCGAAGAACATAATGAACGACTTCGAGAAGTCTTCCACCGTCTGCGTGAGGCAAAACTTAAAATGCAGCCGAGTAAGTGTAATTTTATGCGCAAGGAAACACAATATTTAGGTCACGTCATTCCAGAGGCCGGAGTGAAACCCGACCCAGCAAAAATATCAGCCGTTAAAGAATTTCCTACTCCCAAAAATGTTAAGCAAGTCCAATCATTTTTAGGACTTGCCGGTTATTATCGAAAATTTGTCAAGGACTACTCAAAGATAGCCAAGCCTTTGACCGAGCTAATCAAAAAGGATACAAAGTTCCATTGGGAAACAACGCAGCAAATGGCCTTTGAAAAAAATGAAAGAAACGTTAACGACAGCACCAATTCTTCAATATCCTGATTTTTCACGAACTTTCGTCGTGACAACAGATGCATCGGATAAGGCAATAGGAGCCATCCCCTCACAGGGAAAAGTAGGAGAAGATTTGCCCATTTGTTTCGCTAGCCGCACGCTAAATAAGGCGGAAACAAATTATTCAACGACAGAAAAAGAAATGCTGGCAATAGTTTGGGCTGTAGCACAATTTCGCCCTTATGTTTATGGGACGAAATTTGTCATCGTAACAGATCATAAACCGCTCACTTGGCTCTTCAGCGTAAAGGACCTAGGGTCGCGGCTGCTGCGATGGCGAATAAAATTAGAAGAATATGATTATACGGTCGATTACAAGGCCGGAAAAATCAACACGAATGCAGATGCTCTAAGCCGCATGTACCCTCTACAAGCTAACGGGGAGCGAAAAAGGGGGAGGCCGCGAAAACAACCGCTGGACATCCCCGTCGCCGCACCCATCGACATTAAAAAAAAGGCCCAAGACGCCACGCCAGCGACAGAGGTAGCGAAGCGGGGGAGGGGAAGACCACGCAAGCAACCGGTTGATACCACTCCCAGCGCATCCGACCCCAGCAAAGATGATGACGAAAGCTCAAATTCGCAAAATCAAATCCAGCCAAAAAATAGCAACGAAAAAGAACAAGAAGAGAATGAAAGCGACGAAGAAGAAGACTTATTGCATGAAACAGATAACGAATTCGACGAGAAAGATAAAGAAACAATTTTTAGTGAATACCACGACGCCCCTTTAGGCGGGCATCAAGGTGCAACGAGAATGTTCAAGCGAATAAATAGAAGGTACAACTGGCCGGGATTAAAACAGGAAATTGAGAACTACGTGGCAGGCTGTGACAAATGCCAGAAAAACAAAGTGGGAATGAAGAAACGAGCACCGATGGAAATAACGGACACACCAAGTCAAGCGTTCGAAAAATGCGCCGTCGATATTGTAGGACCATTACCCGACACCGCACAAGGAAATAAATACATTCTAACATTTCAAGATTTGCTGACAAAATACAGTGCAGCTATAGCACTCGCAAATCAAGAAGCGGGAGAGGTCGCGAACGGTCTCGCCACACAAATTATTTGCAAATTTGGAGCACCAAAAACTTTACTTTCCGATCAGGGAACCAACTTTCTAAGTAAAGTATTTAAGGAGTTATGCAAACTCTTTAAAATTAATAAAATACAAACAACGGCATATCATCCGGAGTCGAACGGTGCACTAGAACGGTCTCACAGAACGCTCGCTGAGTATTTAAAAGCATACGTGAATGACAAGCAAGATGACTGAGATGAGTGGCTCCCATACGCAATGTTCACATACAATACCACTCCTCACACAGCCGCGGGGTACACACCACACGAATTAATTTTCGGAAAAGGCGCAGAGCTACCCACATCGTTAAAGCATCCGCCTCGCCCTACGTACTCATACGACGACTATGCAGCCGAGTTAAGAGAACGACTGCGAGCAGCCTGGTTAACAGCAAAAAATAATCTAAAAATGGAAAAAGAAAAATCGAAACAGCAATATGACAAAAAGGCTAGCGAGGAAGAATACCGACCGGGCGATCAAGTCTTACTATCAGACCTAACGGTTAGGAGAGGTCGCTCAGCGAAGCTTACCCCCAAATCGGTTGGACCGTACACCGTTATAAAGAAAACTTCACCCGTGAACTACACCATTGGTCGTGGGCGAAAAGAGAAAAACGTTCATGCAAATAGGCTGAAAACGTATATAGACGTATAAGGGATAGCCCTTATATTATTTTTAAAAAAATAAAAAAAAAACAAAATAAATAAATAAATGAATACATATATATAATAATAACAATAATAATAACTAGTATTGACAATAACTAGCTAAACAAAACAGAAAAGGAAACAAAACGTCTTTCTATTTTGTCCAACGGGTTATTCGGAATATTCGCCTGCTTGGACCAGGGAGAAGGGAAAACGAACAAGGCAGGATATGAAATCAAACGCTTCACATCATCTCCAGGGTTATCTTTTGAAGAAATAGGCAGCCTGTCGCTTTCCCCAAGTATATGGAAATTGGCGATACGGTTAGACCTGAGACCAATTGTCAATAGAGAAGCTAATATAAAAACTGCCCTGAAAAAACTTTTACAATTGTGCGAAACAGCTGGCCCTAATGACGCGCTATGTGCAATTCTATCAGAAGCAAAAGAAGAGATGTTAACAAAATTGGAAAGCGAAATAGAAGTTGCATTCGACATTACGGGAACTAAGCGAGTTAGAGTAAGAAAAGGGTTAATTAATGGACTGGGATCAATTATCAAATCAATCACTGGCAATTTAGATGCTAGAGATGCTATTGAAATTAATAGTAAAATTCCAGAAATAGACAGAAGACAACTTACAACCGAGGGAGCTTTAAAAGAAAACCTACAAATAATGAAAGAATCCGTTCAACTATTTAATCAAACCACCCAACGACTGCAAATCAACCAACATTTTTTGAAGGAACTCGTAGAAAAAACAGAAAATGCTCTATCTAATAAAATCATAGAAACTTCAAGACGTCAAATACTAGACGAACGTATAACAGCAATGAGTATCGTCATAGAATCATTATTAAGCGATATAAGACGAATAGTGGATTTTCTAACTGGATTACCCCGAGGCATAGTAAAACCGGGTATAATCACTCCGAAAAAACTCACCGAGTACTTAAAATTAGCGTTAGAACACCTACCAACTGGACTAATTTTTCCTACGAAAATCGAAAAATCTGCAATAATCGACTTGTTAAAAATCAGTGAAGTAGGAGCGTTTAGTACACTTCACGAATTAGTAATTATCTTACCGATACCATTAATCGAAAATGCGCATTACAAAATAAATAAAGTATATCCGCTACCATCGCGAGTAAAAGATAATCTATTTTCATTCATAGAGATGTCAACACAAAATGTAATTATTGACGAAAAACAACAAAATTATATACTAATAAGCGACAGCGATCTGAACAAATGCAAGCGCATTCCGAGCCAGTATTATTGCAAATCCAAATTCGGCGTATGAGCCGTGCAACCGAATATGCCATGTGAGATATCATTACACATAAACCCGACTTTGCACAGTCAGCAATGCAAGCATCGAATTGTCCACCTGGAGACAAGATTGTTGCCCTACAACACACCGGGCACTGACTATACGTGGCGCCGTATAAAGAAACACTCGTAGTGCGATGTACCGGAGGATTAGAAGAAAGAGACACAATAATAGGCACAGGTGTGCTGACCTTGGACGGGAAATGTTCCGTCACATCTAATAACTTTAGAATAGAAACATCTTCGGAGATAACTCGAACTGTATTTTTAGCCTATCTACCGCAAATAAACATGTTATTCTTAAATAACGAAATTCAACCGCTGTACAATTCCACAGGTATCACAAAACAAACGTTATCTCACGGAATAATCCACGACGTATCCCAATTGAACAAACTTGGCGAACGTATGGAAAATTTAAAAACAAGACTATCTGCTGATGAAAAACTCACATATTCACCATTATGCTATCAGTACATACTCACTGAGCGCCATTATTCCATTTTCTATTGTTCTATATTGCTTGTACAAATATTTAAAAAGACGACAAATTCGAACAACAACTATTACAGGTGAACCAGCAGAAGTCATAATAGAGCAACCACGCCCTACGAAACGAAAAGCAACTAAAAAACTTAATGTGACTTTTAAGCGCAATACGCCAAGTACTGCTAGCACATAATATGTTAATCGTAATATATCAATGAAATTCAATTCGCTGAAAACTTTGTGAGCCTGCAGACCAAACGCCGGAAAAAAAACGAAATCCGGGTGAGATTTCGTTCTGCTAAGGGGGGAGGGATGTTGTATCCGCAATTGACCCAAATGTAAGCCCCTTGGGCAATAGCGTTTGAACACATTCTTTTTGAGAACACTTAGTTGGTAAGCACTATTTTCTGGAGCACCTGTGAAATCGCTGACCGTTTTGCGAAATCAGTATTTCGACACAAAATCAGAACGAGGTGCATTAATCGTAGCTCTGATTTTGACTAACAAAATCAGGCAGTCTTCGTCAAGAGCTTGAAGCGGTTGGTCTAAAGGACAAGAACATAAATTTGTAACCATATTTGAAGGACCGAATAATCGCCACATTTTATCAATAAACTATCCGTGTATTTTTGTAATCATCGAGCTGAGTTTTTACTCATTTGGCAACAACTCCCACGATTCCCACTTTCTCGAAATCCTATCTGACTTTCGAGTTAAGAAACGGGAATACAACTTGTGAATTAAATTAAATTAAATTAAATTAAATTAAATTAAATCAAATTCAATTCAATTCAATTCAATTTATTAAATTGTGAATTTAATAAATTTATCAAATTCGAAATTCGTTAAAAAAAACTATATAATATATCAGAGAACTGTTCAATACGAAAAACACGACATTTAACAATTTTTATCCTATACTTCATATGTTCCGAGCGGGATTCGGAACCTGGTCGTCTGGGTTGCGAACTGAGCACCTTGACGCTGCGCCACCGCTCATTCGCTGGACGCAATGGACACTTCACGGGTATGAAACTTTGGCGTCGATTTTCTCAAAAACTAGGGCGCATTAGGAAGAATCCCTTTAGGGTGGTACTCTGGGTGAGTGCCCTCACAATATAGCAGAGACCCATTAAAATCCGTTTGTACAATACTTGGCACTCCCCTTGTTAACGCATTTATAATCGCTACTTCAACAGAAACATGATTTTATTCCCCAAAAAAATGGTCAGGTAAAAACTACCAACTTTTGTATGAACAATTTTTGGATAAACAGTGCATAATAGATCACTATTTTCGACTATTTTAGCGTTATCCAGGATATCGACGAGAACGAGAAGGTAAAGTTCTTAACATCCCAAGTCCTACAAAAGTTGTTGGTTTTTACCTGACCAATTTTTTGGTGAATAAAATCATGTTTTCATTGAAAATAGATATATGAGTCAAAATCCCAAAAGGCAGCATGCGTTCGGGCCTCATGGTCGACGATTGTTTTGTAACTTTTGGGACACATAGTACAGTATGAGAGTACACTCTGGATTTTTTTTGTAATTTTAAATCGACCAGTTTCACTGTACTGATGACGTCATTTTTAAAAATTTTTTTGAATGTCAAGTTTTGATCAATTTCTCTAAGGCCTGTACTTAAAAAAAAATGTTAACATAGATTTTCATCGAAAAAGATCTCAGCTTTACAAAAAAAATATTTCCAAATACGTACCAATTCGTATAATCATAGAAAATAGGTTTTTTTCCTCAAAACGGCGTTTTATCGATGAGCATACTCTCCAATCTGTTTTTTCATATTTTGATCGGATTTCTAAGGTTTTTTTTACACGAAACAACTTTTTCCAGAGTGGGATTTCTGCGGCATCAGACCGTTATATATTAAATATAATCTGAGGTGCTGTAAATATCGAGAAAATAGTGCGGATATAATAATGCTTACTGTGCTAGTATTGTATTGCATTGTTACTATCATTTTTTATCGAGGTCGTTATGGTTTTTAACTTAACTTTTAATTTATTAGTACTGTAACAGGAGGATTGGACTATGAGGAAAAATAATAATACCTTGAAAGCAATATAATATATACGATTCCGGGGAATGGGTGTGTAAACAAACTTCAAAAAACATCCATTAATCTTTTATGAAAATATTTATTGACGCATGTTTGATTTTGCGAACAATAACAAATATTTAACAATTTTTACTCGTTTTACATTGGTGGCTTTTGAGTATACTAAAAAAAAATATTTGACCATTTCTTGGCAAAAAATTAACCATACAACAATAAATATGTTCATAAAAGGTGAATTGATGTTTTTTAAAGTGCGTTTACACACCCATTCCCCGGAATCGCGTATATTATATAGCTTTCAGGGTATTATTATTTTTTCTCATAGTCAAATCCTCCTGTTACAGTACTAATAAATTAAAAGTTGAGTTAAAAACCCATAACGACCTCGACAAAAAATGATGATAACAATATAATACAATACTAGCGCAGTAAACAGTATTGTATCCGCACTATTTTCTCGATATTTACAGCACCTCAGATTATATTCAATATATAACGGTCTGATGCCGCAGAGATCCCACTCTGGAAAAAGAGTTTTTTCGTGTAAAAAAATCTTAGAAATCCGAAAAAAATATGGAAAAATAGATTGGAGTGTAGGCTCATCGATAAAACGCCTTTTTGAAGAAAAAACCTATTTTTCTATGCTTATATATGACGAATTTTTTTTTTTTTATTACAGGGGTCTAGAGAAATTGATTAAAACATGACTTTCAAGTAATTTCAAATAATGACGTCATCGGTACAGCGAAACTCGTCGATTTAAAAATCCAAAAAAAATTGCAGTGTACTCTCATACTGACGTGTACTATGTGTCCCTAAAGTTACAAAACAATCGTCGACTATGAGGCCCAAACGCATGCTGCCTTTCGGAATTTTGACCCATATATATATATATATATATATATATTGTTGTGAAATTACGCGAGGAAGAATTAATTACACGCACATTTATAAAAAGCAACGGCAAACCAAACGAAACTTTATTCTCTTTTTATACACACGTCCGTTCGCTGTCAAATCTCAGACGAGACTCTCCAATTTTTACGATCGTTGTCACGTTCGTCATATGTCAAGTCATCTGTCTTAGTCGGCTATGAAATATTGATTTATCCAGATCGAGTTAAAGCTGTATTCACAACAATATATTGGTTATCTTAACCCCGCAATTTTGAATTTTGAACTAAGAAATATTCTTTTTAACGTCCCTCTTTGAACCCTAAAAGTTTCATTGTGCTAAATTTTTGATGGGAGCAGTATTATTCGAGATAAATCAGCGGTAAGATTAAAATGGGACACCCTGTATCTCATTACATAGTACTTGGAACAAAGGTACAGTACAATTATGCTGCGAGGAAATCTGAGAACTGCTATCACGACAATTTTGAAAAAAGTTATTCCTCTCGACTTATGTCTACAACGTGTTAACCTAGATTATCAACAAAGATACATATTGTGCCCAAAAAAACTAGAAAAAAGTGCAGAAAAAACTGGCCAAGCTCGCAGCTAGTTTATTTGTATCAAATGTTGCGATGATTTCGAATAAAGTTAGTTGTAATGCCTTTTTTATTGTTTCTTAGCCTTTTTTCATGTAAACATAAAATTTTTAACGTATCGTGGCAATAACATGACATTTGTTCTAACAGAAAATTTCTGTATTCATTTCTCAGAATAACCACCTATTTTTAAATGAAAACATAATTACTACCTGTTTTATCATCGTTCCATATCAGTAGGAAAGTCAGTTAAATTGTTAGGACTGCATATGGAAAAATGAAAACTTATTAAGTTTTTCGTAAAATCACTCTTTTCCGTTTTTTTTATCTATTTCAGTTTTTTTAACATCCTTGTCTTAAATTTCTGGCTACATAACCCTTAAGAGTCACACCTCGCTAGAATCTCGTTATACTCATACTGGGTCCATCGGACCCAGGCGTTTTGAAATTGTTATAAACAATGAAATAATCCATTGAGCGATATGAAAAAAATAGTGAGGTATAATTTGAACCTTGTTTAAGGTAACGTTTTTGGTCCGAAACCAAAAATCGAATTGTCAATATGCCAAAAAATTATGCAAAAAAAAACTCGTGAAAAATGATTTTTTTTACTAAAATTGTTGTAACTTTTGTAATTATTGGCACAAAAAAAACAAAAAAATGGTTTCGTAATCTGGAAACAATGTACTTTTAGGTAGGAATAGTGGTTTTTGTGGACTTTCCAAAAAGTATATTTATCTCATCGATCGTAGGTGCGATTTCGGAGCAAGAAATGAAGCGCTTACGCATATGAAACAAGCACGCTTCGCGTACTCGTTGGGGCGCTTCGCCCCCCAAACCCCCCCGCGCTTCGCGCGCCGTTGCCGTCGCGTTCGCGCTCCGTATTTTTGATCATTGTCTTGATTTATTCCATTGTGATCGAATATATTTTGAATGTTGGTTAACATGTCCCTTGGGGATGTTTTAATAAGCATTCACACCGTAATTCAAACTCTTTGATTGTGAACATCGATTAATTATTCTGATAAATAATATTAATCACTATTAATGACAGATTTGAATATAATCAAAATACTATTCGATATAAAAGTACAGTGTAGGCTCCCACAACTGAATCTCCCATGACTTGACCGCGCTCATAACTTAGCAACACGCTTCCATAACTTGACGACCCCGATCACGTTTTCGCCCACTCGAAACTTACACAGGGCAACATAACCTCAACTGTCAAATTTTGCTTGTCCATTACGTACGACTATTATGTGTTACTATTAGTCGTTTTCTTGAAGAAACGGGAATTTTTATTTTCCAGAAAGAACAAAATTTCTATTTTTTGTAGAACATTCGTATGTATACACTATACATGTACACTCAGTCAAAAAATTAAAGGAACAGTAAAATTTTCGAGATTTTTCAGCGATTTTCCAAAGGCTGTAACTTTGTTAATTTTGGTCGTAAAAATTTAAAAAAAAAAAGCATTCTAAAGCTTGAATCTTCTACTTTTGGAATCTTAAGTCGAAAATTTTTTATGGGCATCACCCTCGACGCAGTCGAAAGAAATATCACGGTAAAAATTTTCTCGAAATTTTTGCTTTTTTCAAAACAGTCGATGGGCTTCAAAAAAATTTTGCGAACTTAACCAATCTATGGATCGTTTAGCTGAATTCTTTGGCTTCAATTTGCTTTTTTTATTTTTGTTCTACGACCATTTTTCGCTGAAATATCGGTGATTGAACAAAAATTTGTCTTTTTTTTTTAATCTTCGATATCTCTGGAACTAATGATCGTACAGCGAGTAAACGATGAGTTTCGGAAACTTGAATCTACCCTCTATAAGTGCCTGTTATTGTTATAAACGAAAAAAAAATGTTTCCATTCTTAATTTTAACTTGAAAAAGTGCAAAAAATTAGCATTTTTTCTTGTTTTAGAAAATCTACCACAACTTTGCAGATATTGCGGAAAATACCAATGTTTTAAGGTCCTTCTTTAGCTCAATACATACCTAAAAACCATGCCAATTTTCAAAACAATCGTTCGAACCGTTTTTTGTGACCGAGTCATCAAACTTTTAGAAGAATTGAAGGAACACGTTTATTGATCCTTAATGACCAATTAATGTTGTTAAAAATTTTTTAAAAAAGTTTTCTTTTTTTCCCCCTTAAATTTGCATGTAACGAGCGGGGAAAGCTAGAAAAAATCCAAATTTCGTTTTATTTTTTAATTTGAAAAAAGAATTGTATTGGCATTTTTTTTTACAATTTTGCATTCAATATGTAATAAATATCGAAATAAAATTTTGAAAAAAATGCTAATAAATTTTTTTATTCAAATTTAAAAAATAAAAAAAAATTTAATTTTGAAAAAAAAAAAAATTTTCTTTTTGAAATGTGGATTTTTTTTTTAGTTTTCACGCTCATTAAATGCAAATTTGAGAGAAAAGAAAGGAAAACTTTTCAATTCATTTTTAACACCATTAATTAATTGGTCATTAAGGATCAATAAATGTGTTCCTTCGATTTTTCTAAAAGTTTGATGACTCGGTCACAAAAAACGGTTCGACCGATGGTTTCGAAAATTGGCATGGTTTTTAGGTATGTATTGAGCTAAAAAAAGACCTTAAAACATTGGTATTTTTCGCAATATCTGCAAAGTTGTGGTAGATTTTATAAAACAAGAAAAAAAGCTAATTTTTTGGACTTTTTCAAGTCAAAATTGAGCATGGAAACAATTTTTTTTCGTTTATGACAATAACAGGCACTTATAGAGGGTAGATTCAAGTTTCCGAAACCCACCGTTTACTCGCTGTACGATCATGAGTTCCAGAGATATCGAAGATTTAAAAAAAAAGACGAAGTTTTGTTCAATCGCCGATATCTCAGCGAAACATGGTCGTAGAACAAAAATAAAAAAAGCAAATTGAAGCCAAAGAATTCAGCCAAACGATCCATAGATTGGTTAAGTTCGGAAAATTTTTTTGAAGCCCATCGACTGTTTTGAAAAAAGCAAAAATTTCGAGAAAATTTTTACCGTGATATTTCTTTCGACTGCGTCGAGGGTGATGCCCATAAAACAATTTTGACTTAAGATTCCAAAAGTAGAAGATTCAAGCTTCAAAATGCTTTTTTTGAAAAATTTTTACGACCAAAATTAACAAAGTTACAGCCTTTGGAAAATCGCTGAAAAATCTCGAAAATTTTGCTGTTCCTTTAATTTTTTGACTGAGTGTATATGAGTCATTCCATGTCAATTCAACGACGTTTTGTCGGTAGACCCCCTTTGATTTTTTATTATTGTTTAATATGTTATTACACATGCAAAAAGAAGTGTCCATGTACATTCTTAGCTCTCTATCTTAAACCATACCGAAGTTATTGATTTTTGGAAAAATGTTCTTAAAACCCTGACTATTTCTGTACCCACGTTTTGGGTAATCAACCCATGTAGGTTGGAAATTGAAAAATTCCAACCCACGAACACTAGGTAAACTACCCACAAAACTGAAGTTCTTGGGTCTTATGGGTAGTCTACCTAGCGCTCGTTGGTTGGAATTTTTTCATTTCCAACTCACCGAATGAGTAGCGAAATAGTCAGGGAATAATCATAACTTCCTCAATAACCACGATATTCTAATATGCTAGGAGAGGTCATTTTTGTTTGTTTTTCAATGTACTCTTTGAAAAAAATATCAAAAATTAAGAAAATTTTTTTTTTGTCTTTATGGCTGTTTGAAACTAAAAAAAATTGGATTTCCTTTGAATGGGACGCCTTCAAATTTTTTCAAGAAAAATTATAAAATTCTACGTAAAAAAAGGAAATTTTTGAGATTTTACCGAAAATGGGATTCAAATAACTTCTCATATTGAAAAAAATGTTGTTCGACTTTTTTTTCTCGTAATTTTGATATTTTTTCCTTCCATGACTAAAATTGTTGATTTCAATGATGATGTTAAAATAAATAATGTTAAAATAAATAATTTTACTTCTCTCACATATTTCCTTTGTAAATTATAATAATTAACAATTGGAATTACAATTCAAGTACATTTTGCACTTTATTCAATTTATTTACATAAAAATTGTAATTCTTAATGTTAATATAATTTACAAAGGAACTATTGTAGTCTTAGAAGGAAAAAAGATCAACATTACGAAGAAAAAAAATCGATTTTTTTTTTTTAAAAGAAGTATTTTTTTATTGTGTATTTCCCCCCGTCTAGAGGCTTTCGCCTATTACAGGGTCGGCCCGGGTCAGTAGCCAGTCCCCCCTGAGGATCTGGTCCGGATCAGTAACCAGATCCCCATGCAGCCGCATCCGACTTCCCCCTCTATAGCGCATTTGCTATGGAAGTTAATTTCCATAGACACAGGGAAACTGCGGAAAACCTGTGTCACTATAGCCGGTCCTGAGTTCGCTTTCCGATGCCGGAGCTACGTCACGTTTCGTCGAGAAATTGTAAACATGGACTACAGCTATATACATGTGACTCACACCTGTACGAGTACTTGTGTATGCCACATATATATATATCTGGAGCTTGTCACGCCCATATTTTTATTTCTCGACGAAACTACGGCACAGGGAATCGAACCCAGGACCTCCCGATGCTCTGGTTTAGAGGCGAGCACGCTAGCCACTACACCAGAGTACCGGTTTTTAATAAGAAGTTATTTGAATCCCATTTTCAGTAAAATCTTAAAAATGTTGTTTGTTTACGTAGAATTTTATATATTTTTTTAATGGAAGAGGTCCCATAGAAAGAAAATCCAATTTTTTAGCTTAAAACAGCCAAAAAGACATTAACATTTTTTTTCCATATTTTTGTCGACAATTGTAATAGCGAGAATTAAGTAGACTTGATCATGTGTATGGCGCGGCGCGTGGCAGTGAGATAGCATAAGCTGCATTCGTCTTGAACACGGTCGTACATACGTACAGTATTCTCAAGCTTAACCTCAAAACGTGAGACAGAGATTGAAAAGCTATAGCGCTGTCTCTATCTCACTTCCCCCACCCATCGTCAGCGCGCCAGTTTAGATTTCAGCGTTCACAGTGACAAATATATGAACTACACGCCTGGCATCAATGAGCAAAGTACCTCCACCACGGGAGTTTCCAGACCTGTATGTACGACCGTGGTCTTGAACGTTTTGAGTGCTGTGAGCGTCATATCCAGTAGCATTTTATATGGCGATGTATGGGTGAATTCTGACACGGGCGCACTGCGCTTGAGCACTGCATAATCTGGCGTACCTATTGGGCAAATCGAATTTCGCGCGCCACAATGCCACGCCTGAAATTCATTTTCACCAATGGGTACGCCAGATTATGCAGCACTCAAGCGTAGTCCGCCCGTTTCGGAATTCCCCCATACGTGCTGTAAGCGTGTAAATAAAGCCGGAGACACAATGACAAAAATAAGAAATAAGGAATAAGATCAACCATCCGATTCGCGTAGTTTCTCTAAAGTGCGCGGCGATTGGCTGATTCTTATTCCTTATTTCTTATGCTTGTCATTGTGTCTCGGGCTTAAGGATGTATGCCCAAAATACGCAGTATGGAATTCTCTGTTGAATTTAAACTATGTTTTAGAGTGAACGATGCCACGTCGATTTAAAAAAAAAAATTGTTTACCGTATATTTTTTACAAAAATTAATGTTTTCTGTCTCATTAAAACGCGTGTTATTTGTACCAGAAGTAGCATAATCTACAAGAAAATGAGAAAATAAAGCATGTTTTAAATGGTAAAAAAAATTTAAAAACTTATCATTAAAAACTTGGGATTTTTTACTACTGAAAGAAAAAAAAACCCCGGTGTTACCCGGGTCTTCGTTGGGTAATCTCAATAAAATGTAATCGTTCACCGGATGTGCAAAAAAACTGCTACTGCAGTCGCCATTTTTAAATGTGCGTACTATGGGGATGTGCCAACGTTGGGTAGTAGGTAAACAGAGTGTGCAGTAGTGGTAGAGTAGTCACGGATGTAAAATCGTGAGAGTAGTAGAGCGGCGCTGTTGACAAATTTTCTTGATATAATAAACGGAATTTTCTGATTGGTTGATGGAACGGCCATTACCTCAAGTACAACATACATGGAATGAAGAACTAATTATTTTTGACGTTAAAAACCGTAACTTTTATCGACCTGTTTTGTTATGTATGATTAGTTATAATTAATATAAAATATATTTATGATTGATATTTGATATAATAATCGGTTTGAAAAAACGAATAGATGTACTGCGGAATTGACTGGGCATACATCCTTAAGCGTTCAAGATAATGCAGCCAAAATTTGCTTTCGTTTATTGATGATTTTCATCTGTCATCCCAATCACAGCCGTTTTATTGTTTACTTAAATTATAATGTTGAAAAATATGACATATGATTTTTTAAAGTGACAGTTTGTGCAATTCGATCGAGTGTAGTGTGGTGTATTGTGTGGGGATGTTTTTTTTTCATTAAAAAAATGGTGTATGTCAGGAACATAAGGTTATGTTTCATATAATTTTTTTCTTTGCATAAAAGTAATAATAATATTTGAAAAAAAAATTTAAATACATAGAAGTGTACTAATAATCAATCATTATATTTTAAAGAAAAATAACATTTTATCAAATAGTAAGAAATGTCTAAGATTTTTGTCCAATCAGTGTTTTTTTTCGCCAAACTTTTTAACGTTTGGCGAAAACGTTAAAAAGTTACAAATGAATAAAACAAAAATATTAAAAATTTCATGTTAAAATTGTTTAAATCATTTTAAACTCTTGAAATAGTTGAAATGTATTAAAATGAAAGTACATGGTGAAAATTAAAAAAATTCGTTCACGCATTTTCGTGCAATGAGTGAAAAACTGAAAAAAAAAGTTATTTTCGTTAAAACAAAATGGTTCAAAGAGCTGTCAAGTCTCAAACTCTAGAGGACACTTCTTTATGATCCTGTAAAGAAAGTCTATAAGTTACAAAAACATTGGTTCACAGGTTGCGGAGATCTCACTCTGGACGGACAGAAAAATGACTTTTTTGCTCAAAAATTGCTGTTTTTTTGGGAAATTTCGTATTCAACCTTCTCTGAATGGATTGAGTCAAAAAAGGTTTTGAGATTATAGTAAAACAAAACTCTGCTATGAATTTGAACCGGATCCGTTCATGGCTTGCTGAGTTATGAGTGCAGACGGACGGCTCAGGTGACGGAAAATGCAAAATTTTCTGTTTTTGTATAATATGCCAACATATGTTGGTATAAAGTTTGTATGGTTATTTTTTATAAGAGATAGGTTTTTGGAAGGCAATACTAATAGTCACTCCTTATATATAGAATGAGTGCCTAAAAATATGTTTTATTTCGAAAAATTATCGTACGGTATAAAAATCATAAAATAACATTGGTAAGACATTAATGGTGTATTTTGCCTACACGGAAACCCATTATTCAATCCCGCTTGCACATTTCGTGCATAAATATGCGTGGTGGTTGTCGCACATAGGGCGGTCGCAGCTAGAGCATTGCTGCCAAGTTTTTCGGTCTGCCTTGGGCTCACACCCTTTACATCTGTCCTTTTTCTCCAATCTCTGACGGTGATAAGAGATTCGGACGTCACCAGTAAGGCCCAAAATATCACGGATTCCCATTCTCAAGTCTTGCCGAATGCTGAATACAGTGAGGCGTTCTTGCAAATGCGGCCGTACCAGATGCTCCTCGATACGTTTTTTTTGGGCGCCCACGTGCACGACACTAGCGGTCTTCAGCTCAGTGTTGCATTCTCTACATCGCTATCATCGTCGCTTTCTTCTGGATAGTCAGAAGACTCCGTCTGCTCCAACATATTGTCCTCATCACTAGCCTCAGCGCCTGCAACAGGCGGCTTCCCGACTTCCTCGAGCAATTCGTCGCGAATTGTTTGAGTACGCAACCAATAGGCCATTTCAAACTATTTTGGAACGTAAAAATTTCGGTCAAATTTGGAAAAAAAATTCTGCTTTTGCATACGACTATATTACACTTACCTGTATCAATTGCAATTAAAAAAACCGAAAAAAATCACTCAAAAAAAAATTTTTTTTACACTATAGTCACACTGGGTCTTCTGGACCCAGAGATTTCGCACCGTCCGCATTCAACAGCTGCCAGGTCGAACTAACGGCTTAACTCAAAATCTACCTTCACGGCAGTGCAGCCAGATCGGGTGTAAAATCGACCCCCACTCTGCGGCTTTGCACGGTGCCACACAATGATGGCCGCCCGTGTCTGTGAACGAACGACGTTCGTGTCGCTTCGGGAGAGCCGAGCGTGGCCGAAGCGTCGACCCCTCGCGCGCTGTTGTTCTCCCACCCCATGGCGTCAGATATACGAACACACGTAGAAGTCGCACGTCCGTGTGCGACTACAACGTAAGCCGAAGTCGAAGCTGCCGAGGGCCCGAGGCTCCGCGGAAAAACGCGGTGAGACTCGAGGCGTGACGTCACCCGGGATCACGAGCGGGTTTTTTTTAATTTAAATGATTTTTTCCCTCGGTGCTCTCCGTTATCAATGAAAACGGAAAAATTTATCGGGAAACATTATAAATTATTTTTCAGTTCATACGTCGATTGAAATGTAATAATAATAAATAATAAAAACATTTTTCGTCAAGAAATTACTTACGACTTATTTACAAGCGATCCTAAATAAATAATTTAAAATGCAATTCAAATGTAAACCTCTTTATGAATTAAATTATTTCTTTGAAATAATTTAAATTTAAATTTGAATTTAAATATTTTTACGAAAAATATTCATTTGTGACAACAAATCAAACCAAACATTTAACAATATTTTATAAATTATTGTTATTCGATTTTTCAGCAATTGAATCCAGTGTCAGAAACATGCCAGCGACGAAAAATTATTAACACCCTATTATATAGTATTCGATTTTTTTAAATTTAATATAAACAGTAAATAGTACATGCAACATTTTTCATATTGCATATTGCACGTACATACCTCATGATTCAAACAATCTTGATGTACAAGAAAATAGCAAGTACTTGTAAGCGTCGAAAGAGCGGCGTGGATAGTATGCTCGCTCACACTCTTGAGGGTGCGGGTTCGATCCCATCGCTTGCAATTTTTTTTTTTTAACATACATTTTTGGAATTTTTTTTTTTAAATATGGTGAACTGATCATTTCCGGAACAACCACCATAGATGAAACATTTTTTTTTAAATTTAAATTTAAATTTCTCAACTCTTGATGAAAATAAATATTTTACTGTAGGTTAAAACGAAACAATACTATTCTAAAAATCTCAGGATCTTTTAAGATTAATAAAAGATATTATATAAAAAAAAATTAATGAAAAATGTAATGTTAATCGTGGATTTGCACGATTTGTAAAAATTCAGGAATTCATTTTTTTAAAAAATTAAAAAAACCTCTCGGGAAATTTCAGGATCTTTTAAGATCAGTGCAAGGTATTTTATTCAAAAAATTGAACCAAAAAAATATTCCGAAAAAAAAATTTGAAAAATGATGAATTAGGAGAATTTTAAATTTTCAAAAATCGAGAAAATCCTAGCTGGACATTAAATTTTTGGTTCAATTTTTTAAATAAAATACCTTGCACTGATCTTAAAAGATCGTGAAATTTCCCGAGAGGTTTTTTTTATTTTTTTTAAAAATGAATTCCTGAATTTTTACAAATCGTGCAAATCCACGATTAACATTACATTTTTCATTAATTTTTTTTTTATATAATATCTTTTATTAATCTTAAAAGATCCTGAGATTTTTAGAATAGTATTGTTTCGTTTTAACCTACAGTAAAATATTTATTTTCATCAAGAGTTGAGAAATTTAAATTTAAATTTAAAAAAAAATGTTTCATCTATGGTGGTTGTTCCGGAAATGAACAGTTCACCATATTTAAAAAAAAAAATTCCAAAAATTTATGTTAAAAAAAAAAATTGACAGCGATGGGATCGAACCCGCACCCTCAAGAGTGTGAGCGAGCACACTATCCACACCGCTCTTTCGACGCTTACAAGTACTTGCTATTTTCTTGTACATCAAGATTGTTTGAATCATGAGGTATGTACGTGCAATATGCAATATGAAAAATGTTGCATGTACTATTTACTGTTTATATTAAATTTAAAAAAATCGAATACTATATAATAGGGTGTTAATAATTTTTCGTCGCTGGCATGTTTCTGACACTGGATTCAAGTGCTGAAAAATCGAATAACAATAATTTATAAAATATTGTTAAATGTTTGGTTTGATTTGTTGTCACAAATGAATATTTTTCGTAAAAATATTTAAATTCAAATTTAAATTTAAATTATTTCAAAGAAATAATTTCAAAGAAATAATTTAATTCATAAAGAGGTTTACATTTGAATTCCATTTTAAATTATTTATTTCGGATCCCTTGTAAATAAGTCGTAAGTAATTTCTTGACGAAAAATGTTTTTATTATTTATTATTATTACATTTCAATCGACGTATGAACTGAAAAATAATTTATAATGTTCCCCGATAAATTTTTCCGTTTTCATTGATAACGGAGAGCACCGAGGGAAAAAATCATTTAAATTTTAAAAAACCCGCTCGTGATCCCGGGTGACGTCACGCCTCGAGTCTCACCGCCTTTTTCCGCGGAGCTTCGGGCCCTCGGCAGCTTCGGCTTCGGCTTACATTGTAGTCGCACACGGACGTGCGACTTCTACGTGTGTTCGTATATCTGACGCCATGGGGTGGGAGAACAACAGCGCGCGAGGGGTCGACGCTTCGGCCGCGCTCGACTCTCCCGAAGCGACACGAACGTCGTTCGCTCATAGACACGGGCGGCCATCATTGTGTGGCACCGTGCAAAGCCGCAGAGTGGGGGTCGATTTTACACCCGATCTGGCCGCACTGCTTCACGGTAGTGAAGTCGAAGGTCCAAGCAATCGTTAGATGGCGTCACAAAACCCAATTTATCGATTTTAGTGGGCAGTATTTCAGGTCGAAAAACGGCCTGGGTCCTGTGGACCCGCAGTGACTATTAAGGGATAACCTATATTACAGTCTGTTTGACAAGAGCGTGTACGACAAAACTTTTTGTTGGAAGTCGATAGAAGGATGGTTGAGAAATGAGTAGTACATGGTGTAGAATAGTATATGGAGTAGAGCAGTATACATTTGTATACTGTCTTAGAGTATACTTTGTGACAAAAAGCCACAATTTATTTTATTTATTGTCTCGGAATCCGTCACGACAACTATAAGATATAAGAAAATTGTTAATTTTAAGCCAGCGTTATATAAGCCTCGACAATCACCAAAAACCGCCTTTCGAGCACCACACAAATGCCAAAAACCCCCACCCCTTTTTCATCGACTATTTCCACACCCAAACCTCCAAGAAAATCCCAAAATTATTTCGAGCATCACCGCATTCGAGTAACGAGCCAGAGACATCCTCCATTCAGCGAGCAATCAGCGAGAATTATTATTCAAGAAAAACACTGGGGCACAAAATACACTCAGTCAAAAATTAAAGGAACAGCAAAATTTTCGATATTTTTTAGCAATTTTCCAAAGTTACTTTGTTAATTTTTGTCGTAAAATTTTAAGAAAAAGGCATTTTGAAGCTTGAATCTTCTAGTTTTGGAATCGTGAGTCAAAAAAATGTTGTGGGCATCACCCTTGACGCAGTCGAAGAAATATCAGGGTAAAAATTTTCTCGACATTTTTGCTTTTTTCAAAACAGTCGATGGACTCCAACAAATTTTTTCGATCTTAACCAACCTATGGATCGTTTAGCTTCAATTTTTATTTTTGTTCTCCGACCATTTTCCGCTGAGATATCGGCGATTGAACAAAAATTCGTATTTTTTTTAAATCTTCGATATCACTGGAACTATTGATCAACAGCGAGTAAACGGTGGGTTTCGAAAACTTAAATCTACTCTCTATCAGAACCTGTTACTGTCACATACAAAAAAAATGAAAGCTAAAAAAAGTCCAAATTTCGAAAAAAACTATTTTTTCAAAATTTCGGATGTTTTTTTTTTTTTATTTGAAAAAAAAATGCCAATAAAATTTGTTTTTTTTTCGAAATTTGGATGGTTTTTCTAGGTTTCACTCTCATAAGTGCAAATTTGAGAGAAAAAAAAACTTTTTTTCATTTTTAATACCATTAATTAATTGGTCTTTAAGGATAAATAAACTTGTTCCTTCAATTTTTCTAAAAGTTTGATGATTCGGTCCCAAAAACGGGCTCGACCGATTGTTTTGAATTTTGACATGGTTTTTAGGTATGTATTGAGCTAAAAAAACCTGAAAACATTGATATTTTTCGCAATATCTGCAAAGTTGTGGTAGATTTTCTAAAACAAGAAAAAAAAGCTATTATTTGGACTTTTTAAAGTCAAAATTAAGCGTCGAAAAAAAAAATCGTTTATGACAGTAACAGGTGCTCATAGAGGGTAAATTTAAGTTTCCGAAACCCACCGTTTACTCGCTCATTAGTCCCAGAGGTATCGAAGATTTAAAAAAAGGACGAATTTTTGTTCAATCGCCGATATCTCAGCGACATATGGTCATGAAACAAAAAATTTTAAAAAAGCAAATTGAAGCCAAAGAATCCAGCTGAACGATCCATAGATTAGTTAAGCTGGAAAAAATTTTTTGGAGCCCATCGACTGTTTTGAAGAAAGCAAAAATTTCGAGAAAATTTTTACCGTGATATTGCTTTCGACTGCGTCGAGGCTGATGCGCGAAATTTTTTTTTACTCAAGACTCCAAAATTAGAAGATTCAAGCTTCAAAATTCTTTTTTTTTTAATTTTACGACTAAAATTAACAAAGTTACAGCTTTTGGAAAGTCGCTGAAAAATCTCGACAATTTTGATATTCCTTTAATTCTTTGACTGAGTGCATATTTCCTGAGGCGACGTCCCGATCAAAACGGCGACCGAGCTTCGGGAATTAATATTCAAAAATATTTCATCGAAACGTGCACCGGTCACATCGAGATTTTCGAGCAACACAAAGCGTCGTGAAAGAGAGAGAGAGAGAGATAGATGATTGCCGGCGGGTGACGAGCTCCAACACAAAGACGCGCGGTGGCAGCACCTGGCAGTACTTGCATCGAGTTCCGGGCGGCGACAAGAATAAAGACGAGACCCCGCTCTCCTCCTCATTCCAACCGACCAACCCAAAACGAAGAAGACGACTTTCCAATCTCCCATGCCCCTCGCCTATCGATTCGCTCATCGACCGGGATTGCGGCCATCTTGGCCTCATCCCGAGAGAGCGTGCAAGTAAGAGTACCCGTACTTATTGCCCCGAAAATTATATTGCGATCGTGAGAGAAAGGACAATTGAAGACGAGAAAGGAAGCAAATAGCGAGAGAGAGAGAGAGAGAGAGAGAGAGAGAGAGAGAGAGAGAGCGACGATTAGAGGAATGACTGGAACGAGTAGGAAAAAGCTGAAAAGCCGTGATTAAAAGTGATTATTTCCCCGAATTTATTTCCTTGTATAAAATTTCCGGTGTCGTGGCGCGTGTACTTCAATTCCCCCCCCTTTTTTTCTTTGTTGCGTAGATCCGAATTTTGCGAAATAAAATTAGTAATAAGATGGCGGTAATTATTAAGAGATCATAGCGACGGCGAACCTACGAATAAAATAACCCTGAAATAATTGAGTATGAATTTTGCGAGAAAAATTGAGATTTAGCGTACCTGCCTTTCCGTGCCCCCCCCCCCATTACCCCCCTTGTCGTGATATTCCTTTGTTCAATTCAAGCCTGTCCTTCGCTATAGAGAACAAGGTCTAAAAATAGACTTTGTACGCGAGATCTTTCGGTGCGACGAAAAAAAATCTTTCTTGTATTTCTTTTTGCGATTATCGATTATTGATTATTATTATTATTATTGAATGTTTGACTTCCTTTATTTTGCGCTCACCAATTATTACTTATTATTATTATTGTTATGATTATTATTTTTTTTGCGTTCTTTTGGGAAATAAATTGTAAGGGGTGTACTTCCGAAAAGCGCATACCGCCGATCGATCTGAAATTTGGTATAATAACGTATTTTGACCTCCTTATTACGAATATCATAATGAAAATTGGCGCAGACTATTTTAGCTTTCCTCAGAAAGTGTATGTGTGTGCGTGGGTGTATGTACAGCGGAGATTAGGAACTGTGGATTTTCCGCTATAGTATTTGAACTTTGTGATGATTTTCCGCTGTAGTACATGAACTCGGTGAATACTTTTCGGTATTTCAGTCGAAAAGAGGTTATTCGAAGTGGCGTTTGCGCCAATTTTCATTAAGATATTCGTGATAAGAAGGTCAAAATACGTTATTATACCAAATTTCAGATCGATCGGCGGTATGCGTTTTTCGGAAGTTTATTCCCTACGACAATAAATGCATCCAGCGGACCGTCAAACATCCGGTAAAGGTGCACATTTGGGACTGTTTTTTAAAACAGGGATTTGGTACCTTGCAAATATTTACAGATAATTGAAATGCTGCTAAAACGGTCAAAATATATCGAAAGGCTTTATTACCATCTGCCCAAAAGTAGTTTACGAGAAAAAAACACATATTAGCTACTGCAAAAAGGCAATGATCCGAAACATCGGAGTAATCTTTGTACTGCATAGAAACAAGAAAATGACGTTGATGGACTAGATTGGCCATCGCAGTCACCGAATGCAAATCCCATAGAAAATGTTTGGGCCCTTATGAAGTTGAAGCTTCGAAGATAGAAGATTTGGACTCTTAAACAATTAGTTTGTCAAATTCGACTTATATGAAAATCTTTCGGATTGGATTATGCAATTAAATTAGTAGAAAGCACGCCTCGGAGACTCCAGTTAATCAATGATAATGGGGGTGACTGGACAAGTTATTAATAATGTAACTACACTTATGTATGTTTACATTTAATCTCAATAAAACGGCAGTGATTCCTTTCATTCTTATTTCTACTCCTCGCCGTAGACTTTTTTTTCATTTACTACAACCGGATCACATATGTAGCATTTAATGAACGGTTTTATCTAGGAGCTACCTTATTTATAGATCGATCTTTCGATGAAAAAGTATTGATATCTAACTTATCAATAATTCTGACTGATTTATATTTGGCAATGAGACGACATAGCTATACGATAAGCGTTCACACATATTCGTTTCGGTTGATGAGACCAAGTTTCGGAATGACGCATAGAAAAACTGTGTAGTCAAGTAAAAAAAGAGAGCGTACAAAATGCTCGTATCTTTTATTGATAATATGTCAACAGTCTAACAAAATAAACACTATTGCAATAAACAGAAGCGTATGCTCTATTAACCGTTCTAAATACTGCAGTAATGATAGTCATCGAAAAAGTGTTTAAAACATCGCGATTTGTAATACCAGGATCAGCAACAATAGCAACATTCTCACGTCTTGAAACTTCAAAATGTGATTTGCAAGAGTCTCCAAATGCAAAATCTACAGGATTTTCAAAATTCCCTGATTTTTCTTCTATGTAACCACTTTTGTACCATGAATATTTGAAAAGATCGATATAACGTGGTGACGACAGTTGATTATGAACTAGTGACTGCAGCCTTATGATATTGTTTCTGAAATGCAAATCAATATCATAATTCATCAAAAGACAATTATCAGAAAAATGTCTAAGAACATTTTTCCTGTAGTTTCTTTAGGTATAATTTGTGCCGTGATTTTTCGGAATCACGGCCACAAAGCCGGAAACGCTCTCGCAAAAATGTATTGGTCTCGTTTTGCTGCCCGATTTGGTAAGATAAAAAAACGTGTTCTCGCCTTGGTCGCGTTTCGAGCACGTGACGTATATTTTTGGTATTGATTCGGTTAGGAAAAGTTTAGAAAAGATCGCGCGCTCGAATCCGTCGAAAAAATATGTCTCCAGGTAATGAGTTGCCCGACGGAGGAGAGCGCCCGACGAAAAGCCTTGGTGGAATTGTCAAAGGTCCGGCTGCAATGCCGACGCCCCAGCGTAGACGGAACCACGAGCTAGAGAGCCGGCGGAGATTGTTACGGGCAATGATTGGGAAGCATTGCGCCGCGTTAATTAGAGTAGAGCCTTGCTTTCGCCCGGGTTTCAGGGGAAGCTGCCATCGAGATCCTCAGCACGCTACCGAGGATGATAATTCTCCAATCACGCTCTCGGATACGTAAGAAAAGAGGTATAATGAGGCAGCAGCTATCGGTCAGAGAATTTGGATGATTATTCCAAATTCTCGACAAGAGATTAAGAGTCGGTCTCCGATCACTGTCGAGAGAAGACCTCGCACTCTCGCTATTGGGTCCGCTCTATGTTGACACTCGGTCTCGCACTCTCCCGTTCGCGCTAGTATGTGTGACGTGTGTGCCGTTCTCACTTATGTCATACACGCTCCTCGTGTGTGTGTGTGTGTGCGTGTGGGTGTCCATCGTTCTGACAAGTGCTCTCGCGTTATATTAATGGAAAACATTTCGTTTTGGCTCTCGAGAAGTATCCGTTTGACCTGTTCGAGTACATGCATCCGTGCTAGTTTCTCGTGTTTCGACTGAAACAGCTCTCGCAACTCCCTGAAAGATACCCTTCAGGTGAGCCGTTCGTCGCTACGATCCCGTTAACGGTGTCGGATTCGAATAATTTCCCGTGCTACTTGCTGACACTCAACTCCGACCCTCTCTACCATAACCCGCATCCTGAGCGGCCGCGCATTTCCGCAACCGCTCATCCCTGTTCGTACGTTCCGTCCGTTTGTTCTGTCTCGTTTCGTCCGTGCGGGAATCGAGTTCTTCCGACTCGATTCCCAGTTGAGCCCGGTTAGCCCACCGGCGAAATAAAAAGTGCGTTGCGGGAATCGAGGTCTTCCCACTCGATTCCCAGTTCAGTCCGGTTAGCCCACCGGCGAAATAAAAAGTTCATTCGTGGAATCAAGCCCTTCCCACTCGATTCCCAAGTATGACCGGCTTGTTAATTTCCGGGGAAACAAAAATTAACTGGCGCCCACCAGGAATGTTTGGGACGTTCCGGGCGGGGGTGACGGCCGAAGGTGACGGAATCGGTATCGTCTCGATCTCGTCAAAAGAGAAAGAAAATCCGTCACAAATTATTACTTCGACATCTCTATTTGAAGGTTTCACATCAGGTACAGCTTGGGGACAGTGTCCAGTCCAAGAATCAATCAATAATATAGATTTTGGACTAACTTTCGGGAAAAATACATGCTGCAACCAAATTTTGAGATGATCTAAACACAGAAAAATGTCTATTCAAAAAGAGTGGGTATAATTTATACCTGAAGTAAGTTTCCCAGATTTGGATCCTCCTATGTACACATTATCTGGTCTGAAAAGCGTTTTCTCCACTATTGGACCAATCTTACCAGTTAGTTCTTTTAAAACCAAAAATAAAGGAGCTAGCCGGTTGCCATCAGCTGATATAGTCGGCTGGATAGTGTAACTGTGGGTCGTAGAAAAGACTGATCGTACAGGGCATTGTACTAGCTTTTTTCCTTCGACTGCTAAAGTTCGCCCAGAATACATTTCTAATTGGAAAGCATTCTGATCTGCGTTAAATGTATTTGACAATCCACACGTCTTAATATTTTGCTTTATGTTACGTCCTGGCGTAAGAAAAATTATTTTTCTAATATCAAAAAAATATGAGACGAATAATATTAGGAAAATTGATATTCTTACTGGTTTTGGAAAAGGTCGTGAGATGAGCGCTGTACGCACGGACGTCTTGTCATTTTCTCGACGCTCTTACGAGGTACACCCTCTTTCAAAAGTATTATTCTTAGTCCGAAGGAAAGGAGGCATGCAGGATTTTATTAAGAATTTCTCGATCATGAAACCTAATGGCGGAAGCCACTTGAAAAATCATCGACTTCGGAGCCAATCATATATTTTATCACCAGCTACTTTACATCACCGGCTATTTTACGAAATCACGACCAACTATTTTACCGAGGTATCCTTCCCCTATCCCCCACTCTATTCTCCTCTCTTCGTTAACTGTCGTGATGTCGCGCTTTGCCGTGAGATGTCGCCACGATTTCTATCAGTGGTGGGGAACCCCTGACGCCGTAAAATAAGTGGCGAGCGTCAGTCTCGTCCATGTAAAATAGGTGAGAGTTCACTGTATTATCGAACTTTATAAGAAAACAATAAAAGATTCCTTTGGGAGGAGAAAAGTTGTTCAAACACAATTTTCCTTATTTACCAATAAGCATTCATAAACATAAAAGTTGGAGAATAAAATTTAAAGAATTAGATAAGAACTGGAGGACGCTCACTACTCATTGTATCGACCAAGATCAGGGGAATCAATTTCCCCACCTCGTCACCTCTTCGATAAATAAATTTTAACTTAGAATCATATTACCTATTAGAAGCAAAACAAATATAAAAGAAAATGAACATTCGATTTCCGCAACTCACGTTTAGTTATGAATAGTTAATAAGGACGAGGTTTCAAAATAAATAGTTAATTAAAAGGGAACAGATTTGTTCAATAAAACATCCGACAAATAAAACTGAGGATCTTGAAATTGAGATTTGAACCAGACTGTAGCATGAGTTGAAAATCTAACGAAGCAGTAAAGTGTCGAAACAGTCAAGCGACAAACTGCGCAGGGCCACCGGATCGTAAATAATAGGGGAGTGCGAGTACCCGCTTCACTCGGGTACCCGATGTTCGGGTCGGGTCGGGTACCCGACGGGTTACGTTTTTGCATTACCCGCCACTATCGGGTACCCAAATTCGCATCGAGTACTCCTTAATTTCGGGTACCCGAATTCTCATCGAGTACTCGTTGATTTTGGGTACCCGAATTTGCAGCGAGTACTCATTAATTTCGGGTACCCGAATTCTCATCGAGTACTCGTTAATTTCGGGTACTCGAATTCGCATCGAGTACTCGTTAGTTTCGGGTACTCGCCAACTTCGAGTATATGAGCTTGTACACCCCCGCTCAAAAGTTTGGATCCACCTGTCGATATTTCTTGCCGCACTAAAAGTTACATAACTCCGTTAAAAAAAACTATAATCGATCTTTTGAAAAAGCGTTGTGACGGGAAGGAATTAAGCTTTGTTTCCCTTATTTTTAATTTTTTTAATGATTTTTTTTCGACCTGGTATGCATTTTTGAAAGTGACCGTTTTTCGGCATTTTTTCAACCATCGCAAATCGGGCGCTCAACTTAAGGACATTTTTTTTTGTCTTTTATAACTACGGTGCATGTGAAAGGGTTAGAAGCCGCTCCATTTTTATTCTTTAAAGATTTCCGTACGATTTTTTTTCGCAAAGTTATTTTACTTTTGGCTAAAAGAGACAAATTTTGAAAGATGCAACGTAACTCAAAGACTATGGAGTTTAAGAGAAAATGACGAGTATGAAAAAAGTAGGTATACACGGAACCGCCTGGAATTATTTCAGAATTTTCCCATGAAATTTTTTTTTGTACTATTTTTGCTCCAGCGAAAAATTTCATCTGTTCGAAATTTCCGTACTGAGTGATGAAATAAAAATCTGAAAAAATTCAGCAATATTTGGCATGCCATAAACAACAAAGATCAATAATAATTATTGATAAATGTTAATAATTGTTTAACAAATTGTTTGAACAGATTTTTAATGACTTTTGACCAATATTATTATCGATAATTGTTGCTTATAGCATGCCAAATTTTTCGCTGGAGCAAAAATAGTAAAAAAGAAAATTTCTTGTAAGAATTCTGAAATAATTCCAGGCGATTTCATGTATACCTACGCTACTTTTTTCATACTTGACATTTTCTCTTAAACTCTATAGTCTTTGAGTTAATTCGTATCATTCAAAATTTGCCTTTTTTTAGCCAGAAGTGAAATAACTTTGCAAGAAAAAATCGTACGAACATGTTTAAAGAATGAAAATGGAACAGCTTCTAACCCTTTCAAATGTACCTTAGATAAAAAAGTTAAAAAAAATGTCCTTAAGTTATGCGTCTGATTTGCGATGGTCGAAATAATGCCTAAAAACGGTCACTTTCAAAAATGCATACCAAGCCGAAAAAAAATCGTAAAAAAAAATAAAAATAGGGGAAACAAAGCTGAATTCCTTCTTGTCAAAACACTTTTTTTTTAAATTGCATTATCATTTCTTTTGACGGACTTATGCAACTTTAGTGCGGGAAGAAATATTGACAGGTGTATCCAAACTTTTGAGCGGGAGTGTATATATAATAATATTATAACAGCGCATGTCAAGGAGCTGTGTTTTTTATTTTATAATCTCTGAATAAAGTTAAAATATTTAAAAAAACAAAAAACTTTTAATTACCGCACAAATAATACGCGAGGACTCAATCGTCAGGTACTCGATAAAGTACGAGTATCCCGAATTGGTCACAGGTACTCGACAAACTCGGGTACTCGAAAAACTCGGGTACTCAAAAAACTCGGGTACCTGAAAATTCGGGTAGGTACTCGAAAAACTCGGGTACCCGAAAAACTCGGGTGAATACTCGACAAACTCGGGTACCCGAAAAACTCGGGTACTCGACCCGAATCGTAGTCGAATTACCCGACCCGACCCGATAAATTCTGCTACCCGCATACCCCTAGTAAATAACCTTTTTTTAATACACACATCCCAAGATGAGAATAGGAACACTTTGTATATTTTTCATGCGCCTTCTCCACTAGTTCGTATGCACTGTTCGTTTCTCGCTCTCACCCACTCTTGACAAGCTCGCAAGCACTAACCTCTGTCAAAACGTAATGGCACTTGGCAGGATACCTATGCCACAGTCCCGGCCAGACTGTCAAACGAAATGCCAAGAAGAATAAGAGAGAGAGAAAGATGCGTCGATGCTAGTGCAGGCGTCAGTCGATGCCCCATGGCATATGAGTAATTCCTATCCGAAACATTTTATTTTTAACGAAAATTATTAAACAACTACACACGTTTAGAAACAATATTAGTTAGCGAGACAATTGAACAAATCTGAACTTATTTAGTTTATAAAATCAGAGAATATATTTATATAACCTTATTAAGCAAATGGTCATAGAATTAAAATGATAAAAATACAATTAGAAGTTGCGTAACGCAAATTATAGAATTATGAGAATGATTATTCACTATTATTTTTAACAATGAATTTTATATTTGAAAAGGCGTGATGAAAAAGTTTTGATTTTGAATATTATTCTATTTGAGCAAATACATTTAACATACTTCGTTATTCTTATTTATTTTTTCCGAGTTACAATTGCGAATTACAATATTAACAAACTATCGAAGAAAACCGTCAAGTGAAAACTCGAAGTGAAAGAGTTCGTGATAAATAATTTTTTTAAAACAATTAAATTCACGTGAAATCTATTCCCTAATTTCAAATCTAAACCCCTTCCCCGACCTAGACTCTCTCCCCAAAAAAAAATAGCTCCGATCGCATTTAAATACGAGCAATATTCCGCGCCCAATCCCACGTAATTTTCCGCAAGGTTAGAGTTTAAAATAGGGCAGATGTGTTTTGACATAGACAGCCAGGAATAGTAAAGGTTAAGATTCTTTTCCTGACTAGCGCGTTGTCATCATAATCAGCACATCCATTGTCAAAGATCAAATTAATAGTTTTTAAAAACTCCGATTTTTGATGTCACATTTACGTCATGAACAAATTTTTGAATTTGTTGTTCCAAGATTTTGTTATCTTCAATTGTTTTGGATGTAATGAATTTATTAATTTTTCGCGATACGATTCGATGAGCTGCTTTGAATAAGGTTAGCCACATACGAGATGTTTTGAAACGGAAATCAATATGCCCTATTTCTTTTCGAGCAGGTAAGGACCATTTTTTCAAATGGGAATCATGCACTATTAAACCAGCATCCAGAGCAGCTTTGAAATTTTCCAAAGAGTAACCACAAATTCACGCTAATTTTTCTTAGTATATCCCCCCTTGTTCAAATTATGGATCCACCGCTGCGACTGTCCTATAGATTACACTCTCTTGAACTTTTGTTTGACACTGCCCAAATCTAAATTTCCTTTCTTCCCGCTGCGCCAATGATCAACGGCCCTTAATTTGTACTCGTAAGATGAGTCTTCGTCCTCATGAGTGCATGTATCAGATGGAAGTTCTGGTTCATGCAGGGTGTTTGCCCATTCTTCATCTTCAACCATTTCCATTTTCCAATTCCTAAACGGTTCTTCAAAATGCAAAGAATTTTCTGCTACCAATTCGAAACCACTGGATTATTCATTGCAGTCAATAAAATATTTTCAAAGTTTTCTTTTAACTATATTTCATCGTTATTTACTGGCGAATCCAGTATATGCATAACTTCAAGAATTGCGAGAAGCATTCTAATAACGTTCAAAGAATTAATCTTCATTAGGATTAATATTTATAATTTCTTTTCAAATAGTCTCGAATTGTAAGTAACTTCTTTCGTGTAAAAGAAAAATAGCCGACTGTGGTGAATGTATTCCACGATCGCTGTTTTATTACTGCTTCTACGTCTTATTTGTAATCTAATTGTGGGAGCGAGTCACAGACTGAACAGAGGCGGTTCCCAGATCACACCGTTAAGTGAGGGGGGGGGGAGTTATGATAACTATGAGAATACGTCAATATTTACGAAATGTTTGTGAAAAAATATAAGGAATATATATTTTTGTAATTTGTCTGGCGGTTTATTCAATATCAACTAATCGAAAAAAAAATCCTCTTTAGTGATCGTGCTACAGTATTGTGTTACATGGCGAACCTCACAGAAATTCGTAAAACCGTTAGAGTTATCCAATCTGTAATTTTTGTCGGAAAAAAATAAATAAGTGAATTATTTTAGTCTATGTATGTGAGTCGTATGAATACCGTAAAAAGTTATAAAAAAGTAAAAAATTGATGAAGTGATAAAATTTTCAACGGAAAAATTTGATTTTTTCGAATTTTCCTTGCTCAATTTGGTCAAATCAATTTTTTAAATAAATTTTAAGTGGAATCTTTTAAGTATAACTAGAAGAGTCTCAAAGTGCCTTCAAATAACAAACAAACCATTAACATTGAACGCCCTACCAGGATGAACGACAGTAAGCGACAGTCGTTCGTCTTGTGAAACGACAGTAACGACGGTTTCCGACGCTCCGGACCGTCGGGAACCTTCGTTTCACAAGACAAACGACGTTCGTATTGTCGTTCGGGTCGGTAGGGCGCATACTTTTTGTTCTATCAATTTCACCAGTTATGAAAATGTAATTTCGAGAAAAACCTATCCATCGTTTCAGATGTAGTTGTTGAGAATTCAAAGAAAAAACGTATCACGAGAAAGAGAAAAAAGAAAAAGCATCACTGCACTTTTATTGAAATTAAATGTAAACATATTGTAACGGGACGACTTTCGTCACTGCTACCAAGAACGGAGCACCAAGAAGAGGTTAGTTCAGAGCACAGCGGCCAGGGGTCAAGCCCCAAAAATCAACATTACGCCTTCTATCTCTGCCTCTTCTCTCCTTCTCGAAATACCTGCCCAGCAGCTCATGACATCACTTAACAACGAGCTCTCTCCTTCCTTCTCCGATTACGATAACGCCACGTCGTTACGCCCAACTAAGTTAATATTTAGGGAGGTATGGACATACTGTCCCCGATTACCCAGAATGCAAGGCTTATGCACTGCGCGCATATATGTATATGGCAATCAGCTGACCCATAAGTACGCGGTATAAGCATTGCATTCTGGGTAAACGGGGACAGTATGTCCATACCTCCCTAAATATTACCTTACGCCCAACTATCGAGTATCGCCACACCTTCGGACCCGGACCGTCAGAGTAGCTCTTCAAGATTATTACTGGTGGATCATGATCCGCAAAATACCTCGCGAATACAGGATTTCAGAGGGACTCTAGCCAGAGAAGCGACACCGGAAATACGTAACCCAATCGAACATGCAAGAAACTGCTCGAATGTTCGATGGAAATCCATGGAAGGTCAGGGAAGAGTAATTCCCACCTGCCATCAACAAAGGATGTAAAAGCGCCACCAAAATCACCTTGTGGCACTCTTCTTTGAAAACTCTCGAAGTGCGAGTCATACTGTAGAGCCTAGCTCTACCACTAACATTCATAAGGTCGTAAGTTCGATTTCAATTATCAGGGCCCTTTATCCGCGTGAAGCCCCCACATTGTGTTGGGAAGTTGGATCACGGATTTAGGATAGCTACGCTTCTCCACGCCTTTTCTTTTCAACCAGCATTAAATTTTGGGAATTATCAAATTTGTCTATTTAATAAATCCGGGTTTTGCAAGGCACGTAGAGTCGGGTAAGAAGGTTAGCGTTCAAGGAAGTTTCCTGGTGGAAACAATAATTAAATTTATAAATTGAGTGTAATGCTCCATCACGGCGCGTCTTGCGACCGTGATGAAGTAATTTTATTTCGATAAAAATAAAATTCACGGCTGCAATATAATTGCAATTGATGTAGAGCCGCTTAATTTCCTTTGAAAAAATAAATCAATAATCTTCATTAAATTGAGTGTTAAGCTCCACATAGGCGCGTTATGCAGGCTATGTGAATCCTTGTATATTAATTTCTTAGAAAAGCGTCGGCCGCGATTATATCGCCAGCGTGCCGTTTAAATTTATTCTACTCACGATAGAGCTCTTTAAATCGAGCAATATTCAGAATATTATATAAAAATTGTACCACGTGAGAAAGACCTTCTGTCTCTCTCACGCATCCAATTTAGGCGTTATAATCTACGAGCGGATTATCGAAGAGGTAAATATCAGCGAGCGATACACACATACACACCGACACACGTAAGACGCGCGCTTTGTCGCAATTCCATCGAACGACGAAGATCTTCGTCCCACAAGCGGATTTTCACGCCAGTTCCTTTAAATTCATTTTCTTTCCTTTCAATTGCCCTCCTAACACCGGTTTAGTCCTAAAAATCAAATATTTGCAGAACCGTCACGGTGTAAACCGAAACCTAGTAAAAACCTTTTTTGAATCTCTAAACTCGCTTCACGAGTATCATCAGTCAATTTTCACCTCGCTTCTCGAGTTTTGCCCTTTGGTCAAATTTTTTTAACGTCTCGCTTCACGAGCGTTGTGTAGGGCAGACTCTCACGACTTTTTTGAGTCCCGATGATGACGGGTCACCTTTCTAAGCTCGCTTATGCACGCCCATCGAAAGACTGAGCTGAGGGATCGCTAAAAAAATAATGAATTAAATTTCTCTAATGAGCATGAACTCCTTTCCAGGCGTGATTATTCCAAATTGATCGGGTCTCACGCAACAGACACATACTCACCCACTCACACGCACGCGTACTCTCTTTCTCTCAGGGCGTCATGTCCGGATCACAACCATCTCTCTATCTCGCACGGCCAGGGCCAAGCGAGAGAAATAAATACGCGATTTTCGAGCTCTTCGAAATTAAATAAACTTATTTCGATATTTCGGAGAGACGAAAAATCGCAAACGTTTCAATATATAGAGGTAATTCGCCCCCTTGATTTGCGAGAAAAACGTAAAAACCGTATGCACTATTTTGTTGCCTTCTTCAAAATACAATTGAATCCATCGAGATAGGTGCAATAGTTTTTTTAGTATAATGATTTTGTGAATTTCATCCCCTATAACTTTTTTCTTACGCAACCCTCGGATATAAAACCAGTTGCATTTTTCACCATTTATCATCAAGGTAATTATCCATTTGGGTGCATTCGATTATCTCAAGTGGAAGTAGGTGAAACCTGAAAAGTACCCCTCAGAGGTCTCGACTTTAGGTGGTAATTTCGCCCCCTAGAAAAGTGTTTTCACCGATAAGAAAAATACGTGTCTTTTAGATTTTTATGTAGAACAACATTTAAAGTTCATCAAAATCAGAGGACGTCACCAGAAAGACTGTCCTTGTAAATAGAGATATGCCGAAGCGAACCTTATATCTGTGGCTTTCCGACAGAACGACTTAAGTCCATTTTTTCGAAAAAATGAGTTAACAACGGAAATCAGTCAATTGTTAGGTCTACTTTTATCTCAGACATTTGTTACCCAGGATTATTTGATTTGATAAAAGATACAGCCATATTTCATAACCTGTTAAGTCCAAATATCCCGGCATGACGAGTTAGGGGGGGGGGTAAGGTTAATTCGTAAGAAAAAAGACATGTTTTTGTGAATTTTTTGTGACGACACAGTTAAAATCTCTTTATTAAAACCAATAGCACATTAAAGTATGACATTCGAAGAATGTTGTGTAAAATTTTCATGAAGAAATATTAAAAAATACGGCAATGGCAGCAATTATTCGGACGTGTCTCGGAAAAAAGTAGAATTGCGTTGCCCCTCATAACTTGGTGGTGGATCATCTAAAATCAAAAAATCAAAGTTCATTCGTTAGATAATAGTTTTCTCCAGGTAACGCTGGGAGGGTTTTTTGAAATTTTAATTTTTCACTTTTTTGGAACACTTTGAAGGGAAAAACGCGATTATTTGTAAAAAAAATCGGCTAATTTGTTATTGAAAAATAAAAATTGTCAACAAATTTGAAAGAACTCTCCAGCGTTACCTCGTAAATTATGTACAGAAATAATGTTCAAAATTTCAAAAGGATCGGTGCAGTAGTTTTGAAGTTATGAGGGGCACCGACTTTGAAAACGTGAGTTGTGGGAAAAACGCTTTAAAGTTTTGAACACTAAAAAATCTGGTATAAAACGTTTATAAGCAAATTTTATCTGCTTACCTCACACTGAATCATCAATGCCAGGCCCATAAAGGATGTTGCTATCATCCATGACGTCTAAAGCACCTTTTTGCTCCGGTCTACGACGAATACTGCGTTCTTTAGTTTGTCTCTCAGCTTCCTGCTCTGCTCGGCTTATACGTATTGAGTCAATCCAACAGGTATAAAAATACTTGTAACTTCGTCAATTTTGCTCCAATCGACTTAAAATTTTGACACAATATTCTTAAAATATTAAGCATTCATTTAAAAAAAAAAAAAATGCAAGAGAAATTTTTTTTAATACCTTACCCCCCCCCCCTTAAGTCCAAAGATCCCGGTATAACAAGTTCACTCCGCATATAGAGTGTGATGATTAGTGATACATTTGAACAATGGTTATAGTTTCACTAATTTTTTGTACAGTTTTATTAATTTGTTATTGATTAAAACTCCAAATAGATCATAAAATAGTAATCGGCCCGTTTACTGTTTTCAATACAAGTATTGATTTCAAATTGACTTGAAGAGATCGAAAAACATATTAGAACGACCCTAAATGAAAAACATTAAATAAGGACAGACAGAACCAATTTTTACAGAGAAGAATGCTAAAATTAGTTGATGAAAAAATTTAGGATCGTGAAAAATTAAAAAAAAAACGAAAATAAACCGAAAAGTTGAAATTATGAATAATAATTTTAACTTTTGGTTTTTTTTCACGTTCCTAACCTTTCATGAACTAATTTTGACTTTTTTCTCTTTAAAAATGGTTTATTTGTTTAAACAATTTGTTATTGATTAAAACTGGAAATAGATCATAAAATAGTAATCAGCGAATTTGCTGTTTTCAAGACAAGTACTGATTTCGAATTGACTTGAAGGGATCAAAATGAAAAATATTAAACAAGGACATCAATAAAAAATTAACCTTATGTATAACCTTGCCATTTTTGTCTTGTATAACTTTGCTATTTTTGTCTTGTATAATTTGTACAGGGATCGGCAAAAAAAAATTACCATTTTCCATTTTTCAATTGACGAAAAATCAATAATTTAAAAAGATGAAATACCAAATGATGAAAAATTGAAATTATACGAAATTGTATTTTCAATTATCCAAAAAATCGGTAATTGGTCGAAAAATAATATCAATTACCCACCAATGATTGATGGGAAAAAATAAGGTTCCAATTATCCAAATCAACAGTAATTGGTCCAAAAATAATATCAATTACTCAGAAAATGGGTAATTGGTTTGAACATATTTTCAATTATCCGAATAATCGGCAATTGGTCAAAAAATAATATCGATAATCAGAAAATGGGTAATTGGTTGGAAAAATATTCTCAATTATCTGAATAATCGGTAATTGGTCGAAAAATGATATGAATTTTCAGAAAAATTATTAATTGGCTTGAAAATATTCTCAATTACCCGAATAATCGTCAATTGATCGAAAAATAGCGTCGATTTTTCAGAAAAATAGGTAATGGGTTTCAAAATATTCTCAATTACCCGAATAATCGTCAATTGATCGAAAAATGATGTCGATTTTTCAGAAAAATGGGTAATTGGTTTGAAAATATTCTCAATTACCCGAATAATCGTCAATTGGTCAAAAAATAATGTCGATTTTTTAGAAAAATGGTTAATTGGTCTGAAAATATTCTGAATTACCCGAGTAATCGTCAATTGATCGAAAATAATGAAATACCAAGCAATTAACTTCTCGCTTTCTGAGATGTCCAGGTTGACCGCTGCGTATTTTTCCGAGTCCAGGTTGACAGCTTCGTAGATGTCGGCGACCAGGTCGAACGCTACGTAGTTTTCTGTGTCCAGATCGACAGCTTCGTAGTTGTCGGTGTCCAGGTCGGACGCTGCATAGTTTTCGGTGTCCAGGTCGACCGCTGCGTAGTTGTCGGCGTCCAGGTCGACCGCTACGCAGTTTTCGGTGTCCAGGTCGACAGCTTCGTAGTTGTCGGTGTCCAGGTCGACCTCTGCGTAGTTTTCGGTGTCCAGGTCGACAGCTTCGTGATTTTCTGTGTCCAGGTCGACAGCTTCGTAGTTGTCGGTGTCCAGGTCGACCGCTGCGTAGTTTTCGGTGTCCAGGTCGACCGCTACGCAGTTTTCGGTGTCCAGGTCGACAGCTTCGTGATTTTCTGTGTCCAGGTCGACAGCTTCGTAGTTGTCGGTGTCCAAGTCGACCGCTGCGTAGTTTTCGGTGTCCAGGTCGACCGCTGCGTAGTTGTCGGCGTCCAGGTCGACAGCTACGTAGTTTTCGGTGTCCAGGTCGACAGCTTCGTAGTTGTCGGCGTCCAGGTCGACCTCGGCGTAGTTTTCGGTGTCCAGGTCGACAGCTTCGTAGTTGTTGGTGTCCAGGTCGACCGCCGCGTAGTTTTTGGTGTCCAGGTCGACCGGTGCGTAGTTGTTGTCGTCCTGGTCGACCGCTACGTAGTTTCGGTGTCCAGGTCGACAGCTTCGTAGTTGTCGGTGTGCAGGTCGACCTCTGCGCAGTTTTCGGTGTCCAGGTCGACAGCTTCGTGATTTTCTGTGTCCAGGTCGACAGCTCCGTAGTTGTCGGTGTCCAAGTCGACCGCTGCGTAGTTTTCGGTGTCCAGGTCGACCGCTGCGTAGTTGTCGGCGTCCAGGTCGACAGCTACGTAGTTTTCGGTGTCCAGGTCGACAGCTTCGTAGTTGTTGGTGTCCAGGTCGACCTCGGCGTAGTTTTCGGTGCCCAGGTCGACAGCTTCGTGATTTTCTGTGTCCAGGTCGACCGCTACGTAGTTGTCGGCGTCCAGGTCGACCACTACGCAGTTTTCGGTGTCCAGGTCGACAGCTTCGTAGTTGTTGGTGTCCAGGTCGACCTCTGCACAGTTTTCGGTGTCCAGGTCGACAGCTTCGTGATTTTCTGTGTCCAGGTCGACAGCTTCGTAGTTGTCGGTGTCCAAGTCGACCGCTACGTAGTTTCCGGTGTCCAGGTCGACAGCTTTGTAGTTATCGGTGTCCAGGTCGACCACTGCGTATTTTGCGGTTTCCAGGTCGACCGCTGCGTAGTTGTCGGCGTCCAGGTCGACCACTACGTAGTTTTCGGTGTCCAGGTCAGCAGCTTCGTAGTTGTCGGTGTCCAGGTCGACAGCTTCGTAGTTGTCGGTGTCCAGGTCAACCGCCGCGTAGTTTTTGGTGTCCAGGTCAACAGCTTCGTATTTGTCGGAATTCAAGTTGACACCTTCATAATGATTGGTTCCCAGGTCGACCTTTCCGTAGTGTAAGATGTCCAGGTAGACCGCTCCGTAGTTTTCAGTGCTTAAGGCTTATATTTGGGTTTTATTTTTAGTTCACTCAAAGAAAATATATTTATCGATAGATAAATCATTCCAGCTTGTGTTTAATGTAACAAAATACAATTATCCACTTATCGAATAACTAAATTATCAATTCGTTGTAAATTTATTGAAAGAAAGAGGTAAGTACAAATTATTATTATAATTATTATTATTATCATTATCGTTGTTGTTGTTTTTGTTGTTGTTGTTGTTGTTGTTTGGGTTATCGAGGTTTTCCCAAGAATTTTCCTGTGAAATTTTTTTTTTACTATATCTGCTCCAGCGAAAAATTTCATCTGTTGTAAATTTCCGTACTTCGTGATAAAATGAAAATCTGAAGAAATTTAGCAATATTTGGCATGCCATAAGCAATAATTATCAATAATAATATTGCCCAAAAGTCATTAACAAATTGTTTGAACAATTGTTTAAGCAATTTATTAAACAATGATGAACAATGATCAATAATTAGTATTGATCGTTGTTGTTTATAGCATGCCAAATATTGCTGAATTTTCTCAGATTTTCATTTTATCACGAATTACGGAAATTTCAAACAGATGAAATTTTTCGCTGAAGCAGATATAGTGAAGAAAATTTCATGGGAAAATTTTTGGGAAAACCTCGATAACCCAAACAACAACAACAACAACAACAACAACAACAACAACGATAATGATAATAATAATGATTATAATAATAATTTGTACTCACCTCTTTCTTTCAATAAATTTACGACAACGAATTGATAATTTAGCGATTCGATAAGTGGATAATTGTATTTTGCCACATTAAACACAAGCTGAAATGATGTATCTTTCGATAAATATATTTTCTTCGAGTTAACTGAAAATCAAACCTAAATATAAGCCTTAAGCACTGAAAACTACAGGGCGGTCTATCTGGACATCTTACACTACGGAACGGTCGACCTGGGAACCAATCACTATGAAGGTGTTAACCTAGATTCCGACAACTACGAAACTGCCGACCTGGACACCAAAAACTACGCGGCGGTTGACCTGGACACCAACAACTACAAAGCTGTCGACCTGGACACCGAAAACTACGTAGCGGTCGACCTGGACGCCGACAACTACGCAGCGGTCGACCTGGACACCAAAAACTCCGCGGCAGTCGACCTGGACACCGACAACTACGAAGCTGTCGACCTGGACACCGAAAGCTACGTAGCGGTCGACCTGGACACCGAAAACTGCGTAGCGGTTGACCTGGACGCCGACAACTACGAAGCTGACAACCTGGACACCGAAAACTACGTAGCGGTCGACCTGGACGCCGACAACTACGCAGCGGTCGACCTGGACACCAAAAACTACGCAGCGGTCGACCTGGACACCGAAAACTACGCAACGGTCGACCTGGACACCGACAACTACGAAGCTGTCGACCTGGACACCGACAACTACGAAGCTGTCGACCTGGACACCGAAAACTACGTAGCGGTCGACCTGGACGCCGACAACTACGCAGCGGTCGACTTGGACACCGAAAATTACGTAGCGGTCGACCTGGACACCGAAAACTACGTAGCGGTCGACCTGGACACCGACAACTACGCAGCGGTCGAACTGGACACCGAAAATTACGTAGCGGTCGACCTGGACACCGACAACTACGGAGCTGTCGACCTGGACACCGAAAACTACGCAGAGGTCGACCTGGACACCGACAACTACGAAGCTGTCGACCTGGACACCGAAAACTGCGTAGCGGTCGACCTAGACGCCGACAACTACGCAGCGGTCGACCTGGACGCCAACAACTACGAAGCTGTCGACCTGGACACAGAAAATCACGAAGCTGTCGACCTGGACACCGAAAACTGCGCAGAGGTCGACCTGGACACCGACAACTACGAAGCTGTCGACCTGGACACCGAAAACTACGTGGCGGTCGACCTGGACACCGAAAACTACGTAGCGGTTGACCTGGACGCCGACAACTACGAAGCTGACAACCTGGACACCGAAAACTACGTAGCGGTCGACCTGGACGCCGACAACTACGCAGCGGTCGACCTGGACACCAAAAACTACGCAGCGGTCGACCTGGACACCGAAAACTACGCAACGGTCGACCTGGACACCGACAACTACGAAGCTGTCGACCTGGACACCGACAACTACGAAGCTGTCGACCTGGACACCGAAAACTACGTAGCGGTCGACCTGGACGCCGACAACTACGCAGCGGTCGACCTGGACACCGAAAATTACGTAGCGGTCGACCTGGACACCGAAAACTACGTAGCGGTCGACCTGGACGCCGACAACTACGCAGCGGTCGACCTGGACACCGAAAATTACGTAGCGGTCGACCTGGACACCGACAACTACGGAGCTGTCGACCTGGACACCGAAAACTACGCAGAGGTCGACCTGGACACCGACAACTACGAAGCTGTCGACCTGGACACCGAAAACTGCGTAGCGGTCGACCTAGACGCCGACAACTACGCAGCGGTCGACCTGGACGCCAACAACTACGAAGCTGTCGACCTGGACACAGAAAATCACGAAGCTGTCGACCTGGACACCGAAAACTGCGCAGAGGTCGACCTGGACACCGACAACTACGAAGCTGTCGACCTGGACACCGAAAACTGCGTAGCGGTCGACGTGGACGCCGACAACTACGCAGCGGTCGACCTGGACACCGAAAACTACGCAGCGGTCGACCTGGACACCGACAACTACGAAGCTGTCGACCTGGACATAGAAAATCACGAAGCTGTCGACCTGGACACCAAAAACTACGCAGAGGTCGACCTGGACACCGACAACTACGAAGCTGTCGACCTGGACACCAAAAACTGCGTAGTGGTCGACCTGGACGCCGACAACTACGCAGCGGTCGACCTAGACACCGAAAACTACGCAGCGGTCGACCTGGCCACCGACAACTACGAAGCTATCGACCTGGACACAGAAAATCACGAAGCTGTCGACCTGGACACCGAAAACTACGCAGCGGTCGACCTGGACACCGACAACTACGAAGCTGTCGACCTGGACACCGAAAACTGCGTAGCGGTCGACCTGGACGCCGACAACTACGCAGCGGTCGACCTGGACACCGAAAACTACGCAGCGGTCGACCTGGACACCGACAACTACGAAGCTGTCGACCTGGACGCAGAAAACTACCTAGCGGTCGACCTGGACGCCGACATCTACGAAGCTGTCAACCTGGACTCCGAAAAATATGCAGCGGTCAACCTGGACATCTCAGAAAGCGAGAAATTAATTACTTGGTATTTCATTATTTTCGACCAATTGACGATTACTCGGGTAATTCAGAATATTTCCAGACCAATTAACCATTTTTCTAAAAAATCGACATTATTTTTTGACCGATTGACGATTATTCGGGTAATTGAGAATATTTTCAAACCAATTACCCATTTTTCTGAAAAACCGACATTATTTTTCGATCAATTGACGATTATTCGGGTAATTGAGAATATTTTCAAACCAATTACCCATTTTTGTGAAAAATCGACATTATTTTTCGATCAATTGACGATTATTCGGGTAATTGAGAATTCTTTCAAACCACTTAATAATTTTTCTGAAAATTCATATTATTTTTCGACCAATTACCGATTATCCAGTTAATTGAGAGTATTTTCCAACCAATTACCCATTTCCTGATTAATTGATCTTTTCATTTTTCCAATTGCCGATTATTCGGATAATTGGAAATATTTTCAAACCAATTACACATTTTCTGATCAATTGATATTATTTTTTGACCAATTACCGATTACTGAGATAATTGGGAATTTAATTTTCCCATTAATCATTGGCGAATAATTGATGCTATTTTTCGACCAATTATTGATTATTTGGATAATTGATTTTTTTTTTTCGATTAAGCATTTTCGGGTAATTGAAAATTCGGATTTTTAAATTATCAATTTTCAAAAAATTGATAATATTTACCGAAAATGCGCTTGAAAATATTATTACTGCCGATCTCTGAATTTGTAATAACTCGTAAACTTGTATCTCCTGCATATTGTCATAGACGGTGACAATGTATCAACATTTATAATCGTATTTATCAAGTTCAATAATTACATCTGTAACGCAAATATTGTAAGTCGTAAGTCCAACGTTTTGGGTAGGTTTAACGTCGTGCATCGTCTTTTAATTTCTCGGGAGAGAGTGCTGAAATGTATCCAGCTCCGATGTTTCGAGCATATTTACGGCGAATTCCACGTCCGCAATGAATTCTTCAACCGGTAAATTTTTCCGTCAAATTCCGGAATCGGGAGTTCATTAGGCAATCGGGGTTACCATGCAGGTTTAACCTCGGGTATGTGACGGACAAATCGGGTTCACGCTGGCATTCGTTATTGATCAGGCTATGTTGAGGAGTGTCATCAGTAGTTTGGCCCGATCGGAAGTGCGGAAGGGTTCGCATTGCAATCGCACGAGAATTAGCTTAGTTTGACAGCGCTTATTGAGGATAAGGAGGATAGAATTAGGAAAGTCAATTTTCAAAAATGTTCGCGTTATCCTGATAACTTCATCAAACAATCGTTAGCTGGTCTGTTAGCCTAGTACTAACGACTGAGAGATCAGAGACTCTGGATTTGTGTGTAATTCTAGAAAACTTCAGAAACCGGGACACTGACTGGTCTGGTGGCCTAGTATCAGTGAGCTGATTCGTCAGAGACTTCGAATTTGTTGTGTGAATGTGAGTGTAATCTTCGAGTCTTTGTGTAATCTTCGAGTCTTTCGTTATCAGTTGCGGGTTGGTCTGGTGGCCTAGTACCAGCAACTGAAGTGTCAGAACTTTCGATTTGTTTATTGAGTGTATGTATCCTTTGAAGGGTGATTGAAAGGATAGGTGGACGTTTCAGAGGTACTGTGTAAAATAAGCGTCCTTTGGCAGGATTGTAATAGTGCTCGAATCCTGTTGTGTAATCCGTGTTTATGAGCGGTAACCAGTCGCTCGTCTCGCTGGTCTGTTTAAAATCGAGCCGATAACCTTCCTTCAGCTTGAGATTCAGATTTTCTCAGTGGATTTGCTTCCACTTTCTGATTAATTTGCGGAATTTTTTTCGATTTATTTTCCTCTTGAAAACTTTGTCGGTCAGACAAAGGGATGCAAGGTCCATGGCCAGATGTGTATGAGTACTTACTTGGGACGGCCAGCAAGAAATAGTCCAGTCATTCTAGACTTTTTCGATGCAATAACTCCGACAAAGCGGGAGATCGTTTTATCTGCTTTATTGTGACCTCAATAACATAAACTTGAGTTTTCCTCGAGCGTGGACCGGAAGTTATAGTAATTTCAAAAGAAACATGCAAATTTTCCGTTTTTCTTGAATAAGTCGTTCAGGATCAAAGAGTTATTATTAATCTTAAAGATGAAGAAATTCCCCACAAAACTAAAAAAAAATCATTATTCTACGACAAAAATTGGCTAAGCTAGCGCCGATCAAAGTTAGACGCTATAGCGAGTGCCGAGTAATTTCGCAAAAAACCTGCAAAATATGCATTATACCTGAATAAAACGTTTATGGTTGATCGTACGAGCAAAATAGTTATGATAAATCTTAAAGAAGATAAAATTTGCTACAAAACTAAAAAAAAAATTCTAGTTCGATGAAAATTGGCTGAGTCAGCGCCGATCAAAGTTAGACTTTATAGTGATTTTCAAGCATAAGGGACCGCCACGCCAGCCTTCTTTGCCTTGTAACTTCTCTCCAGTTTACTAAATCGAAAAAATGCCAAGAATAAACGTTGTAGAGTATAAAATTACCTACATTTAAAAAAAAATCAACCTCCTAGGTCTAATATTTTCGGAACTAGCGTTATCGAAAGTTGGACGATTGTTTATTGTACGTTATATCTCGTTTTCTCGACGTTGGCTGATTTACATTGACTACGTATTTTTAAAAAATTATAAAAAAGAAAATAGTCAAAGTTACGATAGGGAGGCTGTTTCATACAAGAAAATATATATATAAAATATATATGGGTCATTCCATGTCAAATCGGCCAAGAGTTGGAATCAACCCCTTTCAATTTGGTCAAAAGTTTTCGTTTTTAATCAAACGAAGTTCTACGAAAGGAAAAAAATTCGAAATTTTTTTTTCGAAAGTTATGCAAGATTCAAAATTTCAGATTTTTAAAAATCTTTCAAGTTTATTTTTTAAATATCTCGAAAACTATCATAGTTATTAAAAAATCGTTTTGGGCTCGTCTTGAAGAATATACTCGTGGCTACGAAAAAAAAATATTCCGAACGAAAAATTTGAAAAATGATGAAATTGGAGAATTTTGAATTTTCAAAAATCTTGAAAATCCAAGTCCCGTATTAAATTTTTGGTTACATTTTTTTTATATAATACCTTATACTGATCTTAAAAGATCCTGAAATTTTCAGGATGGTGTTTCTTTATTTAAAAAATATAAATTTTTGAATTTTGGTAAAAAAATTTTTTTTTTCTTACCAAAATACTGTAACTTTTACTTTTTTTACTGCTTAAAATTACAAAACTACATGATTGCTCAACTTCACTTAACTGAGAGGTAAAAAAAATGTTGAACCTAAAATTCAAAACATTTTATTTTTGAAACAAAAAAACACCATCCTGAAATTTTCAGGATCTTTCAAGATCAGTACAAGGTATTATACAAAAACAAATTTAATAAAAAATTTAATGTTACATGATTTTTAAACATTCCAAAATTCATATCTTCGAAAAAACAAAAAACACCTTTCTAAAAATTTCAGGATCTTTTAAGATCAGTACAAGGTATTATATATAAAAAATTGAACAAAAAATAACATATATTATACCTAGAAGGTGATAAAATATGATTGAATAACCAATCTACACAGGATAAATAAAGAAAACAAAAAAATTAATGAAAAAATTTGTTTAAAAATTATATTTTAAAAAATAATATTATAATGTTTTTTAAAAAATGTTTATCGTAAATAATTATTTTTTTGTATGTATTTTTTTAATAATTAATGTAAATCAGCTAACGTCAAAAAATCAAGATATAACGTACAATAAACAATCGTTCAACTTTTGATAACGCTAGTTCCAAAAATATTAGACCTAGAAGGTTGATTTTTTTCAAAATGTAGGTAATTTTATACTCTACAACGTTTATTCTTGGCATTTCTTCGATTAAGTAAACTGGAGAGAAGTTATAAGGCAAAGAAGGCTGGCGTGGCCGTCCCTTATGCTTGAAAATCACTATAAAGTCAAACTTTGATCGGCGCTGACTCAGCCAATTTTCATCGTATTGGAATTTTTTTATAGTTTTGTAGCAAATTTTATCTTCTTTAAGATTTATCATAACTATTTTCGTCGTACGATCAACCACAAACGTGTTATTCAGGTATAATGCAAGTTTTGCAGGTTTTTTGTAAAATTACTCGGCCCTCACTATAGCGTCTAACTTTGATCGGCGCTAGCTCAGCCAATTTTTGTCGTAAAACAATGATTTTTTTTAGTTTTGTAGGGAATTTCCTCATCTTTAAGATTGCTAATAACTCTGTTGGTTGTACGATTGATCCTGAACGACTTATTCGAGAAAAACGGAAATTTTGCATGTTTCTTTTGAAATTACTATAACTTCCGGTCCACGCTCGAGGGGGAAAACTCAGGTTTATGTTATTGAGGTCACAATAAAGTAGATAAAACGATCTCCCGCTTTGTCGGAGTTATTGCAGAAAATAGCCCTTTTTTAGTCTAGAATGACTGGACTAGTTCTCCAGGCAATCATGCTTCTGAATTGTTAAGTTTCAAAGGGTACCAGCTCTTGAAATCGTTAGTCGGCCCCGAAGAAATAGGAGAAGCGAATTCATTCGCCGATATCAATCCTCCAAATTTGAAATCTGTGTTGGGTTTTTCCTTTACTGACGCGAGAAAGTCCAACCGGTAGTAGATTCGTGCAGAATTTAATTTTCATAAATAAATTTCAAAGTTTGGATTCAACGAAAAGTCCCGATTTTCGTGATATTATTCAAGAGGTTGAATTAATCCACAAAATTCACGGATAGATTTTTATTTTTGCGAGAAAATTCGACAATCCAATTTTAAGTGTTTTCCATACGCGAAAATTTTTTCATTTTCACTGGAAAGTTGTGAAATTTATGTTTATTTATTTATAACACGTGAAAAGTTTTTTGTTCGAGAAAAGATTTGAAGGTTTATTTTTGAATTGTTTATTTTCAAAGGTTTATTTTTAATTAGATTTCGAACGCGAAAAGTTTGATTTTCAGGAGAAAATTCGCAGATTTATTTTAAATAGGATTTCGCGCGCAAAAATTTGTATTTTCAGTTATAATACCCCGAGTGCTTGGAAATTATCGGATATTTCCAAGCACGAGAGGTATTCGGCAGATTATTTTGTTCACTCGATTTTCAATCAATAGGAGCTTCTTATTTAACATCTTCATGGGAAAAATCGCATGGCTTTATTATAAATTATATTTGACATAGTCGATTTTCTTTCGCTCATCTCGATGAATTTGACGTTTCTGACACGTACGTGGGTTACAAGCTATTGAAAAATTGCCGCTTGTTACCTAGCAACAGCCGGGAAATTTTCGAAAAATTACCGATATAATTTCGTCCTGCTTGTACCACGTGATGTTAAATGCCAAGCCCCTATTGGTTGAAAATCGAGTGAAAAAAATAATCACAAAAATTTAAAATCACAATGGTTCATCACTGAATGTTAATTTAAATGTTCCAAATAATGTTTTATAGGAAACACAATTGTTAAGATTAACATGCAATTACGCAGAAACGACACGAATTTTTCGCAGAAATTTCACACAGTTTGCACAAAGTCGTACAAATTTTGTTTAAAGATTATTGCGAGTATATTTAGAACGCAAGATATTTGATTATTCGTATTTTTCAATTTTATCGCGAAAGAAAAATATTTCTATTTCGTGAAATAATTATTTAATAATGCGTTCTCAAAAAGTTTTGAAAAACGGTTTTATTTTCACCAAATCGATGAACACGAAAAATAAAATGATTGTATAAATCGTACAGGATTCGCACGAGGATTTCACACGAAAAGTTAACGCGAAAAGTCAAGAATGTTGCACAAGAATTTGAAAACTTGCATAAAATTACAGTTTTCACGAGCGTCGTGAAAATATAAATGTTTGCAAATACACAGTCAATATTCACGAAAAATACACGATTTTCACAAGCATCGTGAAAATATAATTATTGACAAATATACCAGTCAATATACGCGAATATTCAATAATTCGGAAGTTCAAAAGTTCAGAATTTTTCGTATGTTCACGAAGATTTGTACAACGGTTTAATTTCACCAATTTTTTCAAGTTTACAGGATCCGAACAATCCCACTTCTGACACCAAAAATGTATATGTTACGTCTCAGGTTGATTTTAAGACGTTTATTGAATATTTATCGGGATTCATTGTTCGATTAATGGATTGAAATACAAGATTCTGTATTTTTCAGTTGGAAAATAATGATTACTCGATTTATTCTTCACAAAATAAATGTTGAATATTGTCGCCGTTTACAACAATATTTGCGTTACCGATGCAATAATTGAACTTGATAAATACAATTGTAAATGTTGATATATTGTCACCGCTTATGACAATTACGCAGGAGATACAAGTTTACGAGCTATTACAAATTATACAAGAAAAAATAGCAAAGTTATACTAGACAAAAATGGCAAGGTTATACAAAACAAAGTTATAAATGAACAGGTAAAGAAATATTAAATGTGAACGGTTTGAAGATTGGCAAGGAACTGATTTAAGAAATTGAGGGAGTCTATTAGGTGGACGCGAGGCGGCGGACGAAATGTTGATTGTGCAAGCCACGCGCGAGCGACGAATATTGCGAATCGATGGATTTTGAAATAGAAAAGGACAGATATATCGCGCGATGCCTCGTGCATCGCTTTTTGGCGGATCTGCGTTGGCAAAATTTGATATTGTCGTCCGGTTGATCGGACGATCGGTGATTTATATTTTCTTAGGATTATTGCATGTGAAAAGAGGAAATTTATCAGCGGAAATTCAAGAACGATTTCCGCTTTGCGTGTGAACGTCTGAGGAATTTTCATTGGACTTTGGATGAATTATTCTAATATTGTTTCGATTTAATTATAAATTTCAGTGAATGTTAAAATAAAAATGTGTTCGTGAAAAAAGGGCGAGACGTAACAATTAAAATTATTAGAATTTGTAATTTTTGTCAAATATTTTGGAATCCTGAAGTATTTCTCCTGTATTGACGTGTTATTGAAAATCGAGTCGGTCAAAATAGAAACAGCAATTTCTCGGAATTTTCGTTATTGGACTTGACTCGTTATGCTTGAAAGCCACAGATGTATAATTAATATACTCCATTGCTATCGTCACTGCTGCTTACATCAAGAAATTAAGGCTTAGCATCGCACAAATTTTAATATGGCGGAGCTAGCGGAAGGATACGTCAGAAAAATAGGTGATCGTGATTGTGTAGGATGACCGACACTAGAAAATAATTAATGGTAAAATAGGTAAAAGGTAGCTGTAATTTGAAAAATCGTTTCAGCCTAAAAGAAGCTCTGCGTATTAAACATTTATAAATTTCGCTTCGATTCAATTGGTTCTTTCTTAAAGTGGATATTTTGTAAATAACCAAAAACGTTATTGGACCCAGATCGGCAAGTTTCCTGTTTGCTTAGCATTAACAATTTTTAATCATATAATCATTTGCCTGTTACCGGAGGAGAATCATTAACGCAAAATCCCAATTTTCTAATTTATGCTAATTATTTCTAATTATTTCTAATGTTGTGATAAGGGGCCATTCATCAATTACATAAGGATAATTTCGGCCATTTTCGACCCTCCCCCCCTGCCCCCATGTAAGGACACATAAGATTTGTTGGAACCCCCCTCCCCCTTCTTAAGGAAGATTTTCGCTAGTTTTCCTAAAAAGCATTTAACATAACTAAATGTCGTTAGAAAAGAATGAGTTACACCAAAACACATTACTATTTGACATGAAAAAAATATTTTAATTTTTTTTTTTATAATTATTTAGTCATTGGAAAATGCATATTTTAATTAAAGATAACATTTTAAACAATCTTAAAGTGAGGAAACAAATCACACAAATCACTACAAACGAATAATACTTTGCGTAAAATAATGTGTGACTAAATTTGAAACAATCTTAAACAAAATAAGTCAAAGAGTGAAAGTCAGTTCAGTTCAGATCATCAATCGTTGTCCGGGCTGAATTACACTCAGTCACAAAATTAGAGGAACAGCAAAATTCTCGAGATTTTTCAGCGATTTTCCAAAGGCTATAACTTTGTTAATTTTGGGCGTATAATTTAAAAAAAAAAAGCATTTCGAAGCTTGAATCTTCTAGTTTGGAATCTGGAATCAAACAAATTGCGTGAGCATCACCCTTGACGCAGTCGAAAGACAGCCGAATCAAGCAGGCGGAGATACGTCACGCGGCGTCCTCAAAAGAGGGACGAACAGCCCGGAGACAAGCATTAGCCTCTCAGCAGGCATTTTTCGAGAAAGAAGAAGGTGTATTGTATGGGCCAGACATAGCAGATTAGCAATTTTTATGGTAAATATAATTTTATATAGCAAAAATCGATAGTTGAAACTTTAAACGCGTTTTTCTCGAAACGACATTTTTCAAAATTGCTGACATCATAACTCAACGAGAATTGAAACTGAGTATTCTTGAATATATTTACTATACAATGACCTACGATCTTTTTGATTGGTTGAAAATTGTCAATTTGGCATTAAAAAAACGACCATTTTTTTACCCCAAAAAACGACACTTTTTTCAGAACTTTTTGAATTTTTTTGTTTCATCTACTCATTCGGCCGGAATCATGTCAGCAGTTGGGGAACTTTTTTTTGGCACCTCCGAAGACAGCACATAAATCCGTTATTTTTCAATATTTTTGTAAAAAAAAAATCTTAAAATATAGTTGAAAATATACCTTATTATATCCAAAAAACTTCAAAACATTCTATCGAGTACTTTCTTTTAAGAAAATTCCCGAAAACCGCCTAATTTTTCATGGGTTACACTGGTATAACCCCTTAAGCTGGATTCTTTGGTTTCAATTTACTTTTTTATTTTTGTTCTACGACCATTTTTCGCTGAGATATCGGCGATTGAACAAAAATTCGTCTTTGTTTTCAAATCTTCGATATCTCTGGAACTGATGATCGTACAGCGAGTAAATGGTGGGTTTTGGAAACTTAAATCTACTCTGTATAAGTGCCTGTTACTGTCATAAACGAAAAAAATTGTTTCCATGCTTAATTTTGACTTGCAAAAGTCCAAAAAAATAGCTTTCTTTCCTGTTTTAGAAAATCTACCACAACTGTGCAGATATTGTGAAAAATACCAATCTTTTAAGGCTCTTTTTTAGCTCAATACATACCTAAAAACCATGCCAATTTTCAAAACATTCGGTCGAGCCGTTTTTTGCGGCCGAGTCATCGAACTTTTAGAAAAATTGAATAAACACGTTGATTGATCCTTAAAGATCAATTAATGGTGTTAAAAATTGAAAAAAAATGTTTTCCTCTCAAATTTGCATTTAATGAGCGTGAAAGCTAAAAAAAAATCCAAATTTCGAGAAAAAAAAAATTTCAAAATTTTAGAATTTTTTAATTTTTAATTTAAAAAAAGAAATGTATTGGCAGTTTTTCACAATTTTGCATTTAATATTTAATAAATATCGAAATGAAATTTTGAAAAAAATGGCAATAAATTTTTTTTTCAAATAAAAAAAAAATTCCTTAAAATTAAAAAAAAAAAAAATTTCGAAATGTAAATTTCTTTTTTTTAGTTTTGACGCTCATTAAATGCAAATTAGAGAGAAAAAAATGAAAAAACTATTTTTTTTTTCATTTTTAACACCATTAATTAATTGTTCCTTCAATTTTTTTTAAAGTTTGATGACTGTCACAAAAAACGGCTCGGCCGATTGTTTTGAAAATTAGCATGATTTTTAGATATCTATTAAGCTAAAAAATAACCTTAAAACATTAGTGTTTTTCGCAATATCTGCAAAGCTGTGGTAGATTTTCTAAAACAAGAAAAAAAAAATTTTTTTTTACTTTTTCAAGTCAAAATTAAACATGGAAACCAATTTTTCGTTTATTACAGTAATAGGCACTTATAGAGAGTAGATTCAAGTTTCTGAAACCCACCGTTCACTTGCTGTACGATCTGTAGTTCCAGAGATATCGAAGATTTAAAAAAAAAAGACGAATTTTTGTTCAATCGCCGACATCTCAACGAAAAATGGTTGTGGAACAAAAATAAAAAATAGCAAATTGAAGCCAAAGAATCCAGCAAAACGATCCATAGATTGGTTAAGCTCGAAAAAAAATTTTGGAGCCCATCGACTGTTTTTGTTTTGTCCAGAATCTGGTGTAGGTGGGGGATTAATAAATGAACACTCGTGAATCGCGATAACACACAATATTATAGGTTTTATTCCTTAGCGTCAATGTTCAGGGCCCCCGGTACACAATCGATATATTCAAGGTAGAAATGATGACCCGAGGTACTGATTCCGATACGAAAAGAACCCGGTTACCTTTCCCGTGCGAAGCACGCGAGGAGAACAATGAAAAAAATCCCCGTAAAGAAAGATGGCGTCAACCACGCGGTCGGACACCCGATGGCTTGAGAGGTCGTAAGCCTCACAAGAGCGATACACCCAACCGAATTATCTGTATCCCAGTGAGAATTACTTTTGTCCCGTTATTCTGAAGAAGACATGTATATTTAGAACCCAAGAATTATGTTGAAACGAAAGATACGTTGGTCACGTGGTCGCACCGAAAGACTCCCGTGGAATGGAATTTGCATAGATAAGAACATAATCTATGATGTTGCAATGCTACTATTCAGAACATAATTATTTGGTTTGTTTTGCGCCTTTCAGTTGAGGGCGCGAAGATGCGTCGAGGGTGATGCCCACAAAAAATGTTTCCCATCATTTTTTTCATCGGTGCGCAGAAAAAAAAAGTTCGGCCATACACTCTTTTTCTCTCGATTTAATATTTCGTATTTTCCTTGACTGATCACGAGTCGCGGTAGCGACTCGAGATAAGTTTATTTCAGCCTTACCGACATGTCGAGAGTCGCACCAAGATTCTCTTACGCCAACAACCTTGCGTATACATGGGAGTATATCTATAGCGAAAAATTCATTTTTCCTAATAACTCATTATACAGAGTTTTTGAGAAAATTTGAGATGTACGTTTTGTCCGCAGATTTTTTCTCTTTCGATTGGTACCTGAAAGAAAGCTGTAGCTGGTCGCGTATGGGCGATACGTATTTTTATGGGTTAATTTTTCTCAATGAATATTCCATTGTCAGCCATTTTGGTCGCATATTTTTCGGCACACATTTTTCGCACACACCATGAAGTTAGCGAGTTAGCGATTAAACGGTACGTGGTGTGTTTCAGAGCGGTCAAAATATCGACAATGATCACATGAGTGCGTGAGAGAGAGCACTATAGGGATCGCGTTAGAGTGAGAGAGCAATATATCAACTTTGCAAAAAGTGGACAAATCACCCCCAAAAACACCAAAAATGGTGTACAAAAACTGGAGACAAGTACATTTCAAGAGTATCCCTAGTTTAGTCTACCTACAAAAAGTTGTAAAATCACTAGACCATAACCCTGAATACGTATTTACAAGCACATGTAGTATCCTAGTTCAACTTTTATTTACAAGCATATAATTATTATTACAGTATGCGGAAGTGAAATTTATAAAATATGAAAACATCTTTACGTTTAAAAATAAAAAATAAATCCATTAGTAAAAATAAATAATAAATCGATGGAACAAAATTGATCACAAAAATAAAAAGTACTTGGCGAGTTTTTTCACCTGAAACAACCTCATCAGCCATGTATCACTGAAACATCTTTTGCAAATATTGCCTAACTCGCTAAGTACTTTTTATTTTTGTGATCAATTTTGTTCCATCGATTTATTATTTATTTTTAGTAATGGATTTATTTTAACGTTGAAGATTTTGAAAACTTAATGAACAATAGATATTTTTAACATAAGAATATGTGAATGAAATTGGACATTAAAAATTTAAAAATATATCCCATAGTTGCTTCGCCTAACGCTTTGCTCTCAAATGTCCATCACTCTACATTGCAAAACGCACATACTGTCTTATCGTAAAATCTTACGTAAGAATGGCTTTACCCCTCCCCTACCCCAAGATAAGTTCATGTAAAGTTTTGTTTTTGACTATCACATGGTCTTGATTTTCCCATTAAAGGAGAAATTCGTCCGGCTTATCTAGACAATTGAAACAAATTCTGCTCACGAGGAAATAAAAATGTTCACCTTGAAATGCGACTTCAAGATTTTCCATTGTTGGTTTGGGTATCGTACGCAAAAGAGCATACATCGACATCACAATACCAGGAGTACAAAAACCACACTGTGATCCATGAGCTTTGGCTATCCTCTCCTGCACCGGATGAAGTTTTGTTCTCGTACTGCCAATTCCCTCGACCGTCATAACTGCCATTCCATGAACACTGCAAACCGGTGCTAGACAAGCATTAACCGCTAAATGACTAACCAATCTTGATTGAGGAAAAAATCGAAAACAACATTTCCGGGTTGATAACCCTTACAGCCGGCAATAACTATTTCCAAACAAGGATACACAATTCTTCCGGTTTTCCGCTCGATTCTTGATACCATTACAGTACAGGCTCCACAACCGCCCTCCGCACAACCCAATTTTGTACCGCATAACCATACTATTTCATTATAGTCAAGGTACATTTCAAGAGCAATACAAAAAAATAAGTAAATTCACACAAGGCTTCTTTGACGTAAAGGATACACTTATTGCGTAGATAATATAGCAATGTCCACTCAGGATCCACGGCGGCATCCGACACCTCAATTTTCATATATATAGTATTTTATTTAATAACAACTATTTTCATTGGGATATTCATAAAAATATTTGAGGACATTTTTTATTAGATTTATTGTTTTCTGGTTAATTCACATCATTTTTACCTGATATCGGCAAAATCATCAAATGATAAATAAACTTTCTCAACTGCACTTACTTTGTTTCCATTGACATAAAATACGAGGGTGTGATGTTCCTTTGTCTTATGGGAGGTAATTTCATCGACACCGTTTAAACGGCTCCTTGAATCCATTTTTATGAAACGATACCCTTGAACGTATTCCGCTAATACTCTGCAATCAATGTCAAGAATTGACGAAATACAAGAATATTAGTAATTATTTGCAGTAAAAAATTTGCAAACGATAGAAATTAGAAAAAAAATAATTTTTAATAATTTTAAAGGAATCCTCAATAAGTTATCTTGACGATGTCTTGTGAAGGAATCTCGAAATAGTAGTCTTTACGATATCTTTTTTGAGAAGTCTGAAAAAGTTATCTTCAAGACAACTTTTCACAGATATCAAAATCATTCCTCAAAGTGGCGCATTCGACTACTTTCGGAACTCATTAAGATGTCTTTCGGAAAATGTATTCGAATGTCCACATCTTACATAAGAAATCTACAGCGATTCTTTCAGACGTCATATTGCTGTGTGGGCAGTTCCAACTCAAGTACCAATCTGCACGACTGGTCCGACGAAGCGAACGCAACGCGCCTCTATTAATTATTACCACTTGTATTTTCTATTTATACGATAATCATTTATTCTTTTATACGACTACCTTCGGTTCGGCTCATTTGGGTTCTAACCCTTAATCTAGTAAGATCTCAAACTCAAAATCTCAAACTCTCGCCATTCAGAGGAGCTACCTGAATTTTGGTGACACAACATTGGTGCCAGCGGTGGGATCACCAGAGTGAGCAAAAAACGAACCTCGTTAAACGAATTAACATCGCTGAATAGAGAACCACCAAGTGAAGTCAAACCTGTACTCGAAGAATTTCCGAATACGGACGCCACCTGCATGCGTAGAATTAGGGGAAGAAGAGGCCCTTAAAGGTGAGAATAGCCCAAAAACCAAAGACAAGACTCGTCAAGGTTCGACGCACGATCGAAGAATCGAAGAGAACGTGCAGATAAACAAGGAAATCGGATGTAGGACCAATCGAAATCACCGAGGATAAGCTGCAGCATCCTTGAAGGACGTCGCCAAATGAGAAAACATCAATCAATGTTGAAGGACCGCCAGAGATGTGGAAAACAAGCGCACTGTAAGTAGCACCACATTCACTCACCGCAAGCTTTATAAAGACCAAAACTTTATAAAAAGGTTTCACATCAGAAACAAGAAAGGTCATAATCAAGGCAAATAAAACGAAACGAAAAATATTCATTATATTCTGAGAAACAAATCGTTGCCAAACGTACGGAGTGACACATGAGCACCTCCCAAGAATCCCCCAAGGCAGAGGGTACAAGACGTCGAAGCAATTCTCTGGGTGACTTTCTTAGCAATTTTGGCAACTGCAAAGTCAACCGAAAATGTCAACGGTTGAATTTGGACAGCTTTACAACTATAAAGTCAACCGTAAAAGAGAATCCTACCAATGGTTGATTTAACCGTTAGTCAACCAAGGCCATTTTGTTTCCGTTAGATGGTTGACTCAACGATTGCTCAACCGTGCCCATTTTGTTTTAGCTAGATGATGATGACCTAACGATCAACTCAACGGTTGCCCGATAGAATATCGGGCAAAATTTAATTATCAAGGCAGTATTATAGAGAGAAGAATCCGGTGAAGATTACCAGAGACTATGGTAAAAATTACTTGCCGAAATGGCAATGGGGAGCCACCGTCAACAGAATAGGAATTTTTACAAAGCACTATGGTAATTTTTCCCCCACCGATCGAAGTATCCGCCGCTCTGCTCGCCCTGCTCAATTGAAGTTAGAGCGGCTCATTAAATCTGACAGGAATAATAAGAGTGAGAATGCAGCTCGGGTAGAAAATTGTTTTTGCAAGCATTGTTTTTGAAATTATGCACCCAAATATAATTCACGTTTTATAAAAAGGGAAACTCGAGTTTTTTTCGACCCGACACAATAACATAACACGTCAGCGACGAAAGACTACCGTGTGCGATTTGCCGCCGTCTCACTAGCAAGCTGCTACACTCTCACGGAGGAATTACTATGTACTATAGTGAAAATTACCAAATGACATGGTAAAATTTATCTGAGAGTATGGTAAAATTTGTCATTCAGAGAATTCATTATATATAGGGCTCGACGATCGAGATCACCACGTCGAAACCCTCCAAGTCGAAGGTGGACAGAAAAAGAACCTGGAAGAAACCTCAACGAAGAACCATATTATCTCAACATCGGGACTGCACTAAGAAATGTTAAGAGTTTCGATGGAAATAATCCGGGCCAACTCGAAGGATCGATATTATCGTGGGAGGCTGTTTGGAAATTAGGACGGCCTCGACAACGCGAAACCCTGCTCACCCTTATAGGAAGCAGCAAGTTAGAAGACACCCTGGCGAATAAAGTCACCACTGAATCACGGTGATTTTTTCCGGTAACAAAGTGCCCATTTGATCACCACAAAATCACCGAGTTCTTGGTGATTTTCAATTTTTATCCAAGGTGGTTGTCACGGTGATTTTTAAAATCACGGTGATTTTGTAAATCACCGTGACAATCACCGTAAAAATCACCAAGAACTCGGTGATTTTGTGGTGACCAAATGGGCACTTTGTCACCGTAAAAAATCACCGTGATTCAGTGGTTATTCAGGGTGAAAACATCGTCACCTAATCCGCTAGGGCAGAGCCACAAGAGAAACCAAACACAAGGTTGTTCGGAATTTAAAGGACCTTCGGGTCGAATTAGAAGCCCTTTACGGCAAGAAAAAATCGCTCGCTGCCTTGCAGTACGATTTTTGCTTGCTTAAACAAGGCACAAAAGAATCTGTTTCGACATACGCAACACGAGTCGAAAAATTGACAGCAGAAGTCATCGAGAAATTCTGCGAAATAATTAATGCTGCAGGCGCTCGTTATATAGAACAAACTACGCGACGAAGCGCGCAAATGAATTTTGAAAACGGATTCCATAAAGAAATTCAAGCAATCGTACGGGCCAGGAACTATCAGAGTTTGCACGAGTCCGTAGTAGGAGCAATAGAGGTCGAAAAAATGACCTACCCACAAGCAAGAGGCAGGGGCATTGCATCGGGGAGCGGAGGGAGCAGTTGCTCCAGGGCACCGGGGCCTGGGGGCGCCTCGCAGATGAATTCTTTTTTTCTGAATTTCTGTCAATAGCCAATCAAAGATTCTCACCAAATTATAAATATTCCTTATTCACTTTTTCGGAGCATTTTAGTCTCAAATGAAACAAATAGCCGGTCATTAAATGTACTCCAAGAAAGGTAGCGGAAAACGGAACTAAAATCAATTTCAAAGCAAAGAAGCGCATTATAATGAGCTTTACTTTTAGCGCTCTGGAACAAAATTTTTCAAGCACCCTCTCTCATATGGGCGCGTGAGGAATTATGCACAACCTCCAAATGAATCATCTGGAGGTTTGTGTATGATTTTTTCAATTTTTTCAGCAACGATGACATGTACGCAAAACTTGAACCTGGTACACAATGGAAATAGGCTTTTCGGTAACTTTTATTGCACGGTGCGGGATTTGTAAATCAAGAGGAATGAAGTTGCTGTTTGTTATTTACAAGTTGAATCTTCTCGCTTTAACTTCCGCAAATTCGTCGATCAGAGTCTCATTGTCGTTCGATAGAGATTGTCGCCAGCGCAGTCAAACGACTTTGCAACATAGAGGATCTCTTGATAAGTTTGAGTTTCGAAAAACTCCTCTCAACTATCGCAACGTTTCCTGGCAAAGTGAGAAATATGAAGCTTTTTGAACTGGTTAGAAAAGAATGTCTTTGGACGTAGCTAGTGATGCCGGTGAGACGAGACTAGTCTCGGTCTCGTCGAGACGAGAGTCTCGTCGAGACTCTCGTCAAGACTCTCATCAAAATTTTCGATATTTAGCGAAAAAACAAACGTCAAATCATTTCCAACGCTATTCCATTGCTGTTACTATTTTTTTTGTTTCATCTTACTATGTTTCAAAACAAAACGAAAGCCTTGGCGCGATTATTTATTATTTTCAGAAAAAAAATTCAGACAACTCACGTGCTACCTCACGATTACGTAATTCCATTATTCGTCAACTTACTATCAACTTGAAATTTTATACTTGAGAGTTTTGAGGAACGCTTATTACGAATCTGCACCCAAAATTTATAAATTCAAGATCGCAGTCCAAAAATGCAAGAAATCGCTTGATGAGAGCGAAAGTTGTAATTCAAGAGTTTTTGGGGTCATTGATTACGAATTTGCACTGAAAATTTAGAAATTAAAGAGGACAAAAAATGCAAACAGTCATTGCAAATGCAAAATGTAATGACGTTTGATGACCAAACAACTATTTTGCTTCTTCATAGAAGAAGCTTTGTTTTCATGAAAAAAAATTTGTTTCAGATTTTCAGGTCAGTATGTTTAAAATGTCCTAAATTATCGACCAATTTTATTTTCTAAAAATGGCCAGATGTATGTGTGTGCCCGCTTCGAAAAATTCGAACAGTTATATGTCAAGACCACACTGGAGTAGCAAGCCAAAATTTTGCACATAAGCTGAGTTCCACAGCCTCTTTATTTGCTATGGATTTTGCAAAAATTCATTGGCGTGTGCGAACTTTATGCGACTTTTAAATTTTCAAAAAAAAGGGCGCGGCTGCTCTAGCGTCGGCAAATTTTACGATATCTTATGATTTTTAAAAATCATACCGATAGTTTGAGTGATTAAGATTGTTGGTATTGAATTCCGCAAAAATCGCTCAAGAGGTTCGTGATTTATAAAATTTTGAAGTTTTGGCAAAAGCGCGTGATCGTTCTAGCTTGCACATATTTCATGATATCAGGCTAAAAATTTCTATAAAGATAGTTTAATGAAAGAACTTACTTGATATTCCATTTTGCAAAAATCGCTTGAGATGTGAAAATTTTATGCAATCTGGAAATTTTCAAAAAAAGCTTGATAAGAAATTTGACGATCCAAAGTTACAGCTCTATTACTTCGATAACCAGAGATAGTAAAAAAAAACTTTGCTAATTGTAAATTTGCACATCGCTTCCACAATATTTTTTCGTATTTACAAAGCTTCCTCTATGAGGAAGCCAAAACAAAAGAGGAGGATTTGTAAATGAGAAAAAATACTGAGGAAGCGATGTGTAAATTTACGATTTGCAAGTTTTTTATTTTTTGGTACGTCATATTGTATTTCGCAATCAGAGACCCCAAAAACTTTAGTATACCAACTTTCATTTAGATCAAGCAACTGTTTGCAATTTGGGTCCACCATATTGGATCCACCATCTTCAATTTCTAAATTTTGGGTACAAATTCGTAATCAGCGACCCTCAAAACCTTCTAGTATAAAATTTGAAGTCGATAGTAAGTCGACGAACAACGGATTCACGTAATCGTGAGATAGCAGCGAATTATTTCCATGTTTTTTCTGAAACTAACGAATAATTGCGCCAAGGCTCTGGTTTTATTTCGTTACATGGGAAGATGAAAATAAAAAAAAGAGTAACAAAAATGAAATAACGTTGATTATTTTTTTCACTCGATTTTTAACCAATAGGAGCTTGGCATTTGACATCACGTGGTACAGGCAAGACGAAATTATATCGGTAATTTTTCGAAAATTTCCCGGCTGCTGCTAGGTAACAAGCGAAAATTTTTCAATAGCTTGTAACCCACGTACGTGTCAGAAACGTCAAATTCATCGAGATGAGCGAACGAAAATCGACTATGTTGAATATAATTTTTAACAAAGCCAAGCGATTTTTCCCACGAAGATGTTAAATACGAAGCTCCTATTGGTTGAAAATCGAGTGAAAAAAATAATCCGCCGAATACCCCTCGTGCTTGGAAATTAATCGGATATTTCCCAACGAAGCTATCAGCAAATACCCGATAATTTCCAAGCACTCGGGGTATTATAACTAAAAATAATTAGACTTTTGTTTTTTTTTTGAAATCTTGAAAATTTCGACGAGAGTCTCGACGAGTCTCGTCTCGACGAGACTTTTGACGAGAGTCTTGACGAGAGTCTCGGTGATAGTCTCGTCCAAGTCTCGTCTCGTCTCGCGGAATCACTAGACGTAGCAACTGCGTTTCGACGTTTAGAGAGATATCTTCTGGATAGGCATTAACCAGTGCTTTCGCACTGGCGATTATATCTTCGTTCGATGTTTCGAGCAAATTACGCGGTGATATACATCTGACGTCTTCGAGATCTCCTCCAGTGCCTTGAAACGAATTTTCAATTGTGTGGTTACGAAGCATAAACAGACATTGCAAAGTTACAATGTTACAATGATACAATCGATTGATCAAAAAATGAAAGAGAGAGTGCTTGAAGAATTTTGCTCCAGGGCTCTAAAAGTGTAGCTACGCCACCGGCAGGAGGTAACCAAGAAGAACGTCATCAGGGCAATAATGACCAACATCCACAATCTGCAGCCGATCCAGAAAGTAAAGGTGAAACTAAATGCATTTCATGCAGAAAACCTGGACACCGCGCACGGCATTGCCGAAAGACTGGACAAAATAAAGAAATAAACACGGTCGACGCCGCTTGCGATTACTGCAAAAAACCAAGAGATAAATCGGAAACCCAAGAGCATAATCCAACAGTCTCGTAAAATCCAGAAACCGGGAACAGCAAAATTGCCGTAGGAGCAATAAAGATAAATGCGCTCACGATTCCAAAAAAATGAGAGGAGACAAATGAAATCTGGATATTCTAAAAACTATTTAATGAACATTGTTACAACATTTTGAAAGATTATCAACGAGAGAAAGCAATTTTTAGCTCGCCGGAGACGAGCTAGAAGAAAAGGGACTTTCTTCTTTTTAAGGGGGGAGGTACGTTGTATCCCAGATACCTCGATTTCGGAATATTACGAATATTCCAAATCACGATACGCGCGTGTCCAGATTTAGCGATTGTTGTCATTTAATCATAATACACGTGCGTTCGAACTCGAGCAAGTGCAATTGTGCAGGCCAGCAATTGCGCAAGCGACGCATCATCGGCCAGTCGGCCACGCACTGCCAAGTCAGCAGTGTTACTAAATACGAAAATCTCGTAATTCGTGTTATCTTCACCGAATTACGAATATAAATACTAATATCTTGTACTAAGAAATTATTGTTGAATGAATAATATGATAACAAAGAAATACTGACGCGATTGCGCTCTTTCCGGTATATAATGGACCCGAAAGCAGACACAAGACAGTTCCGACTCAAAGTACCAACCTGCACGACTGGTCCGATGAGGCGAGCGCAACGCGCCTCTATTAATTATTACCACTTGTATTTTCTATTTCTACGATAATAAATGATTCTCTTATACGACTACCTTCGGTTCGACTCATTTGGGTTCTAACCCTTAATTTGGTAAGATCCCGACCAAAATAACGTAGTAATCTTAAACTCTCGCGATTCAGAGTAGCTACCTGAATTTTGGCGATACAACATTGGTGGCAGCGGCGGGATCACCAGAGTGAGTAAAAAACGAACCCTCAACCATTGTATTTCGTACCCCTAATGTAAAACGTATCGATCCAAGTGAATAGAACAGGTACTATTTTAAAGGACGAATGAAATTAAAGTTCACGTGTTTTTTCCATTTCAGCAAGACATCAAGCTTAAAGGGGTAAACTACCCCTTACTCAAATAACCTTATCGCCACCGTCTTTTCTTAATTTAAAATTTGTCTGCTGATTCGAAATATTTCTATAAACTCCAAATTGACGTTTTCTCATGTTTACGTATGTCTGAGGGGGAAACCACCTCCTCTAGTATTCTTTTAATTCACGTGTTAGACATTTGACCATCTATTGCGTCGTAACTGCGGTCAGTTTATTGGCAATATGAATTTTATGTGTGTGAACACTTGCATTAAGCTTCAGTAGGGGGGGAGGGAGTTAACCCTTACTTATCAGTACTTGTATTTTCATGTCAGATGACTTTCCGCACTATTTCACACGTCTATGGAGAAGCATATTTTCAACACTTGCGTAATCTCATTAGCAATTTTATTAGTAGTAAAACTCGTATACACAATTTTTTTTCCTATTCCGATTTTATGTATCCAATTTAATTCATCATATCAAGTTTTCATATAGAGAACCTTGTATAAACAATGCAGAAACAGAGCTGAAAGATGATTTTGAATTTTTTTTTATTGATTCTATGCAAGATTACAATGGAGTTAAAATGATAGAGGAAGCAACACTCAATTTTCAAGAACCGTTTAAGCAGTATGAAGCAAACGCCGTTGAAGATACTCAATGGCAAAAAGATATAACCAAAGCTGATTCTGACGCGTGTTCCAATGTCGATCAGTTGAACTATGATTACGCAAATAAAGCAGTTGAATACTGGAGGTCCTGTAAAAAAATTGCAGTATCGAGACCGTCAAGCACAAATACAGATCCATCAAATCTATACGACAGTTAAGGAGGTTCGGTGGTGACTTTGCTAGTCAGCTATGAGTCTATTTTGTACTGCAATACCGCTACATTTTAGATCAGTGGACATGGTCGGTTTTACATTATCAATATCCTTTCCTTTTATTTTATTCCTTTATTTTCCCTTTATTCCTGCAATATTCTTTTTGTTTTAACAATGTCAATAGAAACGTAATAATATACAGCTTGACCTCAGTGGTATGTCATATCTTCGATGTTTGGCATCGTCGCATTTTTCATGGCGAAATTAGGTTACTGTGCCATCATGCAAATTCCTACAGCACGTTTGTCTATTTAGAATATATAATATATACTATATTGATAAAACAATTGAAGTTCCTTAGTTATTTACAAAAAAAAAAAATGTTCGGCTTCAAACATCCATATTTTTATCTCGCGTAGAAAGTGACCGATACGAAACTCAAATTTTCGCGGATATGCGGTGTTGCCACACCTCAAACAAGATGGTTGTTTAACGTCACGGGAGTCTTGCCCTACGAATACTTTATATACTTTTTTTACTTTATATTTTCAAATTTATTGTTTATTATTGTGATAAGCTCTCCAATTCAAGATGTCTTTTTGATTGCAAAGATTCAATAAATATACAACCGTTAATTTTCTTTTTATACCACAACCATGTTTTCCTCGCTTTTACGTGCGTGCGGAGAGGGCTAAAAAGAGGCGTTTTCACCCCATATTGAGATGGATAAGTGATGGAGGGATACGACTGGTGGCAGCATCACTGCTCCACAATGGCTTACGATAATCAGCAGGTCGCTGGGATAAAAAGTGTTCATTATTAAAAGAGCTGGGAAATAAATACTGGGGATTTAATACTTTGAATCCCTATGTATTAAGCGAGCACTTTTATGCCCAGCTCTTTTATTAATGAACACTTTATTTCCCAGCTCTTTTAATAATGAACACTTTTTATCCCAGTGACCTGCTGATTATCGTAGGCCATTGTGGAGCAGTGATGCTGCCACCAGTCGTTTTTCGCAAAATTACTTACGCATAGGATATTCCGAACGCGATATTTTCAACACGAGTCGTAGCCCCAAGCACGCGAAAGTTTTAAAATAGAAAAACCTGCCATGTAAATATCTTATAATTTCGATCATTTAATTACGTTTAAAAACTTGTTTTTTTTCTCTGTAGGGCTTCGGCCCCCAGCTCCCCTCTTTCGCGCCGCGGGGCGGCTGCCGCCCCCCAGACCCCCCCCCCCTCGTGCGTGAGTGACAGGGTCTGCGTGCATTACAGCTTCTGCGTGCAATCTGGGCTATTTCGTCTTGGACGCTTACACGCTTACAGCACGTATGTATAAATAAAAACCGACTCAAGGAGACCCGACGAGTCGAGGCGTAATAATATTCGGAAGCGTGGTTATAATAAAATATCGTGTAATAATTATTCGGCTGTTATTAAGCTCGGAAACGTGTTTTTGGTATATAAAGTATCGTGTGCACCTTGGAAGGGGGGGAGCGTAAAAGTCCCACTTCCCTTCCTTGATACACAATGTACTATTACGCGTATCTTGGCTCCAAGATAAATAAAAAAAATCGATTTATAAGAGGATAAGAAGATTTTATCGCTTACGTGTAGTTAATACACCGACGTTAATAATTAATATCTCGGAAACTTATGATACTCTTTTGCAAACTTCGTAGTTGCATGTATGAAGGTTTCAACAATTCTATTTAAAAAAATTGGATTTTTATCTTAGAATCGGTAAAGTCACCGAACCTCCTTAATACGCTGGGCGAATCTGTTGAACAAAGGTAGATCAGTGGCGGATTTACCAGGAGGCAGAGTAGGCTTGAGCTTAGGGCGGCAGATTTTGTACAAATAAGAAGAGAGCAAAATTGCAGAAAATATATTTCATACTCATCCCACTACCCACTTATGCAAGTCCGACTACTGGTTGGGGGCTGCGAACTGGGTTGTTTGTGTTCCTATTAGTATTTAGATTTGGTTGGGTATATCTAAATAAAAAATTGTTACAAAGAAAAAATGTTTTGTTTTAAATACACTAGTGGAAAAAATTAAAGGATCAAAAAATTTTCCCATATTTTTAGTGGTTTTTAACAATGTTGCATCTCAGTAAAAAATGGTCGTATCGAAATCTTAAAAAAAGCGTTGTGAAGCTTGGAGTTTATAGTTTTCAGATCTTCTAGCAAAATTTTTTTCGAAGCTACAGGTTTCACGCAATTATGAGAGATACCAAGAAAAAACAATTTGGCAAATTTGCATCGCTTTTGTTTTGGCTGTAATTTTTGTAAAAAAATTTCCTGCTAAACAAATATAAGGACCAAATAGCTTGTTTATTAAGCTTCAATTTGCTTTGTTTTGAGACCTCGCTGCGACCATTTTTCGCTAAGATATCGAGCTTTTACGAAAAAATACACTTTTCTGTTTGACCATTGATATCTCAGCAACTAATGATCGCACAGAAATCAGAAGGGGCGTTTCACAAACTTGAATCAATGTTCTACAAGAATTGTCGAAGGTTTTTTGAAAAAAAAAATTTTTCCATCCTTGCCATGAATTTGAAAAAACAGGAGAAAAAGGGCTATTTATGGTTTTTTAGAAAATCAACGGCCAAATTAAAAATATTGACAGAACGACTAATGTTGAGCGTGACTTTTACAGCTCAATATACCCACAAAATCCCTGTAAGGTTTCAATTTGATCTATCGAACGGTTTTTTCGTTTCAAGCTATCAAACTTTTGAAAAATATTAAAGGATGAACCTGTTATTTCTTGTAGGCATACGAACACCAGGGGCAACAATTTTCCTGATAGGGTGACAGAGTACTGCGCAGTATAGGAATGGGTGACTTTATTCATATTCTGCCGCTTTACCAGCACTACTTTTGATCCTTTGGTCGCCAGAGTTCTGTCGAACGTCAACTGGTATTGTCATCCTGAAAAAAATAGAAAAGAAATAAATTGAAAATACTATATACGAAAGTCTACATTAATTTATTATGAAAAATGAGAACAAATTTTGAATACCTGTTTGGTCTGTATTAATGACGAAATCGGGATCAAAGTTTGGTATGACATCACGAGCCTGGATACGAAAATCTGCAGCAACCAGGATTTCATCCCACGTTGCGGTTTCTCTTTCCGTTACAAACTTTAAATTTCACAACCCACCTATCGGAAGCTTTGAAATCAAAATCTTCAAATTGACTCGCAGCCGATAAAGCCCACTGCTGCAAGTTCCGGGTTGTAACTTGTTGGTTGTTCTGTCGCGCTTCCTCAAAGCGATCGTAAGTTCACGAATCGGTGGTCGCGTATTTGTCTGTCATGGTTCCTCCGCTTTTTACATGTTTTTCCCATTTTGGCAATTCCTCCATGCGCTTTAAGCGGCTGCACCCGTTTTTTTGCAGAACTTTTAGGCTCCATGTCGGATGTGCTCGAACTATATTGATAACTTTCCTGTTATAATCCAGCGGAATATTGTCCGTGTACAATTTCGCCCTTTTCTCCTCTGGCTCATAATTTTCAGAAGAATCTTCGTTGTCAGATGCAGGTTCGTCAAAAGCGTATTCTTCGTCCAATTCATCAAGCATAATTAGTTCTTCATCCGTTACAAACTTTTTTTCGTGTAAAGTTTGTACTGTATAATGGAACAAGTCTTTTGCTAGTAACATTCCCTCTTCAGTAATTACCTCCGATGGTGTTGGTGCCACAAGATTATTTTGTGTGAGAATTTGCTCGTAATATACGAGGGCATCCTTCAATCGTAATTTTGAAACTTCACTGCACAAAGAATATTCAATATCATCTTGTGCCGTCGAAGGCCCAGGCACCTCGTCGTCTCCCACGCCCGACATTTTGATCTTTTTTTATCGAATATTCTACAAAATCGTGCACCACGCCGAAAAACAGTACTTGCTGCTCCGAAAACCAACGGTCGAATGCTACTTCGAACAGGCATTCCTTGCGGAAGATTTAATTAGGCGAAGCAAGAGCAATCGGAATTAGTAGCGGAATTTGCTGCTAGATTGAAAAAGCTGGCACTAAATTGTTATTATGCCGACCTTAATACAGCGCTGCGAGACCAATTCATCTGTGGAATTAGAGATCATAAGACGAGAATAGAATTTTTCAAAAAAGAAACCTTGTCTTTTGATGCAGCATTTAAAGAAGCGTTGGCAAGAGAAGCAGCAATGAAAAATGCGAATACAGCATTCAATACACTGGAACATAAGAATGGTAAGCAAGATGTATACGCGCTATAAAGTTCGTCAAAGTTGATACTTGTTTGGCTTTGGCCAAACAAGTATCAAAAGTATAGAGGCGCGCAGAAGCCAGAGTCTCCAGACGACGCTCGATAAATATCTGGCGAGGCTAAATACAGTTTTCCTTGTTATTGTGGTGGTAAGCCAAACCACACAGCGAATGATTGCCGCTTCTAAGAAAACGAGTGTGATACCATACCATAAGAAAGGATACTTACAGCGCGTATGTAAGCATAGAAAAAGGAGAACGAACAGTCGCAGAAAAAAGCGCAGCTGTTAGAAGCGGATAACGACGAAGCATCAACATCATCGGGGCATCGGAGAGTTTTTTTCGTGTTAGAAGTGGATCAACTCAACGAAGAATACATGCGTAAGGAAAATGCGAATATTAATTTGATCGATGCGCCACTAACGTCCCTGTTGAAAAAGACCGATATGAACCCATAGAATTCTATAAATCTTCATAAATCTCTATTAGAATTCCGTGTGCATTTGTCCCTGGTTCTAACGGATTGTATCAGATTCTAACAGTTCTATCGGTCTTTTTCAACAGGGGTTTGTAAATATTATCGTTAATAACGTTAGCATGCCGATGAAAATAGATACGGGTACATACGCGACGGTTATTACGGAGAAAGTATGCAGTACTTATTTGAGTAAAGTTAAAATTGCGAAAACCAATATGCAATTTAAAGCGTACGATAATCGAATTCTGAAGCCTATCGGAAAATTACTGAATTTAACTATAAGCTTTGTGAGGAAGCCGCGAGTTTTGGAATGTTTTGTTTTGCCCGGGACTGGTATTGCGTTAATAGATCGTCAGTGGCTCTCAACATTTAGCCTATGGCCTTTGAAACTCGACAAATCTATCAAATCAAAATGGACTCAGAGAATTTACCTGAACGGTTAAATAAAGAGTTCAAAGAATTATTTAGTGATACAATGGGATTGTATAATAAAAGTAAAATGAAAATCCATTTGAAAAGCGATGCGCGCTCGATAGCGATGATATGTAGACACGTCGCGCATGCGTTGAGGCCACTTATTGAAAAGGAAATCGACCGTTGAGTCAAGTTGGGGCATTTAGAAGCGGTCAACGTAAGCGAATGGGCCACGCCGATAGTGCCAGTCTTCAAAAGTAATGGAAATATTCGTATTTGTGGTTATTTTAAAATCACGTTAAATCCATTTATTATAATTGATAAATACCCCTTGCACACAATAGACGATATTTTTCGAAGTTGCAAAGTGGCATTTCCTTTTCGAAATGGGACTTAACGCAGGCGTATATGCCGTTCCCCGTAGACGCAATTATTAACGATAGTCACCCATAAAGAGCTTTTTAGATATATAAAAGTGCCAGAGGGCGTATCGCCGTCTCCGGCAGATGTACAAAAGAAGATGGATGAGTGTTTAAGGGGAACCGATCATGCGATTGTGTACTTGGACAATATATATGTAACGGGACGTACAGAAGAAGAACACTTACGTAATTTACAGCAAGTTTGCTTACGGTTACAAGAATGCAGGTTACGAATCAACAAACAAAAATGTAAGTTTTTGCAAAATAAAATTGAGGTACTAGGGTTTGTTATCGATAAAAACGGCTTGCATAAAGCAAAATCTAAAGTCGAGGCAATGACTAACGCACCGCGCCCGACAAAAAACAAAGAATTAGCTTCATTTTTGGGACTTGTGAATTTTTATGCGCGTTTTTTAGATAACATATCAGAGAGATTAAAACCATTGTACGATTTACTAAACGAAAAAGAGTTCAAATGGAATACGGCTTGTGAAATAGCGTTCAAATGGGTAAAAAAGGAATTAATTTCACCGAGAATCTTAGCGCACTACGATCCAAGTGAGCAAATCGTAATTGCTTGGGATGCGTCGAATTAAATGAACAAATGAATAGAACCGTACTGGATAAAGAAGCAATGGCTATTATTTTTGGTTTCAAACGTTTCTACCAATATATTTTCGAAGAAGAGATCATATTAAGAACGGATAATAAGTCGTTTCAATTAATTTTAGGACCGAGTAAAGGAATCCCATTGACAGCTGATAATCGGCTTCAAAGGTGGACTTATTTATGTGTTTCGATACAAAATTGAGCATATCAAATCAGAAGCGAACGTGAATTGTGATGCATTGTCCCGATTGTCGGTCGTGGATAATCTGATCTCATTGAAATGGATTTTTCTCACGTGAATTTTTTCGAAGCAATTAACACATTCGACAATAAATTGTTAGCTGCAAAGAGTAAAAAAACAAAGCTATAAGCAATATTATTAAATACGTCTCGAACGAATGGCCTGAAGCAAAAAAAATCTCAAATGAATACAAATACTATTTTTCGAAAAGATCAGAATTTACCGTGAAAAAGGGTGCTTATTTTGGGGGCTGAGGGCAGTCATTCCAGGCAGTATGAAAACAGTTAAATGAGTTACATGCTACGCATTTAGGCATGGTAAGAATCAAAATGCTTGCGCGCCCTTACGTTCGGTGGCCAAATATACACGGAGAGAATTTTATACGAAAAATTGCTATGTATGCTTAGTAGTCGGGTACCATAGTGCCATTAGTAGTAAAATTACTATGGTATGTACATGGTATGTACATACATACCATGTACATACCATAGTAATTTTACTACTAATGACAATATGGTACCCGACTACTAAGCATACATAGCAATTTTCCGTATAAAATTCTCTCCGTGTAGACAAAGATATTGAAAATGTAGTAAAAGAATGCAAAATTTGTTTAATTTAGTTAAAGAAGCCGCTACAAACGGCCAGACAAATCATAGAGCCGCATACATTGTGACTTCGCAGGTCCATTCTATGGCAAAATATTTTTAATTGTAATAGATGCGCATTCTGAGTGGCCGGAAATTATTGATTTCAAAGCGGATACGAGAGCATGTAGATTGGTAAGCGAATTTGGACATTTGTTTGCGCGTTTCGGTTTACCGATGCATTGTGTTACTGATTGAGGTCCGCAGTTTCAGAGTAGTGAGTTTCATGAATTTTTAGAGAGAAATGGTGTGAGACACACTCTCTCACCCCCATATCACCCAGCCACGAACGGAGCAACGGTAAATTCTGTCCAAACGTTCAAGGGAAAAGTTTCAAAAATTGTCAAGGGGGGAGAAAATGTAGACACAGCGATAAGTATGTTTCTATTTGATTATCGCAGTGTTATCGCGTATTGTACGACGCGCGGAACGCAAGCATATTTGATGTTCGAGCGAGAAGTGAGGACGCGATTCGATTTGGTTAGCTGAATGTGTTCGAAACTGTCGCTAAAAATCAAAGCGAGACCGGGCAGAAGGTAGTTATACATAAGCGGAAACGATTGCGTTATGATTGACAACTACGGTGTACGATCTCAAAAGCCAATCGAAGGTAAAATTGTTAAAGATGCAAAACCAATGTTAAGGCGCTCGCCGCGGTTAAACTTTAATCCGTAAAAGAGGAAGAGTTGTGATATATGATTAAGGCAGTCAGTCGTGCTATCGGTGATTAGTCATACATAAGATAATATTATAAGCGGGAGTGCTCAAATCGGGCAGAGCGTAACGAGTCGTCGCACTGTTAGCAAGTGTCGCAAGTCGCACTGTTTGGTGGAAGCATAAAAAAAATACCGTTGTACATTAATTATTCATTATCTGAATTCTGAACAAAGGATACTACTAATTGAGTACGAGAAATAAACCTCCCGATTTCATGTTTTTCATTTCATTTTAGGTCTTGGACGACAAATTGTTGTAATGAGTGATGGGAGAAAGCGACTTAGTGGAGCTGAGTATAAAAAGAAGGCCAAAATCAAACAAGGAGGACACCAGCAGCTTATCCGTAAAACGATAAAAGATGCCAGTTTTTTTAAAAGTGTAAGTAGTGACGAAAGATCAGGAACTTCAACAACATGCGCTGAATTAATTCAATCTGGGAACGATGAAACGAATTTGAACTCTGTAGTGCCCAACAGTGAACAATCCACTTTAGAAAAAACTGATATTTAAGTTCTTGATGAAGAGAAATCATCCTTAAATAAAAGCAGCTTCAAAATTGAAGATGCGTCTCAGACTCAGACGTTAAATGATAACCAAGTGCAAACAATAATAAATTCAAACAAATCCTCCAGCGTTATGGGAAAATCAACGATACCTTCAGGGAGATTATCGCAAGATGCAACTACGATCAAAACAGGGTCTTCTGATTTCTCTAAAAGTGAAAAACTATCTGCTGATCAGCGATGTTTTTTGCCAGTGAGTATCTTCCAAAGAAAAATGAAAAACAATGAAGTGAAGGACCGAAATTAGCTGGTTTATTCTGAAAGTAAGAGTTCCGTATATTGTGGTCCCTGTTTGGCATTCGGTCCATTGGAGAAGAAAGTTGTTAATTCGTTGAGCGGCCGTGTAGATAAATATGTTGTAAGAAGAATCGGCTTCGATTCCAATCGGAGAATAAAACACAGTTTGAGAACGAAGGATTTAATAATTGGGAAAATACAGAATTCCGAGTAGCTCAGCATGAAAACTTTGCGCGTCATAAAGCTGGTACCCTTATCGTTAGTCTGACAGCTTGAAGTGAGATTGATGGTCAAATCGACAATTTACTGCATCTCCAAATGGTTTAATAAATTACTTATTGGAGAAACGTTCTGAAGAGAGTTGGTGCTGTACTCAAGCGACTGTGTTCAAGAGGTCTCGCTTTTAGAGGAAAAAGTGAAAAGTTTGACGATCCACACAACGGAAATAATTTTATGATTTGAGCTGAGTTCGATCGTTTTTACGTCAGTCATATTGAACAGTTTGGGAATCAAGGATCTGGAAGTAGCAGTTACCTATCAAAGAATGTTTGCGATGAGTTTATTCACTTGATGGGTCATCAAATCTTGAAGCAGATTGGTGACGAGATAGGAAGGGCGAAATACTTTCCCTTAATGATCGATTCAACACCAGATATAGCAAATGTGGACCAACTCACACTCGTGATTCGATACGTTTTGGGAACGGGAGAACCATGTGAAAGATTTCTCAAGTTTTTGCTCTCAAGTGGGACATAAAGCTGAAGATATGTTTTCTGCCATTACTTCGGAGCTAAAAACCTTGGGCATAAATATTGAAGACTGTCTTGGACAATCATACGATAATGCCGTGGATATGTCTGGTATATACAGTGGCTTACAAGCTAAAATCAAAGCCCAGCACCATTTGCTTTTTTCGTCCCTTGCTCCGCCCACTCTTTAATTTTAATGGAAAATGCGACTGCCGAATCTTGCACAGAAGCTTGTCGCTTCTTCATGTTGCTCCAAGAAATCACTTTTTTTTGTAAGTTTGATACAACGCTGGAAAAAATTGAAGACTGAAATCGAAGAAGGGGAAACGCTAAAGAGAGTAAACCACACACGTTGATCAGCTAGAGAGGATACATGTAGCGGTTTGAGAGACTCTTGGCACGCAGTCCTTAAAACATTGGAAACAATCAGAGATGATTGTAGAAAAAACCTGTCACACGGAACGAAACGACGGGAATTCTTTTGAAATTAGAACAACTGCAAACGGCGTTAATGGTTGTTCAAATTCAGTCCAAGATGTGTGCGGCCGTGTTGATGAATAGTATGTTGTTGTGGAATCGGCTTCGATTCGGCCAATGGAATTTTCCAGGTCTCGATGAAAATAAAGTTTTTCTGCTTTACGTTTCGATCCTTGATATGGATCCTCTTCAGAATTTCATTTAGTCTATAATTATGATTTACAATTTTTATAAATTTTATAAATACATTTGACGAGATTTTATATAAATGTGGTTTGTGTTATAAATGTGTCATGGTGATTTGTACGAGATTTTAAATTATTCTATTATCTATTTATAAGTTATGTAATGTACCAAATGACTAACCTGAATATTATTGATATTTCTACTTTTATGTTTGTGATTAGAAGATGAATAAATCGAATATATTGATGCAAAGCAATAATGTCATGTCGAGGCGAATCAAAGAAATGATTCGGAGTTGATTTCAATTGATGGAAAGATTGATCGTTTTTCGGCGATCTCTATCATCTCTGAAAGTTGCGTATTATAAGAGAAATTTTGGTTCGATTTATGAAAGATAATGTGATGTTGTATGAATGTGATATTTATCTATTGAATTTTAGATTTTTATATCTTCCAATGCACAAAACGGAAAACTAGACATTTTATGTTCTACATGTCGAGTAGTGAACTCTCCGAAAGTTCAGGAGAGACTAACTGGCGTCTTAATTTTGCGGAGCGCGATAGAATGATCCTTTTGGCAGTGCCGTGTCAAGAATCTTAAAGTTCATGTGTCATGTTAAGAATAAAAAATAATTAATGTAAAGAGTTTTAAAATTAATGTGTCATGTCAAGAGTTTTAAAATGTATGTCTTGTGTCAAGAGTTTTGAAGCTGATGTTTATGATTATGGTTATAAAATATTATTATGGTTATATTATTGAGTTATATATTGAGCTTAGTTTGTTAATGTCTTTTCTGAAATTTATGGCATGAGGATGCACTTTAATTTAAATCATTTCAAGGATCAATCTTTTTTTGAGCCATTCTTCATTGTTAAAAATTTTAACATCATCAAATTTGAAATCGTGTTTTTATTCTATTGCGTGTTGTGCTAGGGCTGTGTTTTTTGTGGTAGTGTGTTTTATACTGTTTTTGTGTTCGTTGATTCTGGTTTTTAAATATCTTTTGGTTTGACCAATATATACAGAGTTGCAGTCATTACAATCAATTTTGTAAACTATGTTAGATTTGTTGTTGTTATCTATTTTGTCCTTGGTGGAACCTGTGATCGATAAAATGTTGTGTTTGTTGTTTGTCACGAATGTTATATTATATTGTTGAAAAAGACGAATTAATTAGTATTGGATGTTTTTTGTATATGGTAAGTTTATTAGTCTGGATGAGTCAAAGTTATTATTGTTATTTTGTTGATTGTTGATCATAAAGAGTCTTTGTTGTACTAATTTTTCGGTGATAACAATTTTGTGTCATCGTGTTGATGATAAGTTAAAGATTTATTTTGTGAAATGATGGATGAGATAGTTTTATTGCTCTGTCAACTAACATGTAAATTATAGCTTTTTTTGGTGAAGTAGGTGGTGTGAGAAGAAGTTTATGAATCTGCCTGATCAAGTTGGTTTCCTGTACCAGTTTGTGATGATTGAATTTTTATTACGGATTAGAAGTATATCGAGGAACGGAAATTTTTTGTTCTCTTCTATTTCTGATGTAAATTGTAATTTTGAATTATATGAGTTGAAGATTTTCATAGTGGATTCAATTTTGTCTGTTGGTAAAGCAATAATAATATCGTCGACATATCTTTTGTATAATGGTACTGAAATTTTTAATTTTTCTAAACAATTCGTTTCTAGATCAATCATTACAATGTTAGATAGTATCGGAGCCAGAGGTGAACCCATTGGTTGCCCAGAGATTTGTTAGTATATTTTATTTTGGAATGTAAAATAAGTTGAGAACATGATAAATTCTATGGCTTAGATTATTTCATTTAATGGGAATGTTTCGGAAAATAGATTTGATCTTTTTTGAAGACTTTGAATAACTAGTTGTAGTGGAATGTTGGTGTAGAGTTGTTTGGTCGACGTCTCGACCATCGTTTGTATATGTACGAGCCGATGGATGTAAGTGTGAATATATATATATATATATATATATATATATATATACACACACACACGCTTACGTCCACTAAACACTCGGACCTCCACGAGCACATGGCCAAGGGTGAGCCCCCCACCCCTTGTTGGAAGGGTGAGGGAGAGTCACGCGACGACGCGTCGGCCGGGCCTCATAAAAACAAGGGACCCCGTGAAGGAGTCGACATCGAGTCTTCGTTCTGTTTTGACCGGGAAAAGACGCGTTTGAATATATTTTACAGTTTAGATTTTCTTTGCGTAAAATTCATCGTGTCGCATCATAATTACATTCAAATCACGGCGGGTGAATCTATCACATCTCGAGTGTAATTACGCAATTAACAAGCACGGTCCCATCCGTCATGTACACCGGCCCAGCCCGGTTGTACCAGAGCACAAGAGCAACGCTTTGCTTAGGTCCCAGCGACCTTACAAGTATTGAGCCGTCGAACTATCCGGCGTAATACACAGAACAAGCGCTACGCTTATTTCAAGTCGCACCAACCGACTTTGACCAAGAAAAGAAATATTGCACGGTACAATCCGTCAAGTACACCGGCCCAGCCCGGTCGTACCAGAGCACAAGCGCAACGCTTTGCTTACGTCCCGCGACCTTACATGCGATCTTCACGATCGAGCGTCGCACTGTCCGACGCACTATACACATATATACATACACGTATACACACATACATACATAGCCCTACGCTATCATACGACTTCACCTCTGGAATCATTTGTTGTTTCAATCAATCTCATGTAAAATGTCAATAATGTAATTCTCAAATTTCGAGGGGTTTTTTCTTCGAGGTTTTACCTTGGAGATTTTCCCCTCTGAGCCATGATTAAACTCTTGAAAATTTATGGCTCAAAACTTGCTGTATTTTTTATTTAATTTACCTATCCAATATTCTCCAATTATCCTTTCGACATTTATTTGATCAAGCTCATTTTTGTAAAAAAAAATAAGAAAAGGAAAACACGCGGCCTCTTCTTCATTGAAGAGTACGCGCCCACAAAACATTGGTGCCTCCTGTGAGGTTCGAACTCGAACTCGAACACGAACCTTTTTAATTTTCTGTATTATTTCGTTCTTCGAGGTGAAGTCTACGTATCTTTCTATATATACATATACAATTACATCCGTTGTAAAAATCGTTCTTTCTCTATCCTATGACTGGAGAAAGAATACCCTCCTCTCGATGAGACCTCCTAGTCTCTCTCTCTCTCTCTCTCTCTCTCTCTCTCTCTCTCTCTCTCTCTCTCCGTTTGCCACACACAACTACTACACACAACTGTAACACACTCGTGGTACATGCACCACGCACCACCAACAGCGTGGGTTTTCCCGAACGCCTTGTCGTCGTTCGGTCACTCGACGCTCGCCACTCGAACCTTCATAAAACTGAAAAAAAGGGTCGAGTGCATCGTTCGACAATCCAACTTTTACTATATACATAAACATACGTCCTCCGTATGTCCGTGGGCCCATGTGTCTATATTTGTAGATGGTTCTGTATTTATGTACGAGTCTACATATTTTTCCCTTCGTCGCCTTGCTTCGTATATACATTCAATAAGGCACTTCGAAAATCGCACGACTTTACTCAGTCTTCGTCTATCAGTCTCGGACTACAGTCGTTTCGTTCATTTTCAAAGAAAATCGTTCAGTGCAAATATTCGAAATTTCATTAAAAACCTATTCGAGAACTCTTTCGAACATAGTGAAAGTGTAGTTTCGAAACCGTTTGTGTCTTTGTCTAATTAGCGAATTATCTAATTATTTAAAATCGTGTTCGCAAGTTCGCGTAAGCTCCCTTAAGGCTCGTTAAACACTGTGAAGGCGTATTGGTGAAAATCGTTGGAATCGAGAAAAAATCGAATAAACATTTCGCGTTTCGATAACTCGAGTCAGTGAAAGAAAAAAAACGAGCTAACCGACTAGCATTATATTAACATGGCTACGCGTATCGCGCATATCGCGCAGAAGCGCGCGACTCTAAAAATTCAGATCACGACCCTACGCAATGCAGTGGCTCAAAAGAAAATTGATGCAACGAACATGAAGCTACGATTAACGCGAGTGACCAGTTTGTTCCACGCGTACGAAGAATTACACGACGAGCTCGCCGGCTTGGACGCGTCGAACGAGGGACTGGGTCAATTACCCGAGATACAGGACGAGTATTACGAACTTGCGGCAGCGATCGAGAAGATACTGGGTGCGACAAGGCCGGCTGAAGCAACTGGCGATACCACCACGATGGAACGACAGCGTTTGCTGAAACTTCCCGTCGCTGAGTTGCCTAAGTTCGATGGAGATAATGGCAAATGGCTCACATTCAAAAATACGTTCCTCAGCATGGTAGATGGAAGGACCGACATCAACGACTTGACGAAATTCCTGTACTTGAGGAACGCTCGAGAAGGGGAGGCCGCGAACAAGCTATCCCTGTTTGACGCGAGCGCCGAAGGCTATAAGACCGCCTGGTCTCTGCCTACCGACGCGTACGAAAGGAAGCGCATCCTTGTTTCCCGGCATTTGGACGCGATTCTCGACACAGAAGCATTGAAGAAGGCGACCTCAAAGGGGCTCGTGAAAATAATCGACGATGTTCGCCAGCATGTGAGCATGCTGAAATCGTTGAACGTGACGCCCGACGAACGGTTCCTCGTGAGGATCTTCGAAAGAGCTCTCCCTATGGACATCAGACAGAGATGGGAAGAGTCGCTTGACTTGGATTCCTTGCCAAGCTTTGAGCAGTTTTGCAAGTTTGTTAATGAGACGTCCCACAGACTTTCAGCTCTGGATCAGGATGCCGCGCGCGCGAAAGGGGAGAAACGGCCGAGCGAAAAGGAATCGAAAATGTCAAAAACGCGAAAAAACGAGAGCGGCTCGCGAACGCTCGTAACGGCGTCAGCTTAGAACTGCGTGCAGTGCAACGGTAACCATCTTCTGTACAAGTGCGCGGCGTTCGAAAAATCGACAACATAGCAGCGCTGGGATCTTGTTAAGGTTAAACGACTTTGCCGCAATTGTCTCCGCCCCCACGCGGGTGAATGCCCTACAGCCGCACGATGCAAGCAGTGCAAGCGGTACCACCATACACTCCTACATTCAAAGGGTGTTAAATCATCGGCTTCACGGAATACACCGGCCGAGACAGGTAATGCCAAAACCACGAAAACGAAACCTCAATGACTAGGCGTGGATGTTTTGAGCACTGTCCCGCGCGCTTCCCCCTCCCAACTCATGATGAGCGCCATTGTCGATGTTCGGGATGTAAACAACGAATTGCTCGAAGCCCATGCATTGTTGGATACATGTTCAACAGCGCATTTTATGACGGACAAATTTGCGCGTAAACTGAAGCTACCTGTGCACTCGTGCGCGATGCCGATCAACGCGATCAACGGAACGCAAACGCAAGCAAAAAATCACGTTAAGGTCTGTTTTAAATCGAAATACAACGACTACAATAAATCCGCAACGTGTTTGATAGTCGAGGAAATCCCGAATTTAGTGCCGGATAGTGTGTTTCCGTGTGAATCGATCAAGATTCCAACAAATTTGCGATTGGCCGACCCGCAATTTCACATGCCTTGACCGGTAGACATGTTGATTGGATCCGGTGCTACGTTGTCCATGTTGTCAGTCGGGCAAATAAATTTGTCAAAGAACGACTGCGATTTAATTCTGCAAAAAACGCGCCTTGGCTGGGTGATAGTCGGAAGGGTGAAGAGAGAACCCGAAAAACGCGGAATTTCTTGCAATTTGACCAACTTGTCAAAATTGATAAGCAAATTTTGGAAAATCGAGGAGATCAACGCGAAATCCTTCTTCTCGTCCGAAGATTCTCTGTGCGAGGAACATTATCGCGAAAACACTACGCGCAACGCTACGGGGCGATACATCGTGCGTTTGCCGTTTCGACGCACAAGCCCAGACTTCAGCGATTCACGGTATCAAGCGCTGAGACGATTTCACTCTCTGCAAAGGAGACTGAACACCGATGCTGTCCTCAAGGAAGAATAAGCGAAGGTTATGAAGGAGTATGCGGATCTCGGACATATGTCCGTGTGCAAGGACGATTCGACAAATGGTTACTATATGCCGCATCACGCGATAATAAAGGCTTCCAGCAGCACGACCAAGGGGTCGTGCTGCTGGAAGCCTTTATTATCGCGTGATGCGGCATATAGTAAATTCGACAAATGGTTACTATATGCCGCATCACGCGATAATAAAGGCTTCCAGCAGCAAGACCAAGGGGTCGTGCTGCTGGAAGCCTTTATTATCGCGTGATGCGGCATATAGTAACCATTTGTCGAATCGTCCTTGCACACGGACATATGTCCGAGATCCGCATACTCCTTCATAACCTTCGCTTATTCTTCCTTGAGGACAGCATCGGTGTTCAGTCTCCTTTGCAGAGAGTGAAATCGTCTCGTATTCGACGTATCGAGTCGTATTCGACGCTTCCGCGAAATCGAGCAGAGGTTTTTCGTTGAACGACGCGTTAATGGTGGGTCCAACGATACAGAACAAATTATTCGGGCATTTGTTACGTTTCCGGATTCACGCGTACGTCGTCACAGCGGATATCGAAAAAATGTACCGGCAGGTACTCATGCACCCGAACGACCGCAAATATCAGCGAATTTTCTGGTATCACAACGACAAAATCGCGACGTATCAGCTTAACACCGTGACCTTTGGAGTGTCATCCGCGCCCTACCTCGCGATACGTACGGTACACCGTCTCGCGAACGACGAGTGTAACGATTTTCCTCGCGCTTCGGAGATTATAAAGCGCGATATGTATGTTGACGATCTTTTGACGGGCGCAAATTCTCTCGAAGAGATTTTAGGGATACGCGTCGAAGTAATCGAACTGTTAAAGCGCGGCGGGTTCAACATTCGGCAGTGGGCCTCCAACCATCGTCACGCACTTGACAATTTAAAGGGCAAACTCACAACGCGACGAGTACAGTTTTATGGTCAAGCTAATCGAGTGTCCAGAAACAATAAAGAAACGCAATGTGCTTTCCGATATCGCGAAAATTTTTGACCCGCTGGGTTTGCTCGGTCCCGCGGTCATGTACGCGAAAATCATCTTGGAAAAATGTTGGAGGGCGGAAGTGCACTGGGACGAATCGTTGCCGCAAGAATTACACGCAAATTGGGTTGCATTTTCGAACCAACTCGAGCTTATATGCGGCGTTTCAGTGAATTGTCATATATTGCTCAAAGATCCGAAAACCATCGAGATACACGGATTTTGCGACGCTAGCAAAGAAGGGTACGGTGCGTGCTTTTACGTGCGATCGGTGGATCAGAATGGCCGAATTTTAACCGCCTTAGCGTGCGCAAAATCTCGTGTCGCTCCTTTGAAATCAACGCGCGTATCGCGGAAGGGTACAAAAACAGAGGAGAAAGACCGAGAAGACTACACAATACCACGACTCGAATTATGCGGCGCGTTAATCTTATCTCGTTTATATCGAGAAACGCATTCCGTTTTCGATTTTAACGTTAATCGCGTTATCTTCTGGTCAGATTCGAGTATTGTGCTTAGCTGGCTCAAAAAACCACCGGAGGTTTTACGAGTTTTCAAAGCGAATCGCATCACGGAAATGCAGACTCTCGACAACGATGTGAAGTGGCGTCATGTGAAGAGCAAAGACAATCCCGCGGACGCATTATCACGCGGTCAGCTCCCTAAGGATTTTTTTGCGGAATAACTTGTGGATCGAGAGACCTCTCTGGCTCAAACAATCCGACGAAAAATGACCGGCAAGTACCGAAATCGTCATTACGGAATCCGTCGGATTTAAAAAAAACATGTGTTTTATTTCGCAGCCTACGACATGCGATTTGCTCACGCGATTCTCCTCGTATTCAAAATTAACAAGAGTCATCGCATATTGTTTGCGTATGCGAACTCCCAAGGAGCATAAGGGAGAGGAGATAAGAGTGGCGGAGAAAATTGCTGCAGAAAATAGAATTTTACGAATTATCCAGAGGGAGCAATTCTCGAAGGACATAGATCGACTCTCGAACGAAGAAACCGTGAAGGACTACAGACTTGCCTCGTTGAACCCGTTCGTCGACGAGCACGGGCTCCTTCGCGTCGGTGGTCGATTGAGGAAGGCGGGAATTCCATACGAGCAAAAGCACCCAATTTTCCTACCAACGCATCATTACGTCACCGATTTAATTATCAAAGAGGTGCATGAACGCGCTTACCATGCCGGGGTTCAGAGTACCCTGTGCATTATACGACAAAGAGGATTGTGGCTGCTCGATGGGAAAAATCAAGTGCAGAACATCATCCGGAAGTGCGTGCGATGTCTCCGTCACCGACCGGTCCCATTGGAGAGTCGAATGGTCGATTTGCCTCAAACGCGCGTCAACGCAACAGCTGCCTTCTTGCACGTGGGGGTCGATTATTTCGGCCCGAAATTCAGAAATCGGAAAATCATCAAGTCATACGGCTGCGTTTTCATTTGTATGGCCACGAAGGCTGTGTATCTCGAGATCGCCAGCGACTTGAGCACCGACGCTTTTCTCGCGTCGTTTCGACGCTTCATCGGTCGTCGCGGGATTCCTAGCCACGTCTTCTCTGACAACGGGACAAATTTCGTCGGGGCGAACAAACATCTTCGTGAGCTTTATGCACTACTTGAGACCGAAGAGTTTCAAAAAACGGTCAGTGCGTACGCAGTGCAACGCAACATCACATGGCAATTCAATCCGCCTTTGTCACCGCACTTCGAGGGTCTGTGGGAGGCGGCCGTAAAATCATTCAAGTACCACTTCGTCCGGGTCATACGAGAACAGGCTTTTACCATCGAAGAGTTCAGCACGCTGGCCATAGAAATCGAAGCGATTTTAAATTCTCGGCCACTTTGCTCTCTCTCCTCAGATCCAAACGATCCGAGTGCCCTCACCCCTGCTCATATTCTGATTAGGCGTCCTCTCACAAAATTACCGGAGAGCGATCTGGCTTCTGTTCCAGACAACAGATTAATGGTCTGGAATTTTATTACGAAGGCGCGTCAAGATTTTTAGCGACGATGGTGTCTGGAATATCTGAGTGAGTTGCAGAAACGGCAAAAATGGCAGAATTCGACGGGCCAACGCCATCCTGGGGCTGTGGTCATTATGATCGAGAAGAACCAGCCTTGCATGCGATGGCAGTTGGGGGTAATCCGCGAGGTTCATCCTGGAGACGACGGCGTCGTTCGAGTGGCTACTGTCAAGACCGCTCAAGGAGAATATAAACGGAACTATACACAACTATGTCCGTTACCAAACGAAATTTGACCCAATTTTTATCACTTCATAAACGCATGTTAATCTGAAGAATGCAATAAAAATAATTTATCAAACATTTTGCTCGCTTTCCTCGCAACGGGGGGAGTCTGTTTGGTCGACGTCTCGACCATCGTTTGTATATGTACGAGCCGATGGATGTAAGTGTGAATATATATATATTTATACACACCCTTACGTCCACTTAACACTCGGACCTCCACGAGCACATGGCCAAGGGTGAGCCCCCCACCCCTTGTTGGAAGGGTGAGGGAGAGTCACGCGACGACGCGTCGGCCGGGCCTCATAAAAACAAGGGACCCCGTGAAGGAGTCGACATCGAGTCTTCGTTCTGTTTTGACCGGGAAAAGACGCGTTTGAATATATTTTACAGTTTAGATTTTCTTTGCGTAAAATTCATCGTGTCGCATCATAATTACATTCAAATCACGGCGGGTGAATCTATCACATCTCGAGTGTAATTACGCAATTAACAAGCACGGTCCCATCCGTCATGTACACCGGCCCAGCCCGGTTGTACCAGAGCACAAGAGCAACGCTTTGCTTAGGTCCCAGCGACCTTACAAGTATTGAGCCGTCGAACTATCCGGCGTAATACACAGAACAAGCGCTACGCTTATTTCAAGTCGCACCAACCGACTTTGACCAAGAAAAGAAATATTGCACGGTACAATCCGTCAAGTACACCGGCCCAGCCCGGTCGTACCAGAGCACAAGCACAACGCTTTGCTTAGGTCCCGCGACCTTACATGCGATCTTCACGATCGAGCGTCGTACTGTCCGACGCACTATACACATATATACATACACGTATACACACATACATACATAGCCCTACGCTATCATACGACTTCACCTCTGGCATCATTTGTTGTTTCAATCAATCTCATGTAAAATGTCAATAATGTAATTCTCAAATTTCGAGGAATTTTTTCTTCGAGGTTTTACCTTGGAGATTTTCCCCTCTGAGCCATGATTAAACTCTTGAATATTTATGGCTCAAAACTTGCTGTATTTTTTATTTAATTTACCTATCCAATATTCTCCAATTATCCTTTCGACATTTATTTGATCAAGCTCATTTTTGTAAAAAAAAATAAGAAAAGGAAAACACGCGGCCTCTTCTTCATTGAAGAGTACGCGCCCACAAAACAAGAGTGATACAACATCGAAGGAGATGAGTTTGTAATCGTGTGGAATTGTGATATTTGAAACGAATTGTTTTATGTAGAAGCTATCTTTGACGTGTGAGTTTGTTGTATTTATTAGTTTAGATAGTTTTGATTGGATAAATTCAGCTAATTTATGTGTTGGGCTATTGATTGACGATACTAATTACACGAAGTGGAAAGTTGTTTTTGTGAATTTTTGGAAGGCAATAGGGACAAGATAAGTTGCAATTTTCTGCTTTTAGATATTTTGGTTTTGTTTCATCAATGATTTTCAGAAGTTTCCATGTGGCCAGGTCAATCGCTTCATAGTTTTCGGTGACCAGGTGAATTGCTTGGTAGTTTCCGGTTTTCGGTTCAACCGCATTATAATTTTTGATGTCCAGGCTATTTCACAAGTTTTTAAGGGCAGGTCGATCGCTTTATAGTTTTCGGTGTCCAGGTGAATTGCTTCGTAATTTTCGATGTTCAGGTTGACCACATCATTTATTCATAGTTTTTTATGTCAAGATCGACTGTTCCGAAATGTTTGGTGTCCAAGTCGAATGCTCGATAGTGAATTTTACTTGCGCCATTCATTAATTTTATCAGTGTATTCCCTGTATCGAACTCATTTTGGAAATTGTTTTTTCAATGTGTCGTAGAACTAAAGTATCCGTCAATGCTTGTTTAACGTGGTTTCGATGACCAGGTGAATTGCTTCGTAGTTTTCGATATCCAGGTCAACCCCTTCATAGTTTTTGGTTACCGGGTCGACTGCTACGTGGTTTTCAATGTCCAGGATGACTGCTCGATAGTTTTCGATGTCAAAATGAACTGCTCCATAGTTTTCGCTGTCCAGGTTGACTGTTTCACAGCTTTGGGAGGCCAGGTCAACCGCTTCATAGTTTTTAGTGTCGAGGTCGACTGCTACGTGGTTTTCGATGTCCAGGACGACTGCTCGATGGTTTTCGGTGTCAAAATGAACTGCTCCATAGTTTTCGATGTCCACGTTGACTATTCCCCAGCTTTGAGGGGCCAGGTCAATCGCTTCATAGTTTTCGGTGACCAGGTGAATTGCTTAGTAGTTTCCGGTTTCCGGTTCAACCGCATTATATTTTGATGTCCAGGCTAACTATTTCACAAGTTTTGAAGGGCAGGTCGATCGCTTCATAGTTTTCGGTGTCCAGGTGAATTGCTTCGTAATTTTCAATGTCCAGGTTGACCACATCATTTATTCATAGTTTTTTATGTCAACATCGACTATACCGAAATGTTTGGTGTCCAAGTTGACTGCTCGATAGTGAATTTTACTTGCGCCACTCATTAATTTAATCAGTGTATTCCCTGTATCAAACTCATTTTGGAAATTGTTTTTTCAATGTGTCATAGGACTAAATTATCAGTCAATGCTTGTTTAACGTGGGTTAGAGATTGCTCAGAGAGTTTAAATGAAAATAACAGGGCTGCTCATCAGAGCAAGATTACATTTGAAAGTACCTCTTGTAATTCTCGTCGGGGTATTAACTTCCTTTAACCCACGATCAAAAATGTTTTTTGGAATCTGTTACACAAAAACTATTAGTAGGTGTTTGGTCAACGTGGCTTAGACTGCTTAGAAAATTTAAATAAAAGTGACGCAGCTGTTATTTAGAGTAGGATAAAATGTGATCGGTTTGTCCCGCGCCTTCCATCTATGTAGTAATTGATTCTAACCCATTGTAATTTTCATTTTTCTCAAATTAGCGGTTTTTAACCTACCAGTTAACGCTTGCTCAAAGTGGGCTAAATGCCGAAGAGAAAGTTTCAATATAAATGAAACAGGTTTTTGTCATAGCGATACTAATTTTTACTTGCGCCACTCAATAATTTAATCAGCGTAATCCCTGTATCTAAACCGCCTTGAAAAATGCGAATTAGAATCAATTACTACATAGATGGAAGGCGCGGGTCAAACTAATCAAATTTTATCCTACTCTAACAGCTGCGTCACTTTTATTTGAATTTTCTAAGCAGTATCTAGCCCGCGTTGAGCAAGCACCTACTGATAGTTTTGGTGTAAGAGATTCCAAAAAACCTTTCTGATCGTGGGTTAAAGGGAGTTAATACGCCGATAAGAATGACAAGGAGTGCATTTCAAATGTAGTCTTGCTAGGACGAGCAGCTCTGTTAGTTGCATTTCAACTTTTAAAGCAGTCTCTAACCCACGATACACAAGCATCACTTGATAATTGAAGTAAAAGAAACATTGAAAAAAAACAATTTTCAAGGTAGGTTCATTCAAACTTTCTGAGCAGTCTCTAACCCACGTTAAACAAGCATTGACTGATAATTTAGTTCTATGACACATTGAAAAAACAATTTCCAAAATGAGTTTGATACAGGGAATACACTGATTAAATTAATGAGTGGCGCAAGTAAAATTCACTATCGTGCAGTCGACTTGGATACCGAACATTTCGGTACAGTCGATCAAGGATCGGCATTAATGATTAATTCATTAATATTTTTTACTTTTATCGTAATGACATTCGTCAATCGTTAATTGAGATTCCATAAATTTTGATTACATTATTAATCGTCAATCACGATTGGCGATTACGCATTACCTGATTAGTTGTTAATTCAGATAACAATGGAACCGATTACTGAAATAATCAGTAATTAGTATAGACAGAATGCATTATTCCATTAATCGGTTATAGCAAATTAATCATCAATCAGAAGTAGCCAATTTTTGATTATTTTGGCCATCTGTAATCGGGTTTAAAAATGATTCATTACTAAATCAATCGGTAATTGAAAAAACATCATTGTTGGTTATTCCCATTAATCCTCAATGGAAGTCGAGTTCGTTTAAATTACTTCATTAATTGTTAATCAAAATATGGAATTTCTTAATTATTCAATTAATGGTTTGGAAATTTTTTTTCCACGAGTTAACATGGATTTACGTGTACATTTCCAACATTACTATGTTGTCATTCGACGAAGGATAATTTTCATGGTATCTATGCATTGGATTGCGGGGGTGTTGGTAATTTTTCAACTTTTCTATGCAAAATAGAAAATACCATACCATAACAAATTATTTTTATGCATCCGAAACATCGGTTTCCATGGGCGAACGTATTTTTTTACTGTTTGGGGCCATTCATTAATTACGTAAGGGTCCCGAGGGGAGGGGGGTTTCTAAAGACTAAATATTTATTTTTAAGAAAATAAAAATCTTTTTTTTATGTCAAAAAATAACGTGTTTTAGTGTAACTAACCCTTTTCTAACGACATTTAATTATGTTAAATGCTTTTTAGGAAAACTAGGTAAAATCTTACGTAAGAAGGGGGGAGAGGGGTCCAACAATCTTATGTGTTCTTACATGGAGGTAGGCGGGGTCGAAAATGGCCGAAATTATCCTTACGTAATTGATGAATGGCCCCTTTCACATAAGCATTGTTCACATGTGTTTTTCGACATTATGATCGTTGTCACTTCCGTCAGCGAAAAAAATTGAACCAATAATTTTGAAAAATCGAGTTACTTTATTGACATATAATAACCGAGTGTCGAAATTGAAAAAAAAAAATTTTGACTTTTTTTCTCGTTGATTACCATTTTTTAACATTTTTCCATTTAAATGGTTGTTTCTTTGGCAGGATTTGACGTATTTACATTTGTAAAAAATGAAAATCTGCGTATCTTTATGGCTTTCTAGAAAAAAATTAATGTAGTTTTGATTGAGCAAGTCGAACGTCCGTTCCAGGGCAAAATATGCAAAAATATTTTTTTTCTCAAGGAAAGACTCTTGTTATTTTATTTTCTTCAATTTCCCCGAATTGCAAATACGAAAAAAGAATTTTCTGTATTTTTTATATTATGGGATTCTTAAACACCGTGAAGTAACAGCTATTTTTTTTTTAAATTCTAAAAAGTATTTATATTATATTTCTAAAAATCTAAATCCTGAGTCAATGAAATAAAATGCAAGACTACAATAATTTATTCATCTATACTTTTCCATTCCCAAAATTGCAATCAAACTTTTGTCCATTACACACTACATTGTAATGGACAGGGTTGCAAATAATGTATTACTTTTTTAATGCAATTGTATTTAAAAAAAAGTAATACATTATTTGCAACCCTGCCCATTACAATGTAGTGTGTAATGGACAAAAGTTTGATTGCAATTTTGGGAATGGAAAAATATAGATGAATAAATTAGTGCAGTTTTGCATTACATTTTATTGACTTAGGACTTAGATTTTTAGAATTATAATATAGATGCTCTTTAGAATTTGAGGTGAAAATCTAAGTTCTAAGTCAATATAATGTAATGCGAAATTGCAATAATTTATTCATCTATATTTTTCCATTTCCAAAATGGCAATCAAAGTTAAAACCATTAAAATTTAATGGTTAATGGAAATTAATTCCAATAACCATTAAACGTTCATGGTTAATGAAAATACAAATGCATTAAAAAAAGTAATGCATTATTTGCAGCCCTGATACTGAATTACGTATTATATAATTTTCTTTCAACTGGAAGACAAATATTGACCATTTAAAAACTAATATGTATATCTATAAGGTGTTCTCAGTGAACTGAACCAGCTCAACACTCTCACCATTGCCAATTATGATGGCAATTTTATTTGAGACTGCACATGAGCCGAGAAGTCTGTTAAATTTATGGCGGATTTTTCTATTGTCGAGAGTCGATTTTTTTCATCTTTTTCCTTGAAATTTATGTAAAAACTTCTGTGAAAATCAACCGTTGTGAATGATTTTCTCTTCGATATTTGCGTATCTGCACTTTCTAGTAAGAAATATACTGGGCATTTGTAATGTAGAAACTCATCGATTTCCTTTTAAAAACCTCGGAGATATAATAGGGTTTTTTTCAAGAAAAAGTCTCAAGAAACCTCTCACACTCAATACCGCGCATGGAGTGCATAATGTGCGTTAATCGTATAATTTCTCATTCAATTAATCGTTAACAGAATAATCAAAGAATTATTGATGTCGATTACTGAATGAATAAGTAATCGACATTTTTTTCACTCCAATTAATGATTGATTGAAATAATTTGTATTCACGGATCTTGATTAATAAATAATGTAACAATTGAAAACTGTCCCATAAAGATTACTCATTGCTGAAATAATCCATTTTTCGAAATTCTGATTGACAATTAACAAAGTAATCGATAAATTTCCATATGCAATTATCTATTTACGAAATAAATAAGAAATGTATAAATATGATTACCAGTTGCTAGAATAATTGGGTAATCAGCCTTTCTGATTAATGATTGATTGAGTAATCAATAATCGTTGAATGATGATTAATCATTAACCGAAAAATTGGGCTTTATAAAGACGAACTACTGATTACTCAAGTAATTATCAATGAATTATTAAGATTGTTAAATATATAATTAATCGCGAAATTCTTCCCTGGAATTATGAATTGATCACGTAATTAAATAATCATAATTTTAAATTATAATTTTGCCGATCCCTGCAGTCGATCTTGACATAAAAAACTATGAATAAATGATGTGGCCAACCTGAACATCGAAAATTACGAAGCAATTCACCTGGACATCAAAAATTATAATGCGGTTGAACCGGAAACCGGAAACTACTAAGCAATTCACCTGGTCACCGAAAACTACGAAGCAATTCACCTGGTCATCGAAAACTATGAAGCGGTGGACTTGTATCTCGAAAGCTGTGAAACAGTCGAGCGGGATACCAAAAACTATCGAGCACTCGACCTGGACACCGAAAACTATCGAGCGGTCGATCTGGTCACCTAAAACGTTAAAAACTGGGGAGATTCGATCGAATGAACACAATAACTAAAAGTGATCGTATTTCTCGAGAATCTTTAGAATCATTATTTTTTTTCTAAATTATTGCTTCGATGGGAGTAAGGGCCAAGTAGGAATTGCCAATAAAATATCTATTACGAGAAAAACATGCCGAGGATCTTGTCATTTTAAATAAAAATACTAAAAATGATTGAGATAACGATAATAATAATTATTATCACATCATTATTACTCATTATCCATAGAAATAATTAACAATAATTCATTTATAATAATAGTCAATTTGAAAATTGATGGACAATAGTTTTGGGTTCAAGTCATATGTTTGTCAACGCGTGAGTGTCATAGCTTTTTTCCATGACCACAGTCCTGGATTAAAGCAACTGCAATTTTCTGTTATGTTTGTGAACACTTGGAGTGACTGACGCGTCAAACTAAAAATCCGATAACCTCAGATGTATCTTCTGTCAAAAGCTATGACATGGTGTAAGTTCAGGCGACACGATCCCATTTCACACGATGCGTTCGTTCGAAGTTCGAAAGTTTGAATAATCGTCAACTTTGAAATTTTTTTTCTTAATGATTATGACCTCAAATTCAATTAAAAACGAGAGGCTGGTATTCAGGAAATCGTCATCTTCATTTTTCAAAAATTAAAAACAATTTTCCATTTTTTTCCGAAATTTTCATTTTTTTAACGCAAAATCTGTCTTTCCCACAGAATCGCCGTATTTTTTTTTCAAAAAGAGCGGAAGTAACCAATGTTTGATGTTGTAATAATCTATCTTCTATATATATATATAACTGGTGCGTGACTGACTGACTGACTGACAGACAACGCACAGCTTAAACCACTGGAGATCGGAACGTGAAATTTCGCACACATGTTCCTTAGAGAGTGTAGAGGTCCACTAAGAAAAGGTTTCCTGGAATTCGATCCCTAAGGGTGTGAAATCCTGTAGGATATGTCTGGAGCATAATCCTGTAATTACCGGCTTTTGCTTAAACGACTTAACATATTTCGATGAAATTTTGTACGAAGGTGTCTTGGGTGTCGAAATAACACACAGGACACTTTTCATCGCGAAAAAATGAGCGGTTCGGTTAGGGTTGATAGTAACGGTTACCATAGCAACGGTTACCATGGCAACAGTTACCATAGCAACTGTTACCACGGCAACGGTTACCATAGCAACGGTTACCATAACAACGGTCAACATACCAACGGTTAACATAGCAATGGTTACCATAGCAACGGTTACCATGGCACCGGTTACCATAGCAACGGTTACCATAGCAACGGTTACCATAGCAACGGTCAACATAGCAACGGTTACCATAGCAACGGTTACCATAGCAACGGTTACCATAACAACGGTTACCATAACAACGGTTACCATAGCAGCGATTACCAGAGCAACGGTTACCATAGCAACGGCTACCATAACAACTGTTATCATGACAACGGTTACCATTACAACTGTTGCTTAGCGTGGGTAAGTGTGGTTGGTGGTGAGTGCGAACTATTGTGGGGGGGGGGGTGGGATGGGGTCGGATGATGGTAGGTACTTTGGGCAATTGTGGGGGTGAAGATGAGTGTAAGTTGTTACACGGATAGGTGTGGATGATGGTTTGGGCATCGTGAGTAGTTGTGAGGGTGAGGAAGGGTGTGAGGTGTTACATAGGTGTGTTGCTTAGCTTGGATAGGTGTGGGTAGTTGTGGGGGGTGGGGATCGGTGTGAGTTGTTACATAGGTGGGTGTGGGTGCTATTACATACGATCACTGCACTATAATTTTGAATTAATATTTATTATGGTCTGGAAATTGAGCATTTCGAGTATATTTCACGTCTAGGTTCCAAAATCAATTTTTATCGTGAGCCCAGTGTATGTGAAATCCCGAAAACTTAAATCCGAACCCGTAGTTCACGCGGTCGAAGTCGCGGGGAAAAGCTAGTATATATATAAGCAAAATACCACTACTCACTCACTCACTCACACACTCATCACGAGATCTGCAAAACTATACGTCCGATTGACTTGAAATTTGGCATAATTACTCCTTTCTCGACGTAGACGCTCACTAAGAACGGATTTTGAGTAATTCCTATTGGAAACGGATTTTTCACTACCATCACATATACCATCTCTCTCTCATACCATAGCAAAGGTTACCATGGCAACGGTGAACATAGCAGCGGTTACCATGCCAACGGTTACCGTAGCAACGATCAACATAACAACGGTTACCATGTTAACGGTTAGCGTAGCAACGGTCAACATAACAACGGTTACCATGGCAACGATTACCATAGCGATACTGACGTCACTCGTCAGTACTAAAAAAAAAATAATAAAAAAAGGAAGGCAATTTTTTTTTCATAGGGAAAATATTTATAGAAAGAAAAATGAGTATTTTCAAGTAAATTCGCAATTATCTTATAAACCATCAATCCTACATGATTTTATATGAAGACTTTTTTTGTAGGGAATCGAATTTCCTATAAAATAAGATGATTATCAAATATTTTTTTACTCATAAAAAGTATAAATACAGAGGAAAATGATGAATTTTTCACTAAAACAACCATTATCTTAGAAACTATCGATCCTACATGATTGCATATAAGGATCTTTTTGGTAGAGAATTGAATTTCCAATAAAAATAAGCCGAGGAAATTTTTTTTTCAACACTTCGAACTTTAACGAACTCGGGCGAGCCTAGGATGTCGGCTAAAATTTTTTTCCCTTCACACAGACTTTTTTGTAGCATAATAAACAATATTTTCGGTATTGCTAAAAGAATTTCAAAAAAGCGGATTTTCGGCCCACCCTAGTGTGGATAATGGTTTGGGCACCGTGAGTGGTTGTGAGGGTGAGGACGGGTGAGTTGTTACATAGGTGTGTTGCTTAGCTTGGGTAGGTGTGGGTGGTTGCGGGGGTGGAGGTGGGTGTGGGTTACATAGGTGGGTGTGGGTATTATATTACATACGATCACTACACTATAATTTCGAATTTATATTTATTATGGTCTGGAAATTAAGCATTTCGATTGTATTTCACGTTTAGGTTCCACAATCAATTTTTATCGTGAGCCAAGTGTATGTGAAATCCCGAAAACTAAAATCCAAACCCGTAGTTCACGCGGATGAAGTCGCAGGGAAAAGCTAGTATTAAATAATATTCGTCACAATAGGTCTAGCGGTCCCATGAGGTCCGCTAGACCCCATGAGACCGTAACGTAATTTTCGACGCTGATTACTCCGATTTTTTCCGCTGTTTTTGTATCACAAAAAATGGAAAAAAATTCAAGTAAACATTTTCTTAAGTTAGTAAGGTAAACGTCCCAGTGGCCGGACACGTCCCAGTCGTCGGACACTACCACAAACAACTCCATTTATTTAGCATTTCACAAGAAATATTTCAAATCTATAAGTCGTGAGAGCATCGATAGTACTTCATTAATTGATGAAAAAAATTTATATCACCATCTTGGACGGCATATAAATTAATTTTATGTTTTTATTCAGGCACACGTGCAGCGGCGGTCGTATTCACGAATTTCTTATAGAATATGTTAAGGAAGAATGAAATCTTTTTTAACGCTTAGCGTTTAGTTTGTACAGGTATTCGAGATGAATCATAGCACATTTTGTTCAGGAATAAATAGAGTATTCTATGCAGCTGTTGAATTTCCCGTAAAAATTAATTTAATAATGTAATGATCGTGTCCTATTATTGGGACAAGAAAAACGTAAGCTGTGCCCTTCTCGGACGCCATCCGGAGACTGGTACCGACACACCTGGTTGGATAAGCCCCAGTCGCTGAACACTGAGACATTTTTCAGCCGTTTCGGGTTTGACGTTACGTAATCTCACGCGATTCCTCACATTTTCAAAAATAAACGAAATACGACGTCGATAATAGATCCGTAAGTACTCATTGTCGATAATAATTGTTTAGAAAAGCTTAAGTGCATGAGTTCATTATTGGAAAGCGGGTTTACTTTTTTTATGGACAGGTTATGTTACGACTGAATTTGTTTTTGTCAGCCTAGCTGTCAATCTATCTATGTATCTGTCTAATCGTATCGAAATCTACTTAAGTATTGATGCTCGGTAACTCGGTCTTTAATGGTTTAAATGTTGTGTTGTGCGAATATTGGGTCTTCGTGTCCGCACACTGGGCGTTGACGGATTCGCGCTGTCCAAACATTGGGTAGTTTTGTGTCCGAACACTGGGACGTAACGATCAAGTGCAGTCTGGACACTGGCACATTTCGGTTCTACATCATGCTGGCCTCATAAATAATTAATTACGCTATATTTAATAAACATTGCAAGTGTTTTGGAAACTACAAATCATAACCCCCTATCTCCAAGAGAGATATCCCACACAGCAATATGACGTCTGAAAGAATCGCTGTAGATTTCTTATGTAAGATGTGGACATCCGAATACATTTTCCGAAAGACATCTTAATGAGTTCCGAAAGTTGTCGAATGCGCCACTTTGAGGAATGATTTTGATATCTGTGAAAAGTTATCTTGAAGATAACTTTTTCAGACTTCTCAAAAAAGATATCGTAAAGACTGCTATTTCGAGATTTCTTCACAAGACCATGTCAAGATAACTTTTTAAGGGTTCGGTTAAAATTATTAAAATTTTTTTTTTTTCATTTCTATTGTTTGCAAAATTTTTTAATACGTATTTTTATTTATTTACATAGTTACTGAATCGACTGTATTACAATAAAATTAGAAAAAACCTCAATTTCATCATTTCAATTTCATCTGCCTCCACGGGGATTCGAACCTGCGACCTGCCTATCTAGCCTACTCACGAACCTAATACGCTACCTATTACGCTACCGACTACTTATGAATTCTCTTTACTTATATGATATGTCAGTGGTGAAATCCCAGAATTTAAACGGTTCCGATACGTATCCGAACAAATATTATCACGCAGTTCATCTGGATATGCGATTTCTAATAACTTTTTAATATTCGTTCCGAAGATCTCTAAAGGGGAGGGTAAACCCCCTGCCCGCCTTTCCGCTCTCGTGAGTGCGAGAGAGATAGAGCTAAAACTTTTAACACATTTTTCTCGGAGATGGCTTGATGGAATGAAAAAAGAATATAGTGGGGCCACCTGTACACATTAATTACGCAGGCGATCCCATTTATCTTTTTTCATTTCATCAAGCTATCTCCGAAAAAAATGCGTTAAAAAATTTTCGAGGTTATGTTGACCTTTTTACACTCTTCTTAAGTAATTTTTATTTCAGACTTCTTCGGACTAACGTCTGCGAGATATCATACCTGTTGCTCTAGAAGTAGTCTGGAAAAAGAGTTCGTGAGGAAGTATTTCTGACTTTTGTTCTGTGTGGGATTGTACTACCACACTGCGTAGAAGTAGTATAAAAAGCGGCATTGCCGTAATAATAGGACTCGATGAATTAACGCAAAACTCTACGCGAATAACTAATGCGAATGTCGACGAATGCGAATAAAAATGATGCCAATTTCGCGCAATCCCAGTGAAACGCTTTACGAATTTCAGCAATTCCGATTTCCACCTTTTTCATTGTAGCCTTAGCAGAATGTACGACCGTACAAACCACCATTAAAACGACGGTATTTTTGTGCAAAATTAATACCGATCAAAACCAAATGATTTATACCACTGCAAAAGCCACGGTCTCGAAAAATAAATTAGATACAGTTTTTTAGTCACAGTGGTTGCTGTGGTGGTTTCGGCGGTTTTTTGTTGTAAAACCCTCCAGAGGATTTTGGGTCCAGTCGTTTTTGTGGTGGTTTCGATCGTCGTTGGTTATGAAATGACCACGCTCGAAACAGGACCGTGGTTTCCGTGGTGGTTCCGACGGTATAAATTTTTCACAAAACCACCGTCGTTTTTGTAATAGTTTTGATGATAGTTTCACGCGGTCGTTTGTTATGCTGGGGAGGTTTTTACGAAATTGACTTTTACGAATCCGACTCTTTTCGAATTTGAACGAATCCGATTGCGGTGACTTACAAATGATGGCCTACACCAACGACGCCTCTCGTGTTACACGACTGATCCCAATTTGGGCATTTACGAATGAATACGTTTCTCTCCGCAGGCCAATCCGAATGTAGCTGAACCTGAATGTGAGCGTTTTTCATTGTGTAAATGTTACGCCATCAAGGCAATTGCTGCGACAAGTTATCGACTATGATAATTACGCACTCGTGATAATTACGACTCTGCGAAGATACCTTTAACCGCCAGTGGTTCAACCGTCAAATCAAAGATGTCACTGTGCGAAATTTCGGCTCCGCGAAATCCAACCAAGGCTGGAGCTATTTGGAGGAGGGCACCCTCTATCCACATGCGGTGGTATTTGAATCGAACGGTCAGCGAAATTCGTCTCATTTTGCAGCCGACGAAATTGCGTGAATTACTTTTTTAGCCATGTGAGTAATTTCGCTGACCCTTCAACTCAAATATCACCCGCACGTGAATAGTCCTCCAGATAGAAAAACGTGCCGCGAAATTGGTGAGTGACGGCACGGGAGCGTCACGGTGGCGGTACGTTTCGGCCCGCCGTGTCGCCACCGTGACGTTATGTGCAACCGAATGTGATGCCACAGTAGCGGAATAGCGTACCTAGGGACGGTGTGGCGTCACCGTCGCGACACGGACACAGCACGGCGTGCTCCTCTCGGGCCCGTCATTCGGCCACTGTAGCGTCACAGTGATGGCACGCCGTGCAGCTGAAGTAGTTCGACTAGTCGCCCGAAGGTGCCGCAGACATTATCAGATGCGAATAAGCGACGCGAAGAGCATATAAGAAAAGTTATCGAGAAGCGGATGCGTCTCATGCTGATGTCAATATAAATTTTTGAAGGGCTCGTATAATGCGCTGCACAGCGGGCCGTCTCTGTGCCACTACGGTGGCATTACGGAGAGAGCAGCACGCCGTACATTTACTGTGCATCCACGGTGGCGACACAGTGGACCGCCACGTAACGCCACCGTGATGTCCCTGTGCCGTCACATTTTTGCGCTGCAGAGCGGGCCGCCTCTGTGCCGCTACGATGGCATTACGGGGGGCAGCACGCCGTGCACTTACTGTGACGCCACCGTGTCGCCAGAACATGCCGGCACGCTGTTCCACTACTGTGGCGTCACATTCGGTCGCACATAACGTCACGGTGGCGACACAGCGGGCCGGAACGTACCGCCACCGTGACGCTCCCGTGCCGTCACATTTCTATCTGGGCCTCTCTATTGGTTGCATTTTGCAGAGCCAAAAGTTTCGTAGAGTGATGGCTTTGATTTGACGGTTAAACCGGATAATGCGGATTGCTTCGACTGGCGGTCGAAGCAATCTGCATTATCACCGGTGCGTAATTATCATGGTCGATAACTCATCGCATCAATCGCCTCGATGGCGTAACAGTCACACAATGAAAAACGCTCGCATTCGGGTTGAGCTACATTCGGATGGTCCTGCGGAGAGGAAGGTATTCATTCGTAAACGCTTATAATTAGGGAGCTGAGTGCTATTTTGGTATATGATTTGTTCGTCTTTCATATCTGTAGGGATGAAAGTTTATATCAATACAAATCGATTTAGTCAAGTAAATGAAAATCCCATGTCGCTGCGTTTTCAAGTTACAGCGTTTCGAAAATGTAAAAAAAAAGAAAGGTACTAAATCATGTGTTCGTGTCTGCCTCTGGGCTGCTGTTCACAATTCTTCTGAAAACAATGAAAATCAAAGAGGCAGACGTGCAGGGCTCTGTTTTATCATGGGACGTAGTTGTAAAAATGTAAAAAAAAAATCTATACTAAATCATTTGTTTGTGATTCTCGTTGCGTCTATTCGATTCATTAGGACTCCCCGAATACAAAAAAAAAGTTGGCAGACATCTAGGTCACTGATTTCGAGGTGTACAATTTTTTGAATTTCACGCAGAATCACGGGAAAGCGGATATTACGGCTGATTATTGTTATTATTGGTACTTCAAGTACACTAGTGGAAAAAATTAAAGGATCAAAAAATTTTCCCACATTTTTAGTGGTTTTTAACAATGCTGCATCTCAGTGAAAAATGGTCCTATCGAGGTCTAAAAAAAAGCATTTTGAAGCTTGAAGTTTCTAGTTTTCAGATCTTTTAGCAAAAAAAATTCCGAAAATACAGGTTTCACACAATTATGAGAAATACGAAGAAAACAAAATTTAGCAAATTTGCATCGCTTTTGTTTTTGCTGTAATTTTTGGGAAAAAATTCTTCCAGCTTAAACATTACAAGGACCGGATAGCTTGTTTATTTAGCTTCAATTTGCTATTTTGAGACCTCGCTGCAACCATTTTTTGCTGAGATATAGAGCTTTTACGAAAAAAGGCACTTTTCTGTTGGACCATTGATATCTCAGCAACCAACGACCGCACAGAAATCAGAAGAGGCATTTCACTAACTTCATCAATGCTCTACAAGGAATCTCGATGGTTTTTTGAAAAAAAAAAAATTTTCTATCCTTGCCATGAATTTGAAAAAACAGGAGAAAAAGTTCTATTTATTTTTTTTTAGAAAATCAACGGCCAAATTAAAAATATTGACAAAACGACTAATGTTGAGCGTGACTTTTACAGCTCAATAATACCCACAAAATCCCTGTAAAGTTTCAATTTGATCTTTCCAACGGCTTTTTTGTTTCAAACAATCAAATTTTTGAAAAAAATTAAAGGATCATGTTGATTGCCCCTTAACACAGTTATTACGACCCAAGATATGTAAGACAAAACTTTGGTCTTGTCATGCGATTACATTTTGCCCCTTTCGCTGTGGGAATATTTATACAAAGAGGGAACAAATGCATATAACAAAATATCTATAACCAATCCACCAATCATTAAAATATTGCTTTTTTCATCATGAAAATGAGAAAAAAACGCAGCAAATTACATTTTTACAAACAGGTAATGAAGTGTGTTCACCATAGTATATATGCGAAAACATAATTTGTATTTTAACGTCATCTGTTAAACAACTCTCAGGTTACTGTATATTTTAGTTGAATGATCATTTGAAGTTGGTTATTGAATATCCATTTTTTCTACTCATAAAACATCGCTGTCAATATATTTTTATATGTACTTGTTACCCATTTTATTAAAAGTTATTTTATATAATTTTTAATCGTTTTTTTTATGGTTGTAAACCTACTTCTGTTAAAATTACTTACAGGGTTCGTCAAACTTTGAATCCAAGTTGGATCTTTTGGATCATAGACCGAATAGACAAAAAAGAAGAGACACTATATGGAATCGATATTCACTGTAAAATCGCTAACAAGAGTGTCTGCTTTTGCACCGCTCGATTCACGTTTTCGCAGATGTTACTGTCGCAAAAACACGCGTTATGAATAAATTGATTCAATCACGCTCATACTTCATGTAACGGAATGCTACTACGAAAATATTTGTACGGAAGCATATGTATGCTTCGGGGAGAAGGGGCATGAATTACTCAATAAATCGAACAAATAAAATAACTCTCGAGCACGGGTTATCAAACACACGATAACACTATCAATGGCTGACGTAGTAGTACTGAGTATTACAATGGTTCAGCTGTTACAAATAATGTCTTGATCTTCCTACGCGGATATACTATAGTCTTGATGCTTCAATGACTAGGCAACTACATATGCTGTGTTTACAGCCATCAATAAAATTGTAGACTTTAGACACGGAGCTTATTCTTTCTAGGGCTCTTGTGAGTTTTTATGCAATGTAATAACCGTCAACGGGCATTATTATCAAATTCTTTGGGCCACACATATTTATTTCTTTAATACTCGTTGTAGTTGTATTGGTTTATCATCAACGCTCGCAGCGATAAGCGATTATTCATTTTTACCGATCTTTTTTGTTTCGTAATAACAACGAACAACGGCTTGTTTGTCAAGGTTTTCTAAACCATCGGCCTAGTTTACCCCGATGAGGATTCAGTTGAGATTGACGTGGGTGTGATAGGGTACTTTCCATCTACGACACAGAGCGACACAGTGTGACATCCCGGACAACATGAATGCACAGATGATATACCTTTTTAGAGACGTCTTTGTGACATTCCAAAAAGACGTCTTTTTGAGTGCGTCGCTGCAAGGCGCACTTTTTCGTACGCCGTGTGCATACACAAAAGCACCCGGACAACACGGAGCACATAAAAAGATGTCTGTAAAGCCTGGTTTATGCAGCGGCCGTAACTTAAGAAAGTTGAAAGTATATATAGCCCTTGTAGCGTTTATGCACGGTTACGGTTATGGCTAATTGCTGCATAAACGCTACAAGGACAAAATATACTTTCAACTTCTTAAGTTACGGCTAAGTTAAGTTATGGCCGCTGCATAAACCAGGCTTGAGCCGTCTCCAGCGATTCCGTTCATGCGAGTTTATGTCATCCAGCAGAGCACTGAGCCGTCACAACGACGTCTTAAAGATGTTGATGCGCCACTTATAGACGTCATTTTGAAGTCCTTGCTAGGTCTACCGGAGACCAGGGGGGTGACATCGCTATCTATCCCTGTACTGCAAAAGTGGTCCACTTTTGGCAATGGGTTCTTAGTTCCTCTCGTTCCTCTACGTGGCGCTAGTTGTCACGCGGGAGCACAGAGAGGGAGATCCGGGAGCCCACGGAGCTCTAGGAGGGGAGCGTTTGTTGACAATTGGCAGCTTTGAGGTTACGGAGGTTTACGAAATTTTTTTGTGCTTATACGCCTCGTGCTCATGCGATTATGCCATCGTGCATCGTACCTGGCTGCAATTCGGGATATCGTGGAAACCCCGAAAAGTGGCATTCTTTTAGCATACCCCGAGATCCTCAAGCCGTTAAATTATGGAAAGATGCAGTAAAGCGATCGGATAGTGGTTTGAAAGCAGGGAGTGCGGTGTGCGAAAAACATTTTCGAAAGGACGAGATTCTTTGGGAGCGGTGGCTTGATCCATCCGAATACAAAATTGTATAATTTCGTTATTTTTCTGGAAACCTGTTTTCAAAAACATTGTGAGTCTTCCAATATATTCGAGAACGTTTTGGAAGACGTCTACCATTATAAAGGATTGTCATTTCCTTGTGAAACTCATGCTCACGATATTTTTTGTGAAATCCTCCAATGTTTTTTGACACTGCCCAGATAGACAAACGTGCTGTAGAAAATCGCTTGACGGCCTAGTGACGCAAATTTTGCGACAAGATACAGCATAGCGTGTCGTCAGTAAGCAGTGTTCTACTTCCGAATTGAGCAGCATATTGACGCCATGCGCTATGACATTTGCATCATTACTCTGTTAAGGTCTAACGTTAGAATGCAGAAAAATAACAGCACGGCGTGCCGCGAAATTGCAGCTTAATCGCAGCACCACTTGCAGCGAATTCGAAGCTTAATCGCAGCACGGCGTGCCGTGAATTTGCAGCTTAATCGCAGCACCGCGTGCAGCGAATTCGCAGCGTAATCACAGCACGGTGTGCCGTGAATTTGCAGCTTAATCGCAGCACCGCGTGCGGCGAATTCGCAGCGTAATCACAGCACGGCGTGCCGTGAATTTGCAGCCTAATCGCAGCACCGCGTGCGGCGAATTCGCAGCGTAATCGCAGCACGGCGTGCCGTGAATTTGCAGCTTAATTGCAGCACGGCGTGCGACGAATTTGCAGCTCAATCGCAGCACGGCGTGCCGCGAATTCGCAGCTTAATTGCAGCACGGCGTGCCGCGAAATCACACCTTAATTGCAGCATGGCATGCTGCTAATTCGCAGGTTAATCGCAGCACGACTTGCCGCAAATTTTCAGCTTAAAAGCAGCACGGCCTGTCGAAAATTTGCAACAAGCTTGCAGCACTATGTGACGCGAAAGAGAGGATGTCTCGAATTCGATCATTCGACTTTTATCACTTTCATCTTTCATCGTTTTTGTATTTTATGCTGAGTACGTTCGGAATTTTTTTGTAGTTAATTGGTAGTGACCAGCAGTTTAGTATCTTACTAGTGAGTTACTAGTAAGTCACCAACGAGTTATAATAATAATAATTAAAACTGCTCTAATGAATGCATACGAATTAAGTAAAATATCCATTACACGGGTAACAAGTCATTAAATCACAATTAAATGACTCATTATTATATAAAGTTTAAAAAGTTGGAAAATTAACGTGTTTTTTAAATGAAAAAAATATAAGGCTTTTTATTTTTTTAATAACATATACCTACTAAAAAATGTTTCTAAAAATGTTTTCACAGCATCACAGCTTTAATGATTGAGGTTATGTGTTTGCCGTTCGCGCACGCAACAGCACGCACCTATTGTGTCTTGGTTGCAATGCTGTGCTATTTCTTATTTCTTATTGCTATTTCTTATTCTTTTCATTGTGTCCAGTCCTTAAGAGGAGGCTAAAGGCGACATTCGGACCTGTCTCTTGCTCTCACGACCCCTATGATGCTTTCTCTCTCTCTCTCACATGAAAAATGTCGGTATTTAGCCTCCTCTTAAGCTGCAATAGAAACTGAGGGTGCCTTCCAATTAGAACACAGCCAGGCACGGTCCGACACATGTAGAATTCCGCTATATTCAATTGCTCTGATTGGTTGTTGAGATAAGAAATGTACTAGATGTTTTGCATCATGCCGTAGCTGGAAAGGACCCAATCAAACTCTAATTCGAACCACGGGAGACACAATGCAAAAAATAAAAAATTAGGACTATTATATATACTTATTAGTATTATATTTATATAAACCGGGTTATACCGCGTATAAGCGTGCAATTTCTTGTAGAGAAATGAAAATCTGGGAATAAAAAGTTTTTATGAAAAGTGTTCCACGTTTTATTTTTAGTAATTAGTATGAGGATATGTTACATCAACTTGCGCACTTGACAATGAAAGGACCGGTGTAAAAAAAAATATATCCCACAAAATTTTCTTTCATGTTTGAATAATGCCCGCTCAAATGCTGACTGACATGATAATATATAAATAATTTTGAATTTATTTGCTTGGCTATATTTATAACGTACTTTTTTGCGTTTTGAATTTTTTGCATTTGTCCTTGACTCGGGTATTATCGAGGATATTTAATTTGCTACTTTGAATACTAGGTGCACAAAACTTTATAGGGCATAAAAATGAATTTAAAAAAAAAGTTTTTTTTCATTTCATGTGACTGAGTTCCCTAAATTTTTCAATACGATCTCAGTCGCAGATCATTTATTACGTGTAATACCTGAACTTGACAGCACAAGCTGATGCTAGATGATGGCACAGCGTGCTGCAAAAATGCACCACGGTATGCTGAAAAAATGCTACAAATACGCGGCAGGGTGTGCTGTAAATGTGTTGTAAAATCGCTGCAAATGTGCAGCACGCCGTGCTGCAAAAACGCTGCGAATATGCAGCACGACGTGCTGTAAAAACGCTATGAATATGCAGCACGACGTGCTGCAAAAACGCTGCGAATATAGAGCACGGCGTGCTGCATAAACGCTGCGAATATGCAGCACGGCGTGCTGTCAAAACGCTGTGAATATGCAGCACGACGTGCTGTAAAAACGCTGCGAATATGCAGCACGTTGTGCTGCAAAAACGCTGCGAATATGCTGCAGGCCGTGCTGCATATAAGCTGCAACTATGCAGCAGAGCGTAACGCAAATATGCTGCAACTTTAACGACAACTTGACGATACAGCATATCGTAAATAAGACGTCAGTGCGCAGTTGAAGCGTAGCTCAGTTTTGGCGCAAATATTGTGATATTATTATATATTATCGTGTCGTTAGAAAAGAGCTTGATGCGGAAGTAGAAAGCTGCTTACTGACGCCACGGCTTGCTCTCTCGTGCCGTCCTGTTGCCGACAATGTGACGCCAAATGTCTATCTGGGTGCGTATGCAACGATATTGTGCACGTATAAATGCCGAAAAAAAAAGAAAATCAGGAAAAAAAAAAGTCTCTAAATTTTGTAAAACTTGAATAAAAACGATAAAAACAAATATTTCTCTGCATATTTTTATTTTTTTTCGTTGACCTCATAGGTTATATAGGTTATATATAATATTCGAATGCTTTCAATTGCTTTCAATCCTTTCAATGCATTTCGAGCGCGCGGAGGAGAACGAGGAGAGGCACTGACCCCCCACTCTGCCACTGACAGCTGCAGTGGGTGCCTACTAGCGCCACGAGGGACGAAATTTGGTGTTAAAAAAGTACTGGGATTTATGTGCCTATAGACCTTTTCATCACAATTTTTTTTATGCGCATGCGTCAGTTTCAGCCATCTTTTTCGTACACTTTTTTGTAAACAAGCATGTTAAAATACCCGAATACAAATAATTAAAATTAACATCAAATAATAGTACATTTATTCAAAAAAAGTAAGCAATAAATAAAATAATAAGTGTCCTAATTGAGAAAACAACATTTTTCAATCGATTATTATTACATTACCTTCACGAAAAGAAACAACGAAAGAGTGTTGTTATGGACTATGTAGAGTACATAACCTCAAAAATTATCCAAAGCCTTGCCTTCAATATCGCAAAAACATTATAAAATCATCAAGCAAAGTACTACATATTAAAACATGTCCAAAATGTGCAAAATGTGAATTGCGGGTGAAAAAATGTGGTCGAAGTGACAGAGGTTATGCTCAATCGGTTCATTTTTTTAATTGTTCACAATTATGTGCTTCCACTGAATTGTGAACTGGTAAAGCACCATCAACAATTTGTTCGAATAATTAATTTTTTTGTGTAGATATCCGGCTCTCCCAGCCATTAACAAGCAAAACTGTACGAAACTTTTGTATTACCGCCCTTTCAATATGGCGGCTGCGCTTGCGCACGTCACATGATGAAAAGGCCTATTCCAGCGGTCTGATGTCACCCCCCTGCCGGAGACATAAATACATAGACCTTAAGCCTGGTTTATGCAGCGGCCGTAACTTAACCTAGCCGTAACTAAAGAAAGTTGAAAGTATATATTGCCCTTGTAGCGTTTATGCACGGTTACGGTTACGACTAATGCTAAGGAATTGCTGCATAAAGCCTGGTTTAAGCCTGGTTTATCCAGCGGCCGCAACTTAACTTAGCCGTAACTTAAGAAGTTGAAAGTATATATTGCCCTTGTGGCGTTTATGCAGCTAATTCCTTAGCATTAGCCGTAACCGTAACCGCAGAAAGTTCGCAACTTTCAACTTGAATGCCGTAATTTAAGAATACGCATGCGCTTTAACGAAAAATATATCCCCACCGAATGGAGTGGGAAAAATATCGCGGCTTGTTCGTATCTATAACCTCGGAATAAGCAAAAATGACGTTTTATTTATTTCGTCCACCGATTGAAGTGGGAAAAATATCGGGGTGGGCTTCTTCTTTGTTCGTATCTATAACCTCAAAATAAGCAAAAATGACATTTTGTTTACCTCGCATCAGTGTTGCCAACACGTACCATAATTATGTTATCGTACCATATTTATGTCGTGTACCATGTACCATAGTACATATACCATACCCCGTAAATGTACCATAATTTGGCCATTTCACAATTTATCCCATAATTTGTACCATAATTTCAATTTTTAGAAATAGTATTAAGATTTCTTCTGGGATTTTTTTTTCCATTCAAAAAACTTAACGTATCGCATCGTCGCGGCAAGCTGCGATCTACGCGGAGCAGGGTTGCCGCACGGTCGATTATAAGCGTACGCCAATGATCTCAGAAGCGTACCACTTTCCATAAAAAAGTACCAAAGTGAAGTTAACTGAATAAATTCATTAATACAATCAATATACCATTATGATCATTATTTATAATCATTATCCTGACATAATCATTTTTGTATGATTATGTTAGAATCATTATAATAATTTTTCCTGGTTTTTAGTAATAAAAGGCTCTCTCTCTCTCTCACGACCCAATGATGCGGCTATGCATTCTCAGTCGGTAACCAGTTAGTGAATTTAAAAGAAGGATAAGTCCGATAAATACCGATATTATCACTGAAACCCTACATTATCGACTCAAATTCAAATTAATAAAAAGTTGATCGAATCATTGCCTTGAATGTTAAAAAATATATTTGGTTGTATTTCAAAGTATTAACTTCGAAATTATCACATCAACAACATAGAATATTTTTTTATAATAACGAGAAATCATGAAATATTCTCCTCTTTGAGGCTTTGCTTTCAATTAACTATTTAGTCTTATACAGTGTTCATCGACTAGTGTGATATTTACGTATTATCCGTATTATATAATCATATAAACACTCCCACGTATAACGAACAATGTCTCCACCAAAGTGTGAACCCTTGAGACACGTTATTTCACAATTTCCTCATCTTCGGAGTTTATATCCCTCGCATTTTTTGTAAGAAGCTTGCTATCCGGACTCCAATCATAGCATGCTTTCTTGTGAAGGAGCTCTTTCGTCAACAACAAAGCATTGCTTGTAGTAACTTTCAGCTTAATTCGGGTCTTCGTCTTAATCAAATTTAATTGCGAAAAAATCCTCTCAACCGCAGCGCTGCTATGAGGCAAACATGCGAGTTTTCATGAAAGCATGTAAATTCGGAAACATCAAACTTTCTGCTTGATTTTTTATCACACCGATCCGGTTAATAAAATTGACCAGGCTAAGATTACTGTTTGAAAGCTCCGATACTTCAGGCAGTAATCTCCATTCAGAATTAAGGTTCTCCATCTCTTCTTCCTTCCCAAGATTTGGAAACAGCAGTGCCAGCGGAATAATCGTCGCGACAGTCCCGGATGTCGCGATTCTCGGATTCAAAACGGATAGAGCAGAGAGAACTGGATCGTCGAAATTGATTCGACGCCGGATTTCTCTGCACAGCTCGATATAGAAAGCGAGAGCTCGTATTTTGAAATCTCGAATCTCGTCTGGATGCACGTATGTGGTGCTCAAAATGGCCTCTACTCTCGCTCCAACGTAGAGATCTTCGATGGGCTTGTATTCGTACAGATTACTGGGATCAATTGCTTGCGTGCGTGTCTTCTCAATGTAATCGTTTTTTAAATAATTCTTTAACAATGTGCGGTATACCTCCGTTACTCGATGTAGCAGAGAATAAAGCACTGAGTCGCTGCTTTGAAATTCGAGATTGAGACGATTTATCAAGCCGAGAACGTACGATAAAAAGCTAAAGTACAGCTTATATATCGGCTGTTTCAGCGCGTTCAAAATCGTGTACGCCGACTGCAAATTATCTTGGACCACCACAATTTCGAAAAATCCTATGAGCGCCGGCCATTGCTCCAATATGCGATTGACCACTGCTTGCAGCGATAACCAGCGAGTTCGACTTGGTCGCAAAAACCGATGAGGTGCCAGGTTAGCGATATCTTGACATTCCGCAAATTGTACCAAACGTTTTGTACTGTGCGAGAAATACGAATAAATATCACGAGCGAGATCCTCGATTGTTCGCGGCAATTTCAAACACGCTGCTGATGCGCATAGATGGAAGGAGTGGCAAACACAACCCATCACGAAGAGATTAGGCAGTGTCTCTTTGAATTTGGCCTGCACCCCGTTTAAATTACCCATCATGACCGACGCATTGTCAGCGGCAAATCCGATCATATTTTGCAGTGGGATTTTGTGCTGCGCCAAGAACTCTGTTATTACCATGTGCAAAGCAGCAGCAGTACAACAGGGTACTTCCAAGAGCCCTAAGCACCGATCTCGTATTTCTTTCGATGAGTCGTCAAAATATCGAGCAATCATGGCTAAACACTTAGACGTGCTAATATCGGTGGTTTCATCGATAATTAGCGAAAACTTTGTCGCCCGCAACTTTAGAGCTGCTTCCTTCAGACTCTCAGGACCCAAAACATTTACGACGAGACCACGCCCCTTTGTTCGACTGCATGTAATTTGTTTTGCTACTTCTGAATCCGGACAAAGTGACGGTAAGATCTTGGGCAAATATTCCAACAACTTGAACGAAAGATTATGCTCTGTTATGAGCATAGCTAACATCAAGGCCGATCTTTTGGCTTGAATAGCAATCTTTAGTCGGGGATTTTCCTTCGCCATGACATCCAGAGCTACTGTGTGAGAGGTAGCAGCGACTCTCTTCAGGTGGAAGTCCGTTTTTTCGTGTCGCTGAAGATGATATTGTCCTCCTTCCAATGACTTTTGACATGGTTTACAAAAAGGCTTCTTATTCCGACTCGTTACCCACGGATAATCTCGCTCCCAAACAGCACGGAAGTTTCTTTTTCCTTTTTTCGCAGGGCAACCATTATTTTTTTTTTTTTTTACTTTTTGTTGGCTCTGATGTCGATGAATGGCTACTCGGTGAATCCAAAGGATGATTTTCGTAGAAAATTTCGGTCAAATCACCGTCAACGATGTCGCTGTCGCTATCATCCGATTTTGCCGATAACTTGGATTTCGTACCACTGAAAGCAGGGAATGTTATTTTAGTACAGACTAGAAATGATTATTATCAATGTAAAAGAAACTGTCGATACTATAATCATTTCATCACTGAATTTCATTTCGAATTAAATATTCAAAATTAAGTCGCACACACGCTTCGCGGACAGATACACACCGATGTTGACAGTCAGTAAAGATGTTGCCAGAGCCGATAACAAAGATGATAAGAACAAGAAGATCGGTAAGATGCCGACTAAAAATAGTCAGAATACTCCAATCTAAAAATGGCTGTATATATAACTTTTGAGAAAAATGCAACTTTTATTATAAAGGTGGTCGTGCATATGTGCGCCTTTATCGCGATGCAATATTTATATCATTGCTAAACTATACGAATCGAAAATAGTTAAATATTCTAACAATTAAAATTAGTAAAAGTCTATATTTTAAAAAAGAAACTACAACTATGTTTCCATCGAGTCTGGTTAAGTCGGGGTTCAGCGTGAGTGCGAGAGAGAGGTCCACTCGATGGAATCATAGTCTGTATATCCAGCCACTATTACTCCGATAATTTTACCCATAGACAAAGTATGGACATAGGACGTTCTCTCTTTGTCAATTTCATGCGGACACTTTTTGCAGTGCGGCTTCAATACAATACGCGTAGTCCATACTTTATGTGATTTGACCTAACGAGTCGATCGTACATGTGGTGGAATGCGTTCCCGAAATTATTACCGTTTATTTTTTATCGTATCTGATGGATAGGTGACATCGATTCGAGGTTGTACGACAGCAGACGTACTCGGCAGCGAGTTCACTGCAATCTCGGTGGCCATACTTTTTCGCGGTATTAAATACCTATAGAAATAATGAAAAAAATGCAGGATCGAGGAAAAACGGTCAAGGTTACAATAAATGTATCTATTTTGTATCCATTAACCTGAAAGGGAATTCTGAAAAACTGAAGAGATTTAATAGACGATGCTTACCGGTCCATCTTAATTAGTATCCAAGAAACAGCGTCTAAAATCTAGATAATTTATAACGACAGAAAATGTAAGCAAACGGACGACACCGTGGACACCACTCAAACCACTGAACTCTAATAATACTGGAAGGCGCGCTGGCTATATCCTCCCATGTACCCGCCGCGTATAGAGAGAGATAGTTTCGTTCAACCGTCTGCAGGTAGCTTTTGCTCTGTCTAACAGTTTTGCGCACGCGCACAATGACGTCACGCAAATCAGGTACAAGGGCTGCAAAAAGTTGCTCCACTCATCTAGATTCGATCGTTTTATTCGTTTCCACTGACGAGAATTCAGTGTTCGTTTATTAATCGTCAGTTTATTAATTAATTTTAAAGTGTGAGACTGTTTACAAAAACAGTTATGGTGCGCGTGTGTTGTGTGGCAGGGTGTACAAATGTTTGGAGCCCGAATCGCGATATATCGTTTTTTGGGTAATTATATACCTACTTTTCATAATCAAACATAACCTCATATTACAAATGATAAATAACAACGATTGTAAATTTAATTCTCACTATGTCTATTATTTCCAGTTTTCCATTGAAAAATGAAAACTTATTAGACCGTTGGAAGAAAGTCATACCAACAAGATATGAAATCACGAAATACACCACTATTTGCAGTGATCATTTCAATAATGCATCATACACATACAAAGGTGATAAACGATGTTTAAACAAAGATGCAGTACCTACTATTTTTGATGTAAGTGAAATAGGATAAATTAGATACTATAAAGTGATTGGAGTGTTTCAACTACGGCACAGTGCGATACATTATACATATTTCTGGTGTAAGCAGCGAATTAAATGAATACACTAGAAATGAGTATATGGTGTCTAGCTGTGTATCGTAGTTTAAAAAATCCATACTAATAAATTTGATAATGAAAAGTTTCTTCCTTTTATTGCAGACTGTTCCGCAACATGAAAAAACAGATATAAATATATCGGCTGGAACATCCCAAAATTCTGTGGTATCGCAGACATGTGTTGGAGAGCGTCGGCCGAAAAATTGTGAGGTTCTGAGAGATGTAAGTAATGTTTGTGACATTGAAAGCGATAGTATGTTAGCCGAAATTAAAGAATAAAAACATTTTAATACATTGATTTATTTGGTAAATCTTACAAGTTCGTGGAATTGGAACGAGTATATTTGTCTATATAATAAGAGCTGTGCTTAATAATATATGGTATCGCATGTGATTTCTAGGATAATTAAAAAACGAAGTCCTAATCTAAGAGCATAGCGCTAGATAACCAATGTATCATCCTTAATGCATACACAGCAAATACAATGGAAATGATTGCAAATTGATTTTTTATTTCATGGATCATAGATTACATCAATCGCTGGTGGTAACTATGACTTCTCTTTTACCGAACAACATGGGAGCAGCCCTACCAAACCAGTGGCCCTGACTTCGAAAGAAACCTTCGGTGTTGATCGTGCGATACAAACATCACCAGTACCTGCAGCAGTGAGTACTAGTTTTTGGGCTGAACATTTTTTTATATCTTTACATTCATCGTTTTACACAGATTTCGTATAGATGCTCTTCTAATTTTTAATGAATTAATTTTTGCAGTACCTATCTACGAATTGAATGTGCCGCAACAACAAAGGGCATCTAAATACATCTCTGAAGGGATGCCATGTGGAGGAATCTGATACGAAGTATTTGGATATACCATACAATTAGCCTGCGTGCGCCATTGACACAATTTGATCAATTAATATGATGGAATTCCACACTGAGAGAAAAAATTACTACGACCAAAAAATTACTTAGTTTCTGGCAAATAATGAAATAAACGATTTTTTGGTCCTAGTAATTTTTTCTCTCAGTGCATGAATTCTCATTTATCTACGAAATTCAATTGACACGAAATAATTGACATAATAATGGAATCAATTGTACATAATCCTATGTTATCTCATCAAATTTAGCATGATTGATCCCGATTATCAAATCGACCAAGAGTTGGAATCGACCCCTCTCAATTTCGATGAAATTTGGTCAAAAGTTTCCGTTTTCTATCAACGTTTCTACCAAAACGAAGTTCCACCAAAGGAAAAAATTTTAAAAAAAATTTTTTCGTAAGTTATGCAAAATTCAAAATTTCACAATTTTTCAAATCTTTCAAGTTTATTTTTTAAAGAATTTGGAGAATTTTGAATTTTCAAAATTTGAATTTTCAAAATTCAAAATTCATAGAATATAATTCTCATAGAATATAATTGGAGGTAACTTATTGTTAATACAGAAACAGATTGATATGAATGACATACGCGTAAACGAAGAAGGGATAAAGTGGGATAAAGCTTAATAACTTTTTGATTAATAAAATATATGAAAAAAATATTATGTATTTTCGCTTTAAATCCATGTACTACCTTATAATCCTCATCATTATTAATTTATGTTCACAATAAAGCAGTCACTAAAAGATATTAACATTGATTGTATTCGTTAGAAGTATATGCAATGCGCCAAAGATGGAACCGGGGAACAAACTTTTGGACTGGAGTGTACAGACAGAGACAGGGCTACCTGAAGCGGATCGGTTTTAGCTATCTCTCTCTATACGGGCCAGCAGCGGCAGCGCGCCTTCCAGTATTATTAGAGTTCAGTGACTCAAACTCAAATTTTGCCTGCTGCATAAAACATACAGAGGCTAGTAAGCATAAATAGTGGAATTTGGTGGAAACCATTAAGCTAAGACTCCATGCACGCGGTGAGACAGGCGGTGGCCAATCAGGAGCCCGGCGCACGCTGCCGCGCGACTTGAGCCTAGCTCCTGATTGGTCACCGCCTGTCTCACTGCGTGCATGGAGTCTTAGCTTTAATTTATTTGGAATTATACGCGATGGCGGCGCCACTGTCGCAAAAATATGTCTGCATAGCGAGCGCGATTATTTGAATGAGCCATTTTATATTTCCTGCATATTCTTTACTTATGCGAGTCGTTATTATACATTATACTGTTATATTATTATCATTATATATTCCATTACATTTTCTAAAGGGTATCATTAACAATGGAAAAGTACCAAAACATTCATCGTCGTACTTGGGTACCATCATATTGTAGAATGTATCAAGAATGGTACAATTGTACCAACGCGGCAACCCTGACGCGGAGTTAGTATCCGCTTTCTTTGCTGATCGCGCCACAAGGCTTATCCGCTTATGCACCATCGCGGTCCGATTCCGTTCCGCATTCCTCAGATCGATTTGATAAGCCGCCCGCCAGATAGAAGGGCGCTGCGAGTCTACCATCATATGCCGTGTAGGCCCATACTGCGCAACTTACGTTAGGGTTTGATTAGCTAATCACGAGACGGTCTGAATTTTTCGGAAGATAACAAACAGAATGGTGGTTCTGCGATATTGACTGCGCGTTGGACAAGATGTGCTTTATTTGACGGCACTGGCAACCTAATCGCGGTGAGTAAAATTGCGTGCAATACGAGGAATCGAGGGATATTACCAAAAAATATGGAATCATTGCAAGAAAAAAATAGCCTGAAAAGAACGCGCGATCGTTCGGCGACACCTGAGTATAAAAAGAAAATACGCGGCGAATCTCAATCGAAAACTGAGAAAAGATTACGAAAATATCGTCAACAATGGCAAGAGGACGATAAATTCAAAAATTGGCTATAAGGCCGGTTCCTGAACTGCCTACCAAGGCCCAGTGCATTCTTTGCAAGGCAGAATTTGTAGCGGACATATCAGTAATTAAAACTCATGCAGCCGGCAAAAAACATATCTCCTATGTAAAGGGCGTGGGTCATTCCTCGATCAAAAACACGATTGCCAAGTTGACAGAGAAAAATAAAACTAATACGGAATTGGATCTGCGTATCAAAGCTGCAGAAATTGAGTTGAGTGGATACGTAGCATCGCAGAACTTGGCCTTGCGGCAAGTAGACCACTTAACAGCCGTTTGCAAATCCGCGATCCCAGATTCGAACATTGTGCAGGGCATGAAACTTGGGCGCACAAAAGCTACTAACATCATATGCAACGTAATCGGGCAATGCCACCGAGAAGAATTGATACTGATTTTGAAGAATACCAAATTCAGCGTAATAATCGATGAAGGTACCGATATAGCGAGTCTGAAGACGCTGGCAGTCTGCATCCGGTTTTTTGACGAAAAATCGAAAAACGTTACGACAAAATTCTGGAATTTGATACAAATTTTCGACGGCAGCGATCCAGACAGCGCTTATGTCGGAGCAACGGCCGAACGATTATACGACGAGCTCTTGAAATCGCTCAAAGAAGCCGGAATCCCGTTGACAAATATAATCGGATTCGCCAGTGACGGATGTAACGTGATGTTTGGCGAACACAACTCGGTAGCATCAAGGATGAAACGGCTCGGTGGTATAGTGGTTATAAAATGTATTTGCCACTCCTTGCATCTATGCGCGAGTGAGGCATGCAAAATGTTTCCCAAACACTCCGAAGATTTGGCAAGAAACATTTACACTTTCTTCAACCACAGTAGCAAACGACAGGCTGCGTTGCGTTTCGAGAATTTCAAGTGTTTTGCGAAGCTGAACCCCACAAACTTTTGAGACCTGCACAGACCAGATGGCTGTCTCTGCTGCAGGTAATTAATTCGCTACTTTTTTCTCTGTACATGATGACAAAACAATACGAAACGAAGTGAAAATGTGAATAAGCATTATACCAATATATATTTGTTTGGCAGGTTGTTAAACGAATTCTTGAACAATGGGAACCCTTAAAACTGTTCTTCACAAGCCGGTGGATGGAGGAAAAACTCGTTGCTGCTGAAACATTGTTCCAAGAGCTCAATGACAAGTGGCTGAGGCTGTATTATATTTTCTTGGACTGGGTGCTGCCTAAAATTGTGAAAATGAACGAGTACTTCCAGAGCGAAAGAGTTGTGATCGTCGACTTGCATTCGAAGATGGTCGAGGCTTTCTCCGAATCGCTCCTTATTTACATAAAGCCTCAGGCTGTGAGGAGTTGCGACTTGAGCAATATACAACCCGATAATGACCAACTCGTCCGTCCAGTACCAGGACGAACGACAGTAACCAACGTCGTTCGTCTTTCATTCCGACAGTAAAATGATGAAGTCCGACGGTTGGACCGTCGGGTACCGTCGTTTCACAAGACAAACGACTGTCGGTTACTGTCGTTCGTCCTGGTAGGATATGCTTATGTTCCTTATTATATTCTTTAGTTGGCATAAAATTATTTCGTTATCGCAAAAGTATATTCATAATTCATGTGAAGGGATAACGTTGAAAGTTTACGTTTCACGGAAGGTGAAGACTAGAAATAAGTCGTTAAAAGCTTCCGTTTTAATATAGGTACCAGGTCATTTTGAGCGCATTCTCCCTTGAAGAGATACTTTGAAGAATATTTTTCGGTTTTTTATTCAAATAAATATGTGTTCAAAAATGTTTGTGCAAAAAATATAAGTAACCTTGACTCGGTAGGGTGTATCATCTTCGCCCGGGGCATCTTCGCCCGAGTCATGTTCGCCCGAAAGTCACTAGACTTCGATTCCTCGAAACTGGGTTACTGGCACGACCGCTACGTGTCTCTGCAAGAATATTCTGGGCTTTGGGAGATTGAATACGTGATGTGAACCCGTTCATTAAAAAACGAATTAAATGCCAAGAGCCTTGAAGAGAATGGCGCAGGTCCTCAACAGATGGCGAGCCAAACCTGTCAAACTAGCACGCTATGAAAAACAATCCGGAGTTCCGGGGTTCTTTGGTAAATAATGCACTTTGAGGTTACGATAATACACACGATCTCTATATTGTTATTATAAAATGCTTGAAAACGAGTTTAAGATTTTTTTGTAATTATCAATGAAATAAATGTATCTCGCTGCTGCATTACTACGTTTCTGTGCTCCGTTAATATTAAATTGTTATTGTTAATATTACATTTTTTAAACTAATGAAACTGTTTATTATAATTGTCAATAAAATAAAACTCGCCGCTGTATTTCTGTGTTCTGCACATTTATTATTTACGTTATTAAAACCAAAAATGTTTCTACATTATTCGCTGATACACCTTTGTCAATGGTACCTAAAATTCGACTAATTATATACATAGAGACATATTTAGACTATACACATTTTCATCGTTATCATCATTATTATCGGTGATAAACAAATTAGAGAAAAAAAATCAAATTACTCGTTCGAAATCGTCGCGTTGTGGCATGTAACCGAGTTTGGTAGCTTCCTCCGGTGTAATGTCCAAAGGCGGCAGCCTCGAGGTGAGATCCGGCGATAACGGACCATGATCGGAGCTCGTTTGATCGGTGAGATTTGGTCTGTAGCTTTCTGTTGGTGGCCACGTGTGTTTTCCGATATTTCCATCGAGATATCTGACGATGTACTCCTCTTTTGCCTCTGTAAAAAAAAGAACATAAATAGACATTAAAATGAGGCGTTAGATTATATAGAATTGTGGGTACGAATTATTCGACGTGAAACTTGAAAATCTAATTTGTTCCCAATAAGATTCGAAATTAAATAAATGACGAACCTTCAGGGGTTCTTTCTTCGATATGTTTGCTGATATCCTCCCATTTGCGAAAGCCACCCAGATAGACATGAGCCTACATTACGGCTGCACAGTAACGTCGCGTGTCGCCACTCCGTGTTGTCACAGATGTAGACATCTATTTCCGTTTGTAACTGTTTGGTGTCGTCACGCCGTTCCGTTGTAGTGCGCGTCACAGTTTACGCATAGTCGCTGCACGGCGCAGACGCACTCGTTCATCATCCGGGTAACACAGTGACGACACGTTGTGCACTTTGACATCAATGTGTGATGACACCGTAACGGCACAGTAGCTGCACGGCGAGTATGTGTATCATGGCAGCACGGGGACTACACTCCGTGCACGTCTGCACCCAGATAGAAATGTGACGGCACAGGGACGACACGGTGGCGGCACGGCGTTCCGGCATATCGTGGCGACTCCGTGGCTGCACAGTAAGTGCACGGTGTGCTGCGCTCTCCGTAGGGCCACCGTAGCGGCACAGAGGCGGCCCACTGTGCAGCGCATCATACTATGCCCTTTAAAAATTTATATTGACGTCATCATGTGACGCGGTAGCTACTCGAGAACTTTCATATATGCTCTTCACGTCGCTTATTCGCATGTGAGAAGGATAGCGAGAGAGTCTGTGACACCTTCCGGCGGCTAGTCGAACTACTCCAGGTGCACGGCGTGCCGCCACCGTGTCGCTACAGTGGCGGCTGATAGGAGCACGCCGTGTTGTGTCGGTGTCGCCACGGTGCCGCCCCAACGTCCCTAGGTACGATGGCGAAGTGCACGGCGTATTGTCCACGTGCCGTCATCGTGACGTATTACAGCGTCAATATCGTGCAGCCACTGTGCAGCTATTGTGCCTATACAGCGTGTTTATGCATGATGTGACGGCAGCTATCAGTTACCTACGGAAATAGATGTCAGCATCCGTAACGACACGGCGTGCCGCTGCGTGGCGCCATCGCACCGCTACCGTGCCGTTACGTGCGATGTTTGCTGCACGTTTGTCTATCTGGGCAAATTGTTCGATGGCGTCGAGTAATCTGAGATGTTCTCTGGCTATCCAATTGCCTCTTCCATTGAATATGCTAATTGTTCCAGAGTCCTGTGAAAATGAAATTGCGTAAATTAATTTTTCAATTATGGATATTTTTATTTTTTTCAAAATTTTTAATTTTTCTTTTTTTCAAGCAAAAACATCTGAAAACAATTGTGTCCTGAGTTTAAAATTTTCGAGATTCCATAAGGGATATTATGATTTCTTTTTATTTTATAATTTCATTTTTGTAATTCATCATTATCGAAATCAGTTTTTTTTTCATCGAATCACGAAAAAAATGGCAGAATGGAAGAGAAACGTACCATAAATTGAGAGGGATGATAATTTTTGTGTTGTCCAATTTCAGCACCTGCCGAAAAACACTGCGAAAGGAAAAATATCGTTAATCAGATATAGCAGAAACATTGCGCCTTAAAAAATGTCCATCGATATTCCTTGCATTCAAAGCTACATATAGTTTTATATAATCGGCTACAGTTTTGTCAAATAATCCATGATTACTTGTAAATAAACATTGTAATTTTGTAATCCATAAAAGAACATTCACAGCGATAATAAAGATGAACATGACCTCAAAATCTTTCAAATTCATTTAAATATAATTGAAAAATGGCTTGATGGAATAAACAGTAAATAGTTGTCCAACAAATAAGCAAAGGCAAACCCCCTATTCTATTTTTATTCCATTAAGTTGTTTTTAGGAAAAATCAGCTAGCAATTTGGGCAATAAAGAAAATCCTTGTATAATGTGTATTCTAAAATTCACGTACAATTATCGAATTTATTAATGGATACGCTGTCGAAATAGTAAAAACGTCAATTTTACGCCTACAAAATTCACCAATGAAGTATCGCAGTGCATTTTTTAATACGCAGTCAGGATTTACAAAAAATCGATTTTTTGTACATTTTAGTTTCGTAATGTACAGATATTTAAGTGTATAAACAGGAAATCAAGATTTCTCAAAAACGGCATAACAGATTAGACTCAAATTTTTACACAAGCTCTATAAATATATTTCTAAGTAATTAATCGGAGGTTTTCTTTCACTGATAAATATTTTTCATTTTATAAACAATTTAAGGCAAATATTTTTATCAAAAATCACATTTTTTTTTCCGAAGCCAACATTATGTTAAAAATTAATATTTTGCTTATTCTTTTGAATAAATACTACATTATACCTCTTATCAAAGGAATCTTTTTTATTCTTTTATTCTAGATTATCCAATCCAGAGATATCGTGCTCACCGCAGGGGAGTTTTTTTTACAGGACCTCGGTCGCGAAACTTATGCACGGCTCCTTGAGGGAAAACCGAACCCAACTTTTCCTCTTGAAGTTAATATAATGAAAACAAGCGAGACTGATGTTGTAACTGTGCAATTACATTGAACCACTGAGAACAGTGTCGTTTGTTGGTAAGGAAAACCTCAGGCTGCCCAATTGTAGACTGGCCACTTGTGCCAAAACACGCCGGTCCATGGTCCTTTGTAAAACGAAATAAAAAGTGATTAATATCACACTGCAATTGAATATACTTTCTCATATTTCCTCATATTTTTGGCATTTTTTGTACCCACATGCACACACGTTTCGGAGAAATATTTTCTACACATTTCGAAATATGAGGATCAGAATTATATTTGAAAAAGAAAAAGTGAGTTTTACCCTCCACGGTTGATCTTTTATTTCGCTGTCTTCTTGAAGCTACTGCTATTGGCACGCTGATGTCTCGGTTGCAATGAACTGAAAACTCGCTTGATACTTCTGAATTGTTGACTGCAGAACTCGTCGAATTTGTAAAACATTTTTAGCAAATCGGGAGTCGTTGATTTCCTTATCATTATTGGTCCCAGCCAAGATCACCGTCTATGAATATGATTGCCGGTCGTCTTGTAGACATAAATTCGTCACCGCTGTTTGTACAATTGATCTTCCATTCGTCGCGCAAGGTTACATCGAGGGACGATACACTCTTGACATGAGAACTCTCATTCCCATATAGACCCATAATTCGAGAGCGAATAGTTTACAGGCCGAGCGGGTGATCAGGTTTGGTACTGGGTTCTTCGCGGATATGTACGGAAATCATGAGAAATTATTTAATTTTGAGCTTACTCATGAGTTTTAATGATACGAGAAAGGCGTGTCACGCAATTTGGGAATAAAACTCGCAAAATTGTGAGGAAAAGGAATGAGATACGTACTGTAAGTGTCGATTTTAATGAGTTCAATAGTACCACTGGCTATTCCACTTTTGGTATCGATACTGAAGCCACCGAGTCCAATGCCGATGTCCAAATTTTTGTGTCCCGTGCAGTCTACCGTCAGAACGAAAATCTTTCGTCACCACGCGACGATTTCGAACGAGTAATTTGATTTTTTTTCTCTAATTTGTTTATCACCGATGATAATGATGATAACGTTAATAACGATGATAACGATCATAATGATGATGACGATGATAATGATGATAACGATGAAAATGTGTATAGTCTAAATATGTCTCTATGTATATAATTAGTCGAATTTTAGGTGCCATTGACAAAGGTGTATCAGCGAATAATGTAGAAACATTTTTGGTTTTAATAACGTAAATAATAAATGTGCAGAACACAGAAATACAGCGGCGAGTTTTATTTCATCGACAATTATAATAAACAGTTTCATTACTTAAAAAAATTTAATATTAACAATAACAATTTAATATTAACGGAGCACAGAAATGTAGTAATGCTGCAGCGAGATACATTTATTTCATTCATAATTACAAAAAAAATCTTAAACTCGTTTTCAAGCATTTTATAATAACAATATAGAGATCGTGTGTATTATCGTAACCTCAAAGTGCATTATTTACCAAAGAACTCCGGAACTCCGGATTGTTTTTCTTCTTCTTCTTCTTCTTGGTCTTTGTGGTTGGCTCCGGTAATCGCGATGGGGCGACATCTACCATACGGCCATGTTCTGAAAAATCAAGAGAGAGCGCTTCCCCACTCGCTCCGCGCGCGCAACGGGCGCGTAAGCGCCCGCTGCGCGCGCCGAGCCAAGGCAGCGGGAAAGATTTGGAGCAAAAAGAGAGAAATCGTTATCTTACATGCAAAGATAGCGATTATATGGAGATTTGACAGTTATTGAGAAATGACATGAGTAGAGAAATTAAGCGAAGTGATGGACAAGCAATAAGTGATTCGATGTTAAAGGGAGGGAATCTTTTCATAGATATTAGAGAACGAGTTAAAGGAAGGCGAAACTGATCAAAGCGCGGGCACGCCCAAAAAACGTGGTTCAAATCTTCCGATTCGTGACCACAGGAACAAATCGGAGAGTTCACAATATTTTTCCTAAACAGGCTTGCAGCTAAATTATAGTGATTAGAGCGCATCCTACAGAGGGTGACGATAGATTTCCTGTCCAGTTTATTAAACTCCTGAAACCAAGGCTTAACGGTATCCCTACCAGGACGAACGACAGTAACCGACAGTCGTTTGTCTTAAATTCCGACAGTTCCCGGCGGTCCAACCGTCGGAATTCATCACTCAACCGTCGGAATTTAAGACAAACGACGTTGGTTACTGTCGTTCGTCCTGGTAGGGATTGCTGAAAAAAGATTTAAAATACAAGGTGCCCTCTTGTGTTCACTGACGCGCACCAGAGATTCCCTGGATGCTGAGAAGCATTCTTCGCGAACGATAGGGTAAAATTCGGATGGGGAGAAGAGAAGATCGACCGAGAAACCATCGGTAATAGCCGACTTGGCTAGTACGTCTGCTCTCTCGTTGCCTGTAATGCCGGCGTGGCCGGGGATCCAAAACAGGTGCGTTTCCAGATGTTGAGAGAGAAGTAAAGAGAGCGATTTACGGATGCTTACGATTACAGGAGAGCTAGAGCAGCCAATAGATGGCACTGACAACAGTTGGAGAGTACTACGGGAGTCAGAGAAGATGATTGAGTTTGGAATATTTTCCGCTATTATATATTCAATAGTGAGGAGGATAGCCAAAGCCTCCCCTGTGAACACTGACGCGAATGCTGGGATTTTGAATTTAAGCTCGAGAGATAAAGAAGGACAAAAAATCGCTAGACCAACGAAATTCCCTTCCTTAGTTTTTGACGCGTCCGTGTAGAAAACGGTCGCATCGCTAAGGCGATGACTGTACAATTCGAGAAAATGCGAGTTAGGGTCATTTGATTCTTGCAGGATCTTACTGGTTTCAATGTCAATTATGGAAGTTGGATAGGAAGAGGAGGGAGCGATGTCGTATACCGGGGGGAAAACATAACTAGCAATGTGTTCTTGATATTTAGAGACGTTTATATAGGCATTTACAAGGGGAAGGTCGAACAAATTCCAAAACTGGTCGCGTCTGTGTAGGATAGAAATAAGAGACGGGAGGGAAGTTAGAAGAGGGTGACCTATAGAGGAGAAGGTTTTAAGCATGAATTTATACGCGAGAAATTTAAGACGAAATGCCAGGAGTGGTTCTTTAGCTTCAGCAAGGACAACGTTGTTTGGAGTGGAGTTTCGAAACCCGAGTGCGAGCCTTAATGCTCTGCGCTGAACCACCTCGATTTTGCCGAATTCTGAGAGTTCACTCATGGGCATGGCCACCGCCCCGTACTCTATCGAGCTACGGATTAGGGCTCTGTAAATGGTAATTAACGAGGAAGGATCTGCGCCCCACCACGTAGAGCGGAGGCACTTGATGATGTTCAAGAGTTTCTTGCATTTCAAAATGAGATGAGCCAAATGGGAATTCCTGCGAAGGTGATAGTCCAGTATAAGACCTAGGAATCTGACTTCTAAACTCCCTATAATACGAGAAGAACCGACCGATAGGGAGAGCAAGCAGGGGTCAAAAGATTTGCGCGCAAAAACTACTAATTTTGATTTCGAGGGTTCGATGGAAAGGCCTCTATTGTTGAGATAGATTGTGATGAGAGCAATACTATTTTCGAGAGAACGAAGGGAATCCTGAACATTTGCTGATCGCGAGAATATGACTACATCGTCGGCGAACTGGAGGCAGCGGCTATTAGGATCGAGGAATGAGTCTAATCGGTTGGTGTAGAGAATGTAAAGAAGAGGGCTCAGAATGCACCCTTGTGGAACGCCTTTAAAAGAATTGAAGGGGCCTAGGATTTTGCCGCCAATTTTGAAGAAAATATTCCTAGAGCTGATGAGATTGTGGATGAACTTGCAGAACGGCCAGGGGATGCCCAGGTTACTGAGGTCTTGAATCAGTATACCGGGATCTACATTGTCAAATGCACTGGAGACGTCGACGAAGACGCTGGCAGTGAATTGAGAATTCGAGAAACCGGTATAGATTTCCGACGTCAGAATGGACAGATTGTCACAGGTCTTGTTCCACCAAATCGCTGGCTTAGATTTAAACGATCTAGGGCGACATGCACGGATAGGAGCAGTCGGTAAAGCTGTCTGAATAGAATTTGTAATTGCCTGTTCGATGTTGGCGTATTGAGTCAAAGGAGAGGCGTCCGTGAGCGTCGTTGCAGTCAAGTCGAGATGTAATTTAAAGAGAGACCAGTCAATGTTTTTGAGCGAGTAGCGATGAGAAGTTGGTGATAGAGTAGAGGGAGCAATCCCGAGAGAGATAGAAATGGGAAAGTGGTCGCTACCGAGGGCATCGGTTTCAACTTTCCATGAAGAGAAGGGGAGTAGGTTGGGCGAGATGAAGGTAAGGTCAATGGGAGAGATGTTACGATTTGGGGGTGTAATAAGAGTTAGGGAGCCATCGTTGAGACAGGCCATTTCATGTTCGCAATAGGTTTCAAAGAGCGAGGTGCCCGAAGTACAGTTGACTGAACAGCCCCAGCTGGTGTGGTGACTGTTGAAATCGCCTCCCACAACTACATTGTCAAAACGCGACAAAGAGTTGAAGAGGAGATTCCGGTCCGCCACACGAGCGTTGACCGACAGACACCTATAGAGGGCAACGACGGTCAACGGACCGAAAGAAGTGGGTACAGAGATAGTAAGAGTTTCTAAGTGTTCAGGACGGTGAAAGGTAGTTGAGATTCTGGTGTAGGGAATGTTTTTCCTTAGGCATATAGCGAGGCCGCCGGCATGGCCATGGTCGCGGTTCTCAGTGATCAGATTAAACCCATCTAACTTAGGAGGATGCGGAGACTTGAGCCAGGTTTCGGATAGGATTATGATGTCATATGAGCTAGAAATGTTCGAGAGACCGATCTTGTTTCGAAGACTGCGGCAGTTCCATTGAAGAATGTTTAAAGAATTACGTGGAGCCATTTTGGAGAGATTGAAGATGAGTGGAAGAGACAGCAATAAGAGATGGGAGCGAATTTAGCATGTTTAGAATTGGAGTAAGTTTATCGGATAAGCCGAGCGTTGCCAAGACGGGGTTTAGGAGGTCGAGGATAAGCTTGATGATGGTGGGGACGATGCTTGTAAGAGCCTCACAAGAAGCAGCTGTTGGAGTGGGAGGAGCGGGGGTGGAGGTGGAAATCCTCTGGGTATTACCGGGATTGAGAGCGAGACTGGTGTTGGACGCCGGAAGCGTCGGTAGACGGCCGTTGGGAGTGAGCAGGAGGTTTGCGTGCGCAGCACGGGTGGCCCGAGTCGCCGCTGATATCGGAGGAGGCGATCTTGGCGGGGGGATGGATTGTTCCTGCTTACGGTAGCGAACTTGACGAGGTGCTGGATCAGGGACGAAGACGCTCGAGGAAGAAGTCGGACGAGACGGAAAGTCACCGAAAAACAGATTTTCCTCGTTTGGCGCTGGTGATGCGGATGAAGCAGCCTGGTTATACGTGGAGAAGCCAGAAGGAGTAAGTGGGGGAGTGTGAGAAGCTGTTTGGTACAGCTGCGACGAGTGGGAAGATCGGGAACGAGGAAGTGCCGGAAAAGCTGTTTCTGAGCGAGGAGGTGGTCGAGCCGAGCTCTTGAGGCATTCTCTTGCTTCGTTGAACGAGACGTTTCTGTCGGCAGCGAGAGTGCGGATAGCTTTTTCGTGCAGAAAAACAGGGCACGCTTTGGAGATCGGGAGATGATCCCCCTTGCAATTAGCGCAGCGAGGTCCGTTCGCTTGGTCGCATACTTCGTTCTCGGCGTGTTTTCGGTTACCACAGCGAATGCATTTTGGTCGACTTTTGCACTGACCTTGTATATGACCCGAAATAAAGCAGTTGAAGCAAAATTTAACCTGCGAATATCACGGCTCGACGGCGTGTCGAACCATGTAAAGGACGACGTTGACAGGGCGGGTTCGGCCCTCGAAAGATAGTCGGATCGATTGAGTCGGGATGAGTATAGTTTCGCCATCTATTACCGCTTTCCGGTTTTGTCGAAGAGCTGCAGTTATTGGAATCTCCGACTGGATGCAACCGAGAATTTCCTCCTCGGAGATATCGATGGGAATGCCCCTAATCAGGCCATCGCATGAGATCCTGTTATTAGGAACAAACGCGGTTAGTTTTTTTGAGTCAAGCTCAGGCAGCGAGATCATTTTATTTGCTTGCTCAGCGGTGGAGAAGACAGCGGTGCACTGGTGCTTGCCAGAGTTTACTACTCTTACCTGCGAGTCATTGCGGAAGATGGGCCGGAGCCATCGACCTATCGCTGTTGCATTTAATCGAGGGGTCTCAACGGAAGGGTCTTTTACCTGTATGAGCACCGTGAAAGGACCTTGGGATCCAGGTGCATAGCGATTCTTTGCGAGACGGCTTGACGTTGACGAGCCTGCATTAACCGGAGGAGGAGCAAGATTTCCTAGGGGTTTCAGTTTCGGTCTAACTCCCCTGTCAGAGCGGGTATCAGAAGAGTCAAGTTGCCTCTTTTTTGACGTGGAGGTGTCCATCGCCTCAAAGTTGTTCTTTGGGAAAGCCTCATTTATGAGGCCGTCCACTTGCGATTGAGCTTGACGAATATCAAGGTTAATAGTAGTCGCGGGGCCGTCCTCGTCCTCCTCGAAGACGCCTAATTCGAGATCGGTCCCGGCGCCGATGTTATTAGCACCTGCAAGCGAGGCCATGCCTCGCGAGGTTAGAAACGAGCCAAGAGAAAAAGGCGGAAAGAGAAAGTGAGGTTAGGAGGGAAAGAATTATGCGAGAGAAGGACACAAAAGGCGGAAAAGTGAAACACTATAGAGTCGAGAAGGGAAAAATGAATAGAGCGAAAAATAATATATTTCCGCGAGTAATTTTCGGTAATTAGCGTATAAATTTCAGAAAATTGCAACACCGAGGTGAAAAAAGCAACTTCTATATCCGCGCGCGCACCGGAAGTCGGATTGTTTTTCATAGCGTGCTAGTTTGACAGGTTTGGCTCGCCATCTGTTGAGGACCTGCGCCATTCTCTTCAAGGCTCTTGGCATTTAATTCGTTTTTTACAGTGTGTTCCTTTTTAAGCTGCAAGTACTGCAATATGGCGGCTACAAAGCGTACTGCAAGTGTTGTTCCGATATTACTTTTACCTCATCTACCGTACAATGGCACTGCTATAACGGAACGAGCTTCAGTGCACTTCAGTGCGCGTCCTGACACGAGCGCACAGCGCATGTCCGCTACGAATTCAACGTTACCATTGGACAAAATGAATTTCGCGCGCTACTCATCGGCCGCCATGTTGTTACTGCGAGTTGCCCTACCTCGCGAGCCGCAGTGATCACAGCGGGAAGTGACGACAAAAACTGTGACGTCATATGATCCCAAGTGCGACCCCAAAGCGTACTGCGGCGTATATCGGAACGCGTTTGCAGCACTGCAAGTACTTGCAGCTTAAAAAGGAACACACTGTTAATGAACGGGTTCACATCACGTATTCAATCTCTCAAAGCCCAGAATATGCTTGCAGAGACACGTAGCGGTCGTGCCAGTAACCCAGTTTCGAGGAATCGAAGTATAGTGATTTTCGGGCGAACATGACTCGGGCGAAGATGCCCCGGGCGAAGATGACACCCTACCCTCAAGACCTCTTGCTCTCATTTCCTAGTATGATTTGTACCATGAAAATACCATAATTTTACGGCCCTGATTCCATAATACAATCGACAGATGTTGGCAACACTGCCTCGCATTCTCTTTTTTAGGTCATGTTTTTTGATAGAGTGCGCTGAATACACTCGTCGCGCGGATGTTTTTGATTGGTTGAACGTAGAAATAACGATATTGCATAAACGTCCGTTAAATTTTTAAGTTACATTACGGTTTTAAGTTAAGAAGTTAAAAGTATATATTGCAGCAATTAGCCGTAATCGTAACCGTGCATAAACGTTACAAGGGCAATATATACTTTCAACTTCTTAAGTTACGGCTAAGTCAAGTTACGGCCGCTGCATAAACCAGGCTTTATACTCCTGGACCGCGCATTCCCTATCTGTTCTCATAGTGTCGAGTTAGGAGAAAGAGACAGAGGGTGCCTCCCCATACAGCGTAACTTGCGTTCGCGTAACTGGCGTATGCGTAAAGTCACTAGCACATTACGCTCGTTTCTGTATCCCAATCCCCATGGCGCGTATTTTTCCGAATATTGCGTAAAGCGTATTTAGCGTAACCAATGGCGGATCGCATATCATATAAATTACTATGACTAAAAGCATGCCATTGGATGATGCTGCAAATCGACGTTACGCTAAATACGCATCATGGGGAGTTGGATCTTACATGCGAGAGTGTGTGAAGCGGCTTATTTTGTTTAACGATGAATAGTTTTTCATTCCACTAATTGCAACGCATATCAGCTGTCATCACGTGCACCGATCATGCATGTAAAAGATTACACTACACACATACATCCTGCGTATTTACGCAGAAAATTGGTTTGAGCGTAAACAACATAGCGGAAAAGCGGAAAAATCACTGGATCTCTAAATGAGGCGCTTTGATTGGTCGGATTATCTTACGCGTACGCAAGTTAATTAATTTGCTGTCCTTGTCTGGTAACTCGGCACTCGATGCGCAGTCCAGGAGTAAAAGGTCTGTGCATAAATATGACTTCTCTTTTGTGTCATTATTATGTACGCCTCGAACACAAGTGCGCCTGCGCAGTGCGAGCCAAGCTTTGATTGGCTAATCCACTGATACCGGGCAGTTAATTGAAGCGCCATTCATCGCATGGGTAGCAGGCGGGAAATTTAAAATATATTCCCCCTCAACGGGACTCCCTTTTAGCCCGACCTCTTTCGAATTGCTTGAAACTTGAGTATGTTTTTCAGTGCTGCCTGAAAGTATATTGTACACCAATTTTCAGGTCTCTAACTATAATACTCTTTGGAATATACCAAAAGATTGTATTATAACTTTTGATGTATTCCAAAGAGTGTTCTAGTTAGAGACCTGAAAATTAATGTACAATATACTTTCAAGCAACACTAAAACATACTCAAGTTTCAAACAATTTGACTGAGGTCGGCCTAAAAGGGACTCCCGATGAGGGGAAATACCTCTTAAATAAATCATGAAAGAAATACACAAGAAAAATATTGTACATTGTACATTTATTGTAAATATGTAAATATTGTACATTTATTAATGTCAAAATGGTAACAATTGTATGGAAATAGTTTGAAAAGATTTTTCTGAACCATGTGCAGAATCTTTTCAAACTATTTCAATTCAATTCTGCCCTACCAGGACGAACGACAGTAACCGACAGTCGTTTGTCTTAAATTCCGACAGTTCCCGGCGGTCCAACCGTCGGAATTCATCACTCAACCGTCGGAATTTAAGACAAACGACGTTGGTTACTGTCGTTCGTCCTGGTAGGGTGACCATTTGAAAATTTACATTCCGTATGACAATGATATTTTTAAAGAATTCAGAATTCAATACTGTATTTGAATATCTCCTAATAATAATCATGGCTATTCTATTAATTAATTGTTTATTAAATACAGCATTGAATTTTGAAATTTGTAGTTTTGTAGCAAAAAATAGAAGGAAAAATACTTATAAAGTGGTCATTGGATCCTTAAAGTATTTCTTTTCCTTGTTGACATTATACTTGGTCTTCAGCTTGTCAATCTGCTCTATTTTATTGTCAACTTCGATGCACTTAAACGCTTTGTTACTTTGATAATAAAGAACGACCAGGTAACGATTGCAAACATGAAAGTAGCTCAAATGATCGCACACATTTTTAGCGTCGAATATATCTTCATAGACAACGAAAAAAGCTTCAAGTCGCTGCGGTATTGCCACTGAAATTACACAATTAATAATTACGATTGTATATTGAGGAAAATATGTTTCAATCAATGAAGAATACGGAACATGCAGTACAGAAATAATGAATAGAAACAAAATACGAAAAAAACATCGATGCTTACACTCTGATTTGCCTGATCGTTCCAAATATATCGTACATCTGCTCGGTCGTTATTCTGGAAGGCAAATTCTTTACGTAAAGAACTCGATTAACCTCGGGAGGTAATCTCACCTGCAAGAGTATACGTGGAAACAAACAGAAACGAGGAATCGACGAAGATATTATGTAATGAAATTTTGAGGTTTCATTCCAAAAAGTTTCATTCATTCATTCCACGAATTTATCAATAAGCATCATTGCTTATTGATAAATTCGTTATCGTTTCAAAAATTTTCGTGACTTTTGATTATACACTTGCGTTCGTCCGCCTTTGCACCATTGTCATCGGCATGATGAGTGTGTTATTATGTGCAAATTTCCTTCAAAGCACGTGAAAACTGAAAAGATCGAAAGCGGGACGCGCAATGACGAAAATTTGGACGCTTGCAAATAATAATGGCCGGCAGGGGGGGGGGGCAAAATGGACGAAGGAAAGGGGAGAAAACTGACAAGAGATTTTGTATGCGCGCATGCGGCATGCTTTTTTGTATGCGCATGCGCGTGCAATGCATGAGTGCAGTGCAAGCTCAAAAAGACGTCTTTTTGGAATGTCACAAAGACGTCCCTAAAAAGACTTCAAATTTACGTCATCTGTGCATTCATGTTGTCCGGGGCATGCTGCATGCGCATACAAAATCTTTTGTCAGTTGTCTCCCCTTCCCTCGGCCCCCTTTTTGCTGCGCAGTCGGCCATTATTGTTTGCAACACGGTCGTACGACGTACATACAGGTCTGGAAACTCCGCCAAATTAGGTGACCCGTTATGTGCCTCATTTTTGAAACTTTTAGTGGCCGCTGGAGGCGCTAACCTTATCCCCCGCGGTGCGACGGCAGCCGGTGTGGACCGCGGCGGGGATAATGAACAAGGACAGCACAAATCGCTACAATAATTCGTATCTGTCCGTCTCCGTCGCACCTGGTCACACCCAGCCCCCTGGCACTGAGCCTAACGCGGCGGTACTCTTAGCGTCGACAGCCACCATGTGGCGCTAGTAGTGTACCGCACCGCTGCCGCGGACTGCGACTGATGCAAGCAGTGAACGCGTTTAATATATGTATGTTCATGCACTAGATAAGTTCAGCAAACCACAACACATAATGCAATATTTTTACAATATATACATATATATATATATATATATATATAATCGTATAGGTAATAACCACGGTCGTACATACAGGTCTGGAAACTCGGCCAAATTTCGAGGGTGGGGGTACCTGGCTTATCGAAGCCACGGTTGTACATACAGGTCTGGAAACTCCGGCGGTTTTGAGTGGTGGGGGGTGGCATTGTTGTTGAAGCAAAGAAAAGACCCCTCTACGAAAACGAACCCGGCGGTCGGTTCTACAACTACGCGGATATACATATCCCCAGGGGGGTGACATCGCTATCTATCCCTGTACTGCAAAAGTGGTCCACTTTTGGCAATGGGTTCTTAGTTCCTCTCGTTCCTCTACGTGGCGCTAGTTGTCACGCGGGAGCACAGAGAGGGAGATCCGGGAGCCCACGGAGCTCTAGGAGGGGAGCGTTTGTTGATAATTGGCAGCTTTGAGGTTACGGAGGTTACGAGAACGTTTTGGAAGACGTCTACGATTATAAAGGATTGTCATTTCCTTGTGAAACTCATGCTCACGATATTTTTTGTGAAATCCTCCAATGTTTTTTGACACTGCGTATGCAACGATATTGTGCACGTATAAATGCCGAAAAAAAAAAGAAAATCAGGAAAAAAAAAAGTCTCTAAATTTTGTAAAACTTGAATAAAAACGATAAAAACAAATATTTCTCTGCATATTTTTACTTTTTTTCGTTGACCTCATAGGTTATATAGGTTATATATAATATTCGAATGCTTTCAATTGCTTTCAATCCTTTCAATGCATTTCGAGCGCGCGGAGGACAACGAGGAGAGGCACTGACCCCCCACTCTGCCACTGACAGCTGCAGCGGGTGCCTACTAGCGCCACGAGGGACGAAATTTGGTGTTAAAAAAGTACTGGGATTTATGTGCCTATTCCAGCGGTCTGATGTCACCCCCCTGCATATCCCGGAGACCCCTCTACGACGACGAACCTATCGGTTGATTCTACAACTACGCAGAATTAGGGCTTTTCATCACATTTTTTTTTAATGCGCATGCGCTAGTTCGGCCATCTTTTTCGTACACTTTTGCGTAAACACCTACGTCGAGTACAAGTAATAAAAATTGATCAATAATTAAAAAAGTGCATTTATTCAACAAAATTAAGAAATAAATAAAATAATAAATGTTGTAAATGAGAAAACAAAATATCAATCTATTATTACCATGTTACCAGTGAGAAAAGGAACAACGAAACGGTGTTGTTATAGAGTATGTAAGAGTGATACACGATTGAAATCATTTCAAGACAATACGTATTATTTTATAAATTTTCCTAAGCCTTGCCTTCAATATCGCAAAAACATTATCAAAACATTAAGCAAAGTTCATATTAAAACATGTCCGAAGTGTGCAAAGTGTCAATTGTGGGTGAAAAAATGTGGCCGAAGTGACAGAGGTTTTGGATTGATTGATGACAGTACTAAAGATACTTATATTTGCTCGCTGCATTTTCATGGAGAAAGTGGTCCAACAGAAGAGCATCCTGATCCCTTAAGCCATCAAGAATTTCAACAAATTGATAAATCAATCAATAAGGTAGTTCATAATTGTTTATACAAAAAAAACAAAGTTTTCGGAGTTATAACCTCCAAATTGTTTGTAGGTGGTCAAAGCAAGGACAAGTTTATTCGAAAAGTATCGAAGAGTTGATATGGAAAAACCAAATGGACCTTCAACAACGAGTATGAACAATATTGAAACTATTGAACAGGTAGAGTATAAATAGTGCTGTATTAGTAAATTGTGCAACTAGTGCGGCAAGTTGTCGAAAGCGAAGTTGAGCGCACGAGTGAAGCAAGTGCGCTCATTTGCTTGAGCGGGCAATCGACAACGCCGCACTAGTTGCACATATTACTTCTCATTACGAATATCAGCTCAAATTTTTTTAAATATTTTAATATTGGTTTATACTATAGGCTATGTATCTGTCACGTCAACCTTAATTTAGTTTTAATATTTTGGTTGCATTTTTTCTTTTGTTCAATTGTTTTTTTATTTGCATTCGGTAGTGTTTTTTTATCTGAATTTGCGTATGCGAAGAATAATTTGCGTGCGACAAGTAAACTTGTCACACCCAAATAGCCGTTCAATACATGAAAAGCCTACACCGCAATTATAAAATGGGCAAACAGCTACTTTTCAACCATAACAGCGGGCGCAAAGATACCGCTAGTCTCGCATGAGTAATAAAAAAATTTATTTATTGATTTAAATTCAAACTTTTTTTTTATTATAGACATTGATGGCTCACAAAGAGGCTCACGAAGTTGCTCACGAAGAGGCTCACGAAGAAGCTCACGAAGAAGCTCATGCAGAGGCTCACGCAGGGGCTCATACAGAGGCTCACGAAGAGGCTCGCGAAGAGGCTCACGAAGAGGCTTACGAAGAGGCTCACGATGAGGCTCATAAAGAGGCTCACAATATTATTGATGATGATACTTGTTTCATTCAGCAAGTACTACCAGAGAAATCATCATCTTCAGGAATGAGTCTAATTGACAAAAGTACGAACACTGAAGAAAACAGCAAAACTACAAGAAGTATGGAAATTCAAACTAATTCCATCAAAGTGCGTAATAAAACGATTCAGGTTTATTTACAGAAAAATTCAGCCATGGAAAAATTTGAGAATTCCATTCGCTGCAATGATAAAAAATGTAATTTTTATACAGGTCTGTATTTTGAGCAAATCCAAGCTTTGCACAAATTTTTGAGTCCAGCTTGTGAAAACTTAGAATATTGGGGTGGTCGATCGTCGAAAGATGAATGTTCTGAAAAGAATTGTTAGTACAAATTAACATCGATGCAACAGTTGATTTTGGTGTTATTGAGATTGCGCATGGGATATTTAATCGAAGATTTAGCTTACATGTTCGATATTTCAACAAGATTTGTCTCAAAAATATGTAAAACTTGGATTTATTTTTTGAACAATGAATTTACCATTCAATTAAAGCCATTCATGTTCCCATCAAGGAAAATAATAGGTGAGACATTACCAAAAATATTTCGGTCTAACAACATTCGAGTTATTGTAGATTGTGCAGAATTTTTTTGTCAATCACCGTCAAACTTTGAACACCAAGGCAATTTATATTCAAGTTATAAAGCTCATACCACTTTCAAAGTTTTAATCGGGTGCACTCCAAATGGCTGCGTTAGTTTCGTATCTGATGCACATGAGGGTTCCATATCTGACCCAGAAATATTTAAGCGATCAAAAATTGCCGACTTGTTGGAACCTGGAGATGTAGTACTTGCAGATCGAGGTTTTACTGTTCACGATATAATTGAAGCGAAGCAAGCACATTTGAATATTCCCCCATTTTTGAATGGAAGAGATCGCTTAACTCGACAAGAGGAGATGTTAACGAAGAAAATTGCAAAACAGCGCATATATGTTGAACATGTCATTGGACGCATAAAAAAATTTCGACTACTTCAAACAGTTTTACCTTTAACTATGCGTACAATGATGTCACAAATTATATTTGTCTGTGCATGTTTGGTTAATTTTCAACCGCCGTTAGTTTTCGACAAATAGATTTAAGACCATTATATTGTAATAAATTAACGGAAAAAACAATTGTAAATAGAAATAATTGTATCATATTAAAAAATTTCAAGATACTAATAATATTGGTACGTATAAATAATGATGATCATGGTTATTTAGTTTATTTAATGCATTTACATGTATATTCACTTTGACAAATCTTTTGGTACTTTATCGCAAAAATATAATTTATTGATTTTACACTTATTGTAATGATTACTTAAATATACTTCACTTAGATAAGTCGAAGGGTATTAAACGCCGTGGGATTTTCATTTCAAAATACTCCGGGGCCAAAATATTTTGATGAAAAGCACTAACGTGTTTCAGTACAGGGTCAATAAAGTTCTCATCGTAATAAATTTTTTCAATATGGAAACCCATTGGCGTCCAAATAACAAAATCACACCACGATCTTTACGTGATCGCCATTTGAGTTTGTATTTGATAGTAGTAAGTGTGATTTCTTTTCAACTTCATTGAAGTATGGCTAACAGAAGTACAACAAAATGAATTACGCTGCTGTGGTGTAAGTAGATGCAAGTCCGTTGGATTATAATTCTCCAATATTTTCGGGCATTTGATTTCCAACACTCCTGTTGTATTCTTCAAAACATCAGTTACTAAGCCATCAGGAGATGCGCCGAACCCTGGATACCTCGAATTCACCCACAGACCACTACTTTCGACTTCATAAGAAAATGTTCTCGACATAAAATTCTTATACTCCTGACGTGCAGTTTCTTCCTTTACTTTGCCATAGTGCATAGCTTCAGTCGTTATATTTTGATTAATCCACAAATGAGAATTGACGAGATTAAAAATTTGGTCATTTGTTTTAACGGTCATGAATTGTTTGATTTTGGAAGCTGTAATTAATATTTTGCGAAATTGCCACCATTTTTCGTTTTCATCTTGAACTCCGGACGTTATATCAACAGATCCTTGCTTATTATTACATAGAATAGTAGTCAATCTATACACCAATGTTTTCAAAATACTTTTTCTTGGTTTATCTAGATCATAATCATCATATTGCGGTTGTACTAACAATTGCCACATAGCAGAAGTATTCCGACGAGCGCTCATTGATTGTAGATCTGAGAATAAATCATTCCTTTTTGACTTATCCGCAGATTTTGTGAAACTCTTTCCAGGATCATACGATTTACGTTTGTCAATACTAACTTTACTTTTATATTGCTGTTCATCTGCTTTATGTGGCCTTTTCTTTTGCGACCTTGATTCCAAGTATATAATTTGCTAGTACAAGGTAAACTATTTTCATCACAACCATCTACATAGTTTAATAAAATATATAACAAGGCCGCAACATGAGAACAGCGGCCCAAACTTGATGCTTTGCAGTCGCAAGTACCGTGAATTACTCTCGCACTTGAAGGTTCAATCATAACTGCTACATTATGAATTTCTTTTGCTTTATACGATGCTTGAATTTTGCATTTAATGCAAAACATTTTATCAGCAGTTAGACCGTTAAAAATATCAAATATGTGGCCGCTATCGACATATAATTTCCCACGTTTCAACGGTTTAGATGTACTGTAATCAACTTTCGAGCATTGATTACTGCTCAGATTTTCAATATCACTGTCATCGTTATTTTCATCTATACAAGATGTTACTAAATAGTGATGAATAGATCCGTAGTTAAATTTTTTTGGCACATCATTACAAGCAACTGGTTGCCAATTTTGAGGATAATTAAATACTTTCGTTTGCAAAACATTTTGGTTGAGATCGCGTTCCTTCAGAATGTCCAGCCAACAGCCGGGTCGACAGGTACATTATTTCGGATTGCATTTTTCACCCTGAAAAATTGATTTTAAATAAATTATCTAGCATTATACAATACCTTTTTTCATATTGAGTACAACAAAACGTTATGCTTAACCTCCAAATATTGAATAATTTATTTTGTTAATAATACTCATGATAAACTTCCATACTAATTGAAATGTTTTTTCAAGTGCCAAAAATTCATTAACAATTTATTATACTACTATTACAATAGTTTTATTATTATTTTCTACATACTAAAGATGTATTGATGCCTAACCTCTCAACCAGCTCACTTTTCTTCCCTTTTTGAGAACGTCCATGACACTTAAGCCATCTTTTCAACTGTCCACAATTGTGCGCTTCCACGGAATTATAAACAAGAGTAGCACCATCAATAATTTTTTCCCATAATTCATTTATTTGTGAATTTTATAAACATAAGATTGCATTCTCAGCCATTGACAAAGAAAACTGTACGAAACTTTCGTATTACCGCCCTTTCAGCATGGCGGCTGCGCTTGCGCTCGTCACATGATGAAAATACGACCGTGATCGAAGCACGAGAATAGTTCGTCATTCCGTCACTACTCGTCTCTGCGATCTATGCGCTTTCTGGGTATTCTCAAGCTTAACCTCAAAACGTGAGACAGAGATTGAAAAGCTATAGCGCTATCTCTATCTCACTTCCCCCACCTATCGTCAGCGCGCCAGAGTTTAGATCGCAGCGTTCACAGTGACAAATATATGAACTACACGTCTGGCGTCAATAAGCAACGTACCCCCACCATGGGAGTTTCCAGACCTGTATGTACGACCGTGGTAATAACTGAAAACGTGGAGTAAATTAGAATTCTCGAAATGAAATTGTATATTAGAGTAATATTACTATTCATTTTTATTTTACTGTTATTAAATTTAATTATCAATTACACGTTTATTTGTATATTTGTAAATAACAGGGAATAAATAAAATGCAATATTCTATGTTACAAAATCTTTATTAGCGAATATCACGTGTTATAGCTCGAAAATAGATCACGTTTTACAGAATTTCGAGGTTTTTTTCTTATATTGATTAGTTTTTTCTTTCTCTCCATTCTTTCGCGAGCAATGTTGTTGCATGCGCGTAGTCACATAGTACTGGATCACGTGGAAAATAATGTCACCAGTGTGTTCAACACATGGAAACGAAAGCCTTTCATATTTATATACGCGTCTTCCAAGATCGATTTAAAAACTTATACAGAATCACAATGAACCAAAAATCGTCGTTCTAGAAAAAGTATGAACCGATAAAAGTGAACGTTTGGATGAATTAATGGACCGTGTGCAAGACAATCTGCCAGGTCTGATTCAGGAAGGTTTGCTCTCTTGTTAATACTCAATAAGCCCCCTTGGCATATTTCACATTTGACGGTATTCGAAATGCGTTTCACCAAGTTAGCAGTAATGTAGTACAGAACGCAATTTTTGACTTCGGGTTTACTATAATCATGCTGGATTACATCTTCAAGATCCCATTTATCATGGTGTGCAGCTTCAGTAAGCTCCCTACCAGGACAAACGACAGTAACCGACAGTCGTTTGTCTTGTGAAACGACGGTACCCGACGGTCCAACCGTCGGAGTTCATCATTTTACTGTCGGAATGAAAGACAAACGACGTTGGTTACTGTCGTTCGTCCTGGTAGGGCTTTGCTTTAATAGAACGTGATAAATCAGTTTTCTCTGGATTGTTATGAATCATTTTTAATTCTGCAAGTGTCACGAGGGGCTGATGAGGTTTAACTTCGAAAATCGAACAATTTCCTGTCTTTGGCGGCTTGAGAACGCTATGCGTCGATAGAATTTTATGAATTTGGAGAAATGTGTGACTAGATGGATGATCATTACAACCTCCTTGACGAATGGTACCGAAGTATCTCTAAAGTGGGCAAAGTTGAAAAAAAACAGAACGTCCTATCAATTAACGTAGGCAAATATTTTTGTAGCGATTTCACATTGAAATCTGAAAATGAGGAGATTCCTGTAAATCACGATCTATTAACAAAAAATATTCGGAGCCCGGTGTTGGATAATGATACATTAAGGAAACAGAATAAGCAAAGAAAGTATCATTTTAAAACACCAATCTTTTTGTTTGGTCGCACTCACGGGCGTACATACAGTCTGGCGGCCCCCACCCTCGGCCAAATTTCGAGGGTGGGGGTGCCTTGCTTATCGAAGCACGAGAATATAGTTCGTAATTTCTCTGCGATCTATGCGCTTTCTGGGTATTCTCAAGCTTAACCTCAAAATCCCCGTGTCAGTTATTATGCTCTCATACGTTGTGTTTTGCTGCAGTTGTGATTCAAATTATATTTAATAAAAAAAAAAGATTTTTTAAAATTTGACAAAAATGCCAAGACGGTGCGCTGTTCCTTATTGCAATACCGGCCGCAAAGCCGATAAATGCGAAGGTGTCGGTTTTTCGGGTGCCAAATGATAATGCTTTGCGCTCGATACTCGACGTTGTTAAATTAACTGGAAATCTCTCATTTTCAGACCCGCTTGGAGTCAGAGGTTTTTGAAAATAAGCATTTGCGTTTTAGTGCGTGTTATAATAGTATACAACAATATTAAAAACAAGTGATTGAAAAGCTAGGCTATAGCTGTGGCTATAGCGCGGTCTCTATCTCATTTCCCCCACCCATCGTCATCCGTGCTTGCACCAGAGACAGTTCAGATCGCAGCGATCACAGTGACGAGCTTATGAACTACACATCTGGCATCAATAAGCAAGGTACCCCCACCACGGGAGTTCCAGCCTTTATGTACGACCGTGGTCGCACCGCACCGCACACATGGGCATTGCGAAATTCTAATATGACTGATTAGCCACACCATTCACCGTTTGTATTTTTAAACCCACTCGATCGAAAAAAATCACTTTTACGCACACGTAAATACATCATCGAACGTGGCGAGAATAAACTTTTCAAAGCTATTGGAAAATGTGAAAAATTAAACACGGTACCACGCTTGCAATAGGTGTTGATAGAGGCAGGGGGTCCAAGCACAGATGATTATGGGAAGAATGAGGCTCAAGTAACGCGGTCTTCGACTCCTAGGAGCGCTAGTGTCGCTACCCATAAGCCATTGTATCAATATTCTGTCTCGCTCGCACACACGTACCCAATGAAATTCCCTCCATCTTGGAATTCTTGGACGGACTTGCGTGTTCATGCGTGTTGTGCGGCGTTACAGTGAGCTCGATTGTGTTACTTGGAAGATATTCACCGTTATTGAATTAGTGTATATTGTGCGTTTTGTAAAAACATCTATTGCGTCATGTTGGGCGATCATTTCGACGATCATTTTCGAGCTTCACCAAAGCAAGGTAAATACCACGAAGTAGTAGTAAGGAGACGGAACTCTGGCGGGCCCGTTGATTCAAAAGTGGCAGCGATTTCTGTCCATGATGGAGGCGATCCGCTGAAAAAAACAGCCCAAAACGACTGGCACATGCGCAGTATGCATTATAGCTGTCCTTTTCTTTCTCACTGAAAATACGAGTGATAGCGACCATATGTTCTTCGTGCATACGAAATACGAGTGACGGTAAATCTAGTTTATAACCTCTCGATTTGTTTTTCACTGTAATTCATAGCGCAGATTTCGTCGTGTGATTATTATATAAAGTGCTCATACGTCATGTAAAGATCGGTAAGTAAAAAATGCAATATATTGGCAACAAATTTGTGTAAAGAATGTTGTTGTATAAAAATAGATTGTGTATAAAAATGTCGTGGTTTTTCAGCAATGGCATGTCGTGTACCAGGTTGCGGTACAAAATATTGGAAAAAAAATAATAACCGTTCGTTATTTACGGCTCCTTCTGTACGTATGACAATTATCTAATATTACTGGTTATGTGAAACTAATGTTAATTATCTAAATACTAATGAGTAACTTATTTTTGTATTTGTACAGGCAAAACAGTTAGCCGATTGGCAACAAATATTACACCACGCCGGGGTCTCAGATTTCAGTCAAAAGGACAGAATTTGCATTCTACATTTCGAGGAACACTGTATCGAGAGGGAACGTTTTATACATCAACGTGATGGGACAGTTTCTAAAGTGCCAAGGAAAGTGCCGCTACTTTCTTATACTGCGGTTCCAACAATTTTTCCACCCAATGATTCGAGGAACGAAAAAAAAACAGCTCAATTATGCTGTGGTCCTCGATAAGAAGGCTCTTTCAGAGCACAGAGAAATCTTCAAACAAAACCTGTCGAGTGATGGAACTCTTCCTAGAGGCGATGTGAAAAACGTAAAGCGTTTAAAATCCAATAATTTGTTTAATGTAATTGTAAACGCTATATACAATCAAAAAACTGTTTCCCCTCATTTGGACAGCCGTTGGTTTCCAAATTATGTGGATGGAAAGTGCGTGAAATGGTCTCTGTGGAAAGCAGATAGGTCAGGTGTCGAGAAAACAATCTGTATGAAGACCTAACAGTTGAGGTATGTATTTCGCGATGCATGTAAGTACTAGTTATGCTTAGCTTCTGTGTCAAATAAATGGCTGTTAAATATATTCATATTATTTTTTGCAGTTATTCGTTAACGAGAAGAAAATATTCTTGCCAGAAATGCAGAATATTTCAGGAATGGACGATTTGCAAACTTTCTTCAAGAAAGTATGCCAGATCATACCGTGCAAAACAGCAAATTATGATGCCAAAGAATCGTATGTACAACTACTATGAAAAATTCAAATAATATATCAAATATATTCCACAGTAACAGCCATTATTTATTTTAGTGAAAATGCTTGTACGGGGTTTAACTCGTTTCACTGCTGAAATCATATGGTCGCTCTCACTCGTATTATCAGTAAGAAAGAAAAGGACAGCTATAATGCATACTGCGCATGCGCCAGTGGTTTTGGGCTGTTTCTTTCAGCGGATCGCCTCCATTATGGACAGAAATTGCTGCCACTTTTTGGATACAGAGTTCCGTCTCCTTACTATTCCTTCGTGGTAAATACATTTCATCTCATGTTTTGTTGTTAACATAACCGCTTTTCGTACTTTGATCTTGAGTTGAATTCTTAACCTCATATTTTATAATATATGTAAAAACATAGAATTGAAAGTGGACCGCACAATTTTTATAAATATTATGAAACTAAGAAAATCCTTTTTACTTTTAGTTGGTAGCAGCCATGACAAAGAAGTGTTGTCTCGGGGTGTTTGAAAACATCACTAAACTCATCACGCTTTTTCAACTTTCCGAATGCAATGACTGAGGCTGATCGGTTTTCAAAGTGACCGGGTGCCTGTGGGAGTCGCAAGCTGCTGAATGATTCTCCAGCAAATATGAGAAATCGATATTTGTGTTTGATTCATTTTGAGAGCCGAAGTATGTGTTGGCGAAAAAACTCAGCACCACTGCGGTTCCGACTCTAAACGTCCCAGGTAATTTTATAATCTTTGCTTAATACTTTTAACTAATAAGTTAGATAGTTCGTATTTATATGTGAAATTTACAATGTCATTTGAAGTTACTACGCTGCAGCCGCAGAGTAAATTTGAAAAACGTCACTGTGTAATGAACAAACCGACAAAATAACTATTGTTTCTGTGCTAAAAATTGAAATGTCAAATGCTCTGGTTAAACGAAAAATGTTATCTGGAAATTTTTTTTTTCAACAATTTTTAAAATTAGAAAAAAAAACAAATTTTACACAGCCAATTTCATTTCTGTGGATTCCAAGCCTACAACAAGATAACAGTTAAATGATATTTACACCAATGGACTGATAAATCTTTTGACTGAAAAACAATTTTTTATTCTTTTCCAAAAAAAAAATATCATGCATAATTGAAATATTTCAGAGAATCAATCGAGGAAAAGAAGTGCACAAGACGCAAATGAGGAACCACTACAGACCGAAGAGGATGCAGTGTCATCACCAATTCTTGAAGCTGAGAGATTATATTTATACGTTACGCGACTCGCGAACAAATTTGACAGTTTGTTTTTTATCTTAAATATTCATAAACATATTTATATTGCATGTGTTCAAGTATTGTAATTATGTAAATATTGTAAACCAAACATTTAAAATATATTGAAGCACAAAGATATTGGCATTTTTATTGTATTTTTTCATGATAGAACTTATTTAAAATAAAAAACTAATAATAATAATAATAATGAGCCTCTTTCGAACCGTGGAGAGGGGGTAAATCTATATAGATATGTCATAGCCATTAGTTCGGTCTTCGACTCATACGAGCGCCACCAGCGAAACGATGCCTCACCATTTACTACGGTTGCTTGTACCACCTGGATTGAGGTTATGAGGCTTCACGACCAGGGGATGGTGGGTGTGTGGGGTACGGTGCGGTCACGGTCGTACATACAGGTCTGGAAACTCCAGTGGTGGGGGTATGAACGATTTACGGGGTCGCTTTTAGTTCCCGCCGGTGCCGCTAAAATCGCTGCGGGTTAGTAATGCGCTTGGGGGAGGGACGGAGGGTATCTGTCTGTCTCTGTCTCACACATGCTCACACATGGTTTCGTTCCGGGTGAGTAGGTTATGCTCAAACGCGAACTGACTGATGGTGACAAGTTGCGGCTGTGCTGGGAAGTAAATTCGACCCCGTAAACCGTTCATACCCCCACCACTGAAGTTGGCTCGAGTTTCCAGATCTGTATGTACGACCGCGGGCGCGGTATACTGGCAGCGCCGCACAATACAGCGTAAAGGTGCTATTTCATGGGCAGTGAGCAGTAGCAGCAGTTTCGGAACTTACTAGGAAATTACTAGAAAGTTCAGTGACTTTACGCTGCAGCAGTGCTGCTCATGAAATAGGCTCAGTTTTGCTAGCTTTGCTGCTCTGCTGTTTGGACAAACGAACAGTAGCAGCAAAAACTTGCAACGGAAGTTGCTAGTAACTTTGAGTGAATTCACTAAACTGCTGCTACTGCTCACTGCCCATGAAATAGCACCTTAACTTGCGTTCGCGTAACTGGCGTAAGCATAAAATCACTAGCACATTACGCTCGTTTCTGGATCCCAATCCCCATCACGCGTCTTTTTCCCATATATGTAATACTCCTATAGTGCTAGCGGTCTATGCTTCCCTATGGCTATGTTCCTTTTTAGACTGCAAGTACTGCAATATGGCGGCTATAAAGCGTACTGCAAGTGTTGTTCCGATATTACTTTTAGTCCTATACCGTACAATGGCACTGCTATAACGGAACGAGCTTCAGTGCACTTCAGTGTCCGTCCTGACACGAGCGCACAGCGCATGTGCGCTACGAATCCAGCGTTACCATTGGACGAAATGAATTTCGCACGCCTCTCGTAGGCCGCCATGTTGTTGCTGGGAGTTGCCCTACCTCGCCAGCCGCAGTGATCACAGCAGGAAGTGACGACAAAAACTGTGACGTCATATGATCCCAAGTGCGACCACAAAGCGTACTGCGGCGTATATCGAAACGCGTTTGCAGCACTGCAAGTACTTGCAGTTAAGAAAGGAACATAGCCTATAAGTGGTGGGTCCACAAAAAAAGAGAGATAGAAGACTCAGACAGGGTCATTCTGCGCACGCGCGACCCACTACGTAGGCATAATATATAAATGTTATTGGCTGGCGCACTCCCGCTTTCATTCGCACTTGCGCATTGCAAGAGCAAAAGAGAAAGAGAACGATTTTGTCTGCACCCAGAGGGGTGACATCAGGCGCTAGTAGTCACCCACCCGCGGCGCCCGCCGCTTTCAGTGCCGGGACGGGGGGTCAGTGCTCTCCTCCACGCAGGGAGATGACATCGCTATCTATCCCTCTCCCTGGCTCCCGGGCCTCCCACCCGGGCTTCCGGGACGCCCTCCTGCGCTGCCCGGGTGACAACTAGTGCCACGTAGAGGAACGAGAGGAACTGAAAATCCGTTGCAAAAAGTGGCTCACTTCGGCAGTACAGGGATAGATAGCGTTGTCACCCCCCTGTCTGCACCGTAAAGTGTTCGCAGTTTCCGCCAGCGCTGGCAATATAGGAGTATTACATATATGATTTGTCCGTATATTGAGTAAAGCGTATGTAGCGCAACCAATGGCGGATCGCATACACGGTCGTACATACAGGAGACCGATGTTGTGCGACGTTCGACATCGACATCGACAGCGTGAGAACGCGAATTATCATGTGGAACCCATTCTTCGTAAATGACTAGTCTATGTTATAGGGGAAAGCAACTAGTGAGAACCCGCGCCGCAACTGCGAACATGAACGCACCGTTCATGTTCACGATAATCTTTCTAATAGCGGGATGGAACTTTCAGTCGATATCACGAATGACGTTTTTTTTCTAATTTCCTCTCAATTTTTTAAATGATTATTAATCCGATAACCATAGACTTCTGACTTTACCGAATTTCAAACTTGACATTCTCCACATCTAGTTACATTCGTCAGACTGCGACAGACTGTGAAAAAATATCATAAACCAAGAAAAACGGCAGAACGGCAACTCGGAGAAGTCGATGTTGATGTCGATCGACAGCACAAAGACCGCCTCCAGGTCTGGAAACTCGAGCTAAATTCGGTGGTGGGAGTATGAACGTTTTACGGGGTCGAATGTACTTCGCAGCTCAACCACAAGTCGTCGCCATCAGTCAGTTCGCGTTTGAGCATAACCTACTCAACTGGAACGAAACCATGTGTGCGACAGAGACAGACAGATACCCTCTGACCCTCCCCCAGGGGGGTGACATCAGACCGCTGGAATAGGCACATAAATCCCAGTACTTTTTTAACACCAAATTTCGTCCCTCGTGGCGCTAGTAGGCACCCGCTGCAGCTGTCAGTGGCAGAGTGGGGGGTCAGTGCCTCTCCTCGTTCTCCTCCGCGCGCTCGAAATGCATTGAAAGGATTGAAAGCAATTGAAAGCATTCGAATATTATATATAACCTATATAACCTATGAGGTCAACGAAAAAAAATAAAAATATGCAGAGAAATATTTGTTTTTATCGTTTTTATTCAAGTTTTACAAAATTTAGAGACTTTTTTCCCTGATTTTCTTTTTTTTTCGGCATTTATACGTGCACAATATCGTTGCATACGCAGTGTCAAAAAACATTGGAGGATTTCACAAAAAATATCGTGAGCATGAGTTTCACAAGGAAATGACAATCCTTTATAATCGTAGACGTCTTCCAAAACGTTCTCGAATATATTGGAAGACTCACAATGTTTTTGAAAACAGGTTTCCAGAAAAATAACGAAATTATAGAATTTTGTATTCGGATGGATCAAGCCACCGCTCCCAAAGAATCTCGTCCTTTCGGAAATGTTTTTCGCACACCGCACTCCCTGCTTTCAAACCACTATCCCATCGCTTTACTGCATCTTTCCATAATTTAACGGCTTGAGGATCTCGGGGTATGCTAAAAGAATGCCACTTTTCGGGGTTTCCACGATATCCCGAATTGCAGCCAGGTACGATGCACGATGGCATAATCGCATGAGCACGAGGCGTATAAGCACAAAAAAATTTCGTAAACCTCCGTAACCTCAAAGCTGCCAATTGTCAACAAACGCTCCCCTCCTAGAGCTCCGTGGGCTCCCGGATCTCCCTCTCTGTGCTCCCGCGTGACAACTAGCGCCACGTAGAGGAACGAGAGGAACTAAGAACCCATTGCCAAAAGTGGACCACTTTTGCAGTACAGGGACAGTGATGCAAAATGACCGTCATTTTGAGTTCGCGTCAGTCACGCGTCACCTGACCGTCACGTGACGTCATTTTCGTCTTACATAATGTTCTACGTGAAAATGACGGTCATTTTTACTTTCGTCATCTGACAAGACAAGCCTGACAGGGACTTCTATCTAGATGGAAAATGACCGTCACGATTTTTTCGGTCATTTTTTTCGGTCACAACACTTTTAGATTTCATGATAATTGTAAAATTAATTATTTTCATCGTGATTGTTTGAGTAAATTGGGAATTACAATATTAAGAACATTGGAATAAAGGAAGACAGAAATTTTTAATATTTTTTAAATTATAAACGTCGTATTATTATTTTTATTTTCTTCCGAATGGCGGCGGTGTTTGCAGTGTGTGCGCATGCGCAAATATGATATCGGGCGGTCAGTCATTTTCGTCATTTTTGCATCCGTCATGTGACGGTTCTGTTACGGTCACGTGACGGTCACACGACGGTCACGTTACAGCTTCACATCACTGTACAGGGATAGATAGCGATGTCACCCCCCTGCCCTCCCCTAAGCGCATTACTAACCCGCAGCGGTTCTAGCGGCACCGGCGGGAACTAAAAGCGACCCCGTAAAACGTTCATACCCCCACCACTGGAGTTTCCAGACCTGTATGTACGACCGTGGTCGCATATCATATAAATTACTATGACTAAAAGAATGCCATTGGATGCTGCAAATCGACGTTACGCTAAATACGCCTCTTGGATAACTCTAGTGGCGCGGCGTTGTGGCAGATTCAGGCAACACGCGGACGTTAGAGTGCGGTCAGCTGTACCAACGAATTCAGACGTACATAGAAGCACAGTTCCTATACCTTCGGACGAACTGGGGTACACTATGCTATTGGGGTCAGTGATGCAAAATGACCGTCATTTTGAGTTCGCGTCAGTCACGCGTCACCTGACCGTCACGTGACGTCATTTTCGTTTTACATAATTTTCTACGTGAAAATGACGGTCATTTTTACTTTCGTCATCTGACAAGACAAGCCTGACAGGGACTTCTATCTAGATAGAAAATGACCGTCACGACGTTCTCGGTCATTTTTTTCGGTCACAACACTTTTAGATTTCATGATAATTGTAAAATTAATTATTTTCATCGTGATTGTTTGAGTAAATTGGGAATTACAATATTAAGAACATTGGAATTCCTGTCTTCCTTTATTCCAATGTTCTTAATATTGTAATTCCCAATTTACTCAAACAATCACGATGAAAATAATTAATTTTACAATTATCATGAAATCTAAAAGTGTTGTGACCGAAAAAAATGACCGAAAAAATCATGACGGTCATTTTCCATCCAGATAGAAGTCCCTGTCAGGCTTGTCTGTCAGATGACGAAAGTAAAAATGACCGTCATTTTCACGTAGAAAATTATGTAAAACGAAAATGACGTCACGTGACGGTCACGTGACGGTCAGGTGACGCGTGACTGACGCGAACTCAAAATGACGGTCATTTTGCATCACTGACCCCAGTAGCATAGGAACTGTGCTTCTTTCTATGTACGTCTGAATTCGTTGGCTGTACGGTTCACGTTATTAATTCAGTTGAAAACGTTAAAAAGTGAGTTGTCAGATATTTTTAGAATATATAAAAGTGCTTATATATCGTGATATATTTCAAATATATCATAATCCACTTTTACAACGGGGATAACGTTTCGAAAAATAATAAAAATGTGTGATTGAAATTTTCAATAAAGTCGATCAAAATTCATCGATATTTTATTTTTATACACCTGGAGAGACTTGAAAGTATGTCTGCAAAATTTAGAGATCATTTCGTGAACTTGAGGCATAAATATTTGGATATATTCAATTATATATTTATTCATATATGATAAAAACAACTTCACGGAAAGAGAATAAATGTCGATGTATATAGAAAATATATCTCGAATATATTGAATATATTTTGTTGTAGAAATGAGATATTCTTGCGAAATATACGTCAATTATATGTGAGAAATATATCCACATTGGATATGTGGAATTGATAGCGACTTTAGATAGACAAGTACATTTACCTAACCTCACTGTCTCGAGGAGCCGCAGAGCAGCTGACTATACAGGCAGGACCTTGCTTATACATGGAAGCAACGAAGATTGAGTTCCATAGAAGCGTACAGCCTGCAGCCCGTTTGAAGCAAAGAAAGTTGGGGTAGATTACCCCAACTTTCTAGATGGCGCCACCGGCGCCTGTGCTTGTGTGCGCTCATGTACACTACTCGCATGTATGCGTCCGTGCACGTGATTACCCTAACTCGTAGGCTCCGCCCTACGAGTCGGGGTATTCGTGCTTTCTCTCTCGCTCCCGTTTGAGAGGATATAGCGCTCTCTCTCGCACCAGATCGATAAAGGACGCTAAGTGGGGACTCGTGTGACGTCTGCATCGTGTGCCTAAGATCGCGACTAGCTCATTACGGATTTTTTTTTTTTTTATAATGGCTTTAAAACTTTTTTCAGGCGTTCAAAAATTTTTTTTTCATGAATAATAATTTCAAGTATTACAACTATAGTTCACTCCCTTCATTTGAGCCATTATTTATTTGCGCGAATAGGGGCGGTAGAGAAATAGGGGCAGGAGACGAAGCAATGCGACTCCCGCCACATGCAAGTTGCCGAGAACACGAGGTTCATGGGCGGAGTATCGACGACCTTACCGACAGTCGGCATAATAGGTCGATCGCAGAGCCATCCCACGGCTGCACGAGTCGTGGAAAGCTTTGCTTCAAGTGGCCCGTAAGAAGTACGCTTCTATGGAACTCAATCTTCGTTGATGGAAGTATATCTATATAACCCTGACTATTTCGCTACTCATTCGGTGAGTTGGAAATGGAAAAATTCTAACCAACGAGCGCTAGGTAGACTACCCATAAGACCCAAAAACTTCGGTTTTATGGGTAGTCTCCCTAGCGTTCGTGGGTTGGAATTTTTCCATTTCCAACCTACATGGGTGGATTACCCAAAACGTGGGTAGAGAAACAGTTAGGGAAAAAAATCAATTTCTCAATATTTCCAAGAAAATATACAGTTTAAAAAAATTTTAAGACACACGTATTGTTTATTATTTTTTTCTCTTTCCATTTATCCCAGAATGAACGCTGTAACTGTCAAAATGTGGACGATATCGAATTTAAACTGTTATTTTCAGATGTTTACTGTATGAAGAAGAACGACCTTGAGTGGCCGCCGTTAACCGACAGTTGGTGTTGCCGCAGCATCGGCGCGATATCCGAGAGGCGTATTGAACGACAAGTTTTCCTCGAACATGGAGAGTATCTCAAATATTTTATTTCCCGATCATTTTTTCACGTGTCCGATCATACAGATTAACCGCCGTCTCCGAGCTATCCTGCATACTCTGCAAACAAGAAACAACCGTTAAACATGAATATTGTAAAAGAATTATCATCATAGCGAATATTTTTCCATCATACAGGGCGATTTGCATTATTGCGACCTCAATCATCATATATATCAAATGACAAACAATTGAAGGGATTGAAATATGAAAATTAAACATGAGCCGAAAACATATTTGAGATTCTTGATTCTTGCAAGCAGCCCCCTGACCAGGGTTGGCAACCTCGAGCGATTAAATTATCGCACCAGGGCCGTCAAATTATAGTACATACAAAAAAATTATCGTATTTTTCATTTTTCAGTTAAAACTATTGAAAAAATATACAAAAAAGTAAATTTGGGTATCGATTTGGGTTACCCAGTACAAATGAGACCCAAATAAACTGCAACCTGCTGTGAATGAAACCTCAATAAACCCAAATAAACTGCAAACTGCTGTGGATGAAACCTCAATAAACCCAAATAAACTGCAACTTGCAGTGGATGAAACCTCAATAAACCCAAATAAACTGCAACCTGCTGCGGATGAAACCCAAAAAAACGCATTATGTTACATAGTACAAGCGTTATGTTACATAGTACACATGGTCAAATTATGTGATATCTACTATCATTATGTTACGGTTGCCAACCCTGCCCCTGACACTCGGCCAAAATCTGATGGTGGCGACGGTGGTCTTAGCACACGGTCGTACATACAGGTCTTGCAACGACGGTAGAGGGGGGACGCCGTACTTTTGAAGCCTTTTTAACTTAATGTATGGCCGGTAGGTGCGCCTCGCTAGAGCGGTGCGAGTAGTACACGGTCGTACATACAGGTCCGATATCTCCTATGGTGGGGTGACATAGTACTCGAAGCAGTACCGTCAGAGCGCTGTGATCGAGTGCCATCCTAGTGCCACCATGTGAGAGAGAGATAGATGGAAGCGCATGCGCAGTTATTAAGAAAGGAGTATTACTATAAATTTCAATTTGGCACTCGATAGTAGCGGCGTGGCAATAATGTAAAGTAAGAACTCCTTCGAACAGTGTGTTCCTTTTTAAGCTGCAAGTACTTGCAGTGCTGCAAACGCGTTCCGATATACGCCGCAGTACGCTTTGGGGTCGCACTTGGGATCATATGACGTCACAGTTTTTGTCGTCACTTCCCGCTGTGATCACTGCGGCTCGCGAGGTAGGGCAACTCGCAGTAACAACATGGCGGCTGATGAGTAGCGCGCGAAATTCATTTTGTCCAATGGTAACGTTGAATTCGTAGCGGACATGCGCTGTGCGCTCGTGTCAGGACGCGCACTGAAGTGCACTGAAGCTCGTTCCGTTATAGCAGTGCCATTGTACGGTAGATGAGGTAAAAGTAATATCGGAACAACACTTGCAGTACGCTTTGTAGCCGCCATATTGCAGTACTTGCAGCTTAAAAAGGAACACACTGGAATTCTATGTCACCCCCACCACCGAAAGAACAATAGATATATCGGACCTGTATGTACGACCGTGGAGTAGTATCTTCTGTCTCTTTCTAACTAAGCGCCCTAAAATAACCCACACCGCTCGATATCAGCGACGCGCAGTGGCGTTGACGCGATCGAAAAAGGTCTTCAAAACTACGTCGAAAATCGTAGCATCGAAAGAGGTCTGCCTTGCAAGACCTGTATACATGACCGTGTCTTAGCATCACCCTTCGTAGTTCCGATTGTGCGGCGCTGCCAGTACACTACACGCTCCCATAACTTGACGCGTCGGGACCGGAAACGCTCCCATAACTTGACGTTCCCCTCCATTCTCCCACTCTCGCATTTTAACGCATGCGTACTGCCTTTTTTCGAAGCATGCGTAGAGTAAGCGCGCGAAATTCAACCCAAAAATTGTGCTCACGCGTTATATAAATACATTTAAAAATCTGACAGCGATATATTTTGCAAATTTTTTAAAGATTGATCAGAATTTAATGTAGATGACTCTTGATGAAAAGAATTGAACAGAAAATACATTAATCCGATCGTTGAAACACGAGATACATTTTTCTAGAAAATGTAATGCTAGTTCATATATACGCATGTATACATACGAATATTCTACAGAAATTTCATTCTTCCTGGAAAATAAAAATTCCTATTTCTGCGAGAAAACGACTAATAATAGTAACACTTAATTGATCGTACGTATAATTGACTAAAGAAATTTGACAGTTGATGTTATGTTGCCCTGTGTAAAATTTCCGCAGTGTGGCAGCTGAGTTTGGAGTGGGGAGAACCCTACCAGGACGAACGACAGTAACCGACAGTCGTTTGTCTTGTGAAACGACGGTACCCGACGGTCCAACTGTCGGAGTTCATCATTTTACTGTCGGAATGAAAGACAACCGACGTTGGTTACTGTCGTTCGTCCTGGTAGGGAAAGCGTGACTGCGCGATAGGGGCATAGAGATAGTATACATAAGGGTGAATCGAAAAAACTAAAAACTGTTGGCTACCCTCAAAAATCAAAGATATCGTTGAAATAAAGGTCCCTGTGCAGCGGTTCGATTTTTTGAATTTTTTTAGAGGGCGCGCGGGGCGTCCAAACACGCCATTTTTAGCCTTAAATTTACTAAATCACTGATAAACGGAAACCGATCATTCAAAAAATTCTGAATTTTTTATATAAGGTGCCCAGACATGTACTCTTTCTAACCCATATTTACTGAACATTAACTAATAGTTCATATATGGGGAATTCTTTATCAACTGGGCCACTTTTTTTTTGAACCTCTCCAATTTTTTTCAAAATCTGCCAGTTTGAAATATTAGTAAAAAAGGAACGTCTGTGATTTTTTTTAGATTTTTTTAGGCGTCCGTTCAAGATTTTCAATTTTTCATTACGAACACTGTATCTCAAAAAATATTTACCAAAGAAAAAAAAACATAAGAATAAAAACTTTTTTATTTTTTCCACTTTATCGAAAAAAATAAAAATCATAATTTTTCAGCATTGAGAAAATGGAAATTTCGCAAAAAAATAAGAAATTTTTTTTTTTCAACCTAATAGAAAACTTTTGATTCTAGTACTAATTTTACAGGATGTCTATTATTAGGTGAAGAGTCTGCAAAAAAAATTTCAGAATGGCACCTCCAATGGTTACGATAAAAAAAAATAAAAACCCTGCGAAATCTCATGTTTTCATTTTTTTTCATCGTAATCACTGCAGGTGTCACTCTGAAAATTTTTTCGCAGACTCTTCACCTAATAATAGACATCCTGTAAAATTAGTACTAGAATCAAAAGTTTTTTATTAGGTTTAAAAAAAAAAAAATTTCATTTTTTTGCCCAATTTCAATTTTCTCAATGCAGAAAAATTATGATTTTTATTTTTTTCGATTAAGTGAAAAAAATAAAAATAATTTAATTCCAATGTTTTGTTTGTTTGATGAATATTTTTTGAGATACAGTGTTCGTAATGAAAAATTGAAAATCTTGAACGGACGCCTAAAAAAATCTAAAAAAAATCGCAGTCGTTCCTTTTTACTAATATTTTTAACTGGCAGATTTTGAAAAAAAATGGAGAGGTTTAAAAAAAAAGTGGCCCAGTTGATAAAGAATTCCCCATATATGAACTATTTGTTAATGTTCAGTAAATATGGGTTAGAAAGAGTACATGTCTGGGCACCTTATATAAAAAATTCAGAATTTTTTGAATGATTGGTTTTCGTTTAACAGTGATTTACTAAATTTTAGGCTAAAAATGGCGTGTTTGGACGCCCCGCGCGCCCTCTAAAAAAATTCAAAAAATCGAACCGCTGCACCGAGACCTTTATTTCAACGATATCTTTGATTTTTGAGGGTAGCCAACAGTTTTTAGTTTTTTCGATTCACCCTAATATATATCCTATCTAAATGGTCACTCAGCAAATGAAATCAGAACGGACTCACCGATTAGATGCGGACGAAACTGCTCCTCGCAGTTACATCTTATAAAAGAAGTCGTATACAGTAAAGTGTTCGTCTTTGTCTAAGATATAATAAACGCTGCCGTTGAAATCCTCGTTGCACGTGCCATAATGACCCACTGGTGCCGTCCAGGTAGGCCGGAGTCGCTCGGTGGTAGGCCTCGGAATCCCGTTGCTGTTGGCCTCTGGTTGTATCGTCTTGTCGATTTTCTTTCTCCGTCTCGTACACGCAACCGTGTGGGAAAAACAAGGATTTGTATGCACAGCCTCGATGACCACTTGCAGCCTCGGCTTCGTTCGAATTCAGCCCTCAAAATGAGCTCACGGGGCAGACCGTGCTAAAACCCCAATGCGAAGGTGCCAGTGCGCGTACAGGTCTTCCCATCTTGGCGACGCCGCCTTTTGTTGCGAGTCAACGCTCAAACCCTCCCCTTTCGCTCACTCAATCGAGCTGCTCGGTCCACCCGACGTCGCGAGTTTCCAGAGAGAGTCCTCGCCAAACTCGTCCGATGCCGATTTTAATACGATCGGAATTTTTCAGTCCGTTTGAAATGTTTATCTTTCTGACACAAGAGTTTCGTAGCGCGATTAATTTTCACTTATGTTCTTTCGTTGCACGAACAATTTCGTTGAACAATTTGAACACGATAACGATATTCACTCGCTAACTGATTCACTTTTTATTTTATTTTTAAACTTGCACGCCGAAATCCGCGAAAGCCCTTCCACCAATAACATCCCACCGCTGTCACCAGTAAATTGTGACGTTCTGTCACGATAAAATTGTCCGTATTGGTGGGGATAATCTTTCGGGAATGAATGGCGGCCTTTCCTTTGCGCGGAAAGGGGATTTCGGATTCGCGCGGGTTAGGGAAATGAATTTGATTCACGAAAAACACAGAAATTTATTGAATCAAGCTTTAAAGCGAATATTGATGTTAAACAAGATATAAGAACATTAAAATGTTGGTTATCAAGAAATTGTGCAACTTAATTATTAAGAATGAGATTATTCGATAATTATGATATAACAAGAAATATCAGAATTTCGCAAGAGAAATTTCATGGGCGTTTAGTAAGAGTGAACGACTGTTCAATTCTAAGGTCGAAATTCGACTGCCTGGCAAGACTCGTCGGTAGGGTCCGATATTCGCCGGGACGATATTCGCCGGAATGGTATTCGCCGGAAAATCACTAGACTTCGATATCTCGAAACGGGCTTACTGGCATGACCCACAGGGGTCATTGCAAACATATTCTGGACTGCGAGAGATTGAATAGATGATGTGAACCCTTACTTAAGAAGACGAATTAAAGGCCAAGAGCCCTTGAAGGGAGTGGTACAACCCCTCAACAGATGGGGAGGTTAACCTGCCAAACTAGGCTAAGAAAAATAATCCGGAGCTCTTTGATAAATGTACGTTATGCACTTTGAGTGACTTTGAGGTTATCGCGCGCACTGTACGCAACAATTAATCGTGAAATCAGGTAATTAATCAATGAATCACGAAATAAGTAATAATTAATTGCGCGACGATTAATATTAACTCGTACGAAGTCTACATTGTTATTATAAAGTACGCGACAACGAGTTTAATAATGTTTATTTATAATTATCGATGAAATGTCATATTCGCCGCTGCACCGCTGTGTTTCTGTGTTCTTTCAATTGATATCAAATTGTTATTGTAAATATTAAATTGGTGAAAATAACAAAATTGTTTTCTTACAATTGTCAATGAAATAAAACTAGCCGCTGTATGTACCACTGTGTTTATTTATGTATTCTGTACATTTATTCGCTTCTTTATGTAATATATTTACATATTTATAATTAATACAAACAATCTTGATTGAAAATGTTAAAAAAAATACACCTTTTCGTAATACGTTGCAAAATCCAGGAGCATGGACAATATCTCGAATATTTTATTTCCCGATCAGTCTTTGACGTGTCCGGTTGTACAGAGGTAACCACCGTCTTCGAAGTTTCCTGCATACTCTGCAAAAAAAAAGGGCGTTTAACATTGATATTGTAAAAGAATGATCATTTAAGTCAATATTTTTCCATCGTACAGGGCAATTTGCATTATTTCTACCTCAATAATCAGACATGAAGTGACATACAATTAAAAAGTTTAAAGTATGAATACTAAACATTTACCAATAACATATTTGAGATTCCTAGTCCTCGCAGTGCGATGAAGCCGCCATCTCGGATATCGTCGTCTACAGAACCCATTCGGATCGTCTTGATCGGGACCTTTGAACATTCCTCGGCGCAGCATCACGCACCTGCAGTCATCATTTTCACACTGCCTTACAGGCATTGTGTAAACGCGAGATTTTGAAACGAATTTTTTTTTTCTCAATTTCCTCAACGTACCGCCGAAAGCGCCGAAGATATCCTGAGCGGGTTCTGTAGACGACGGCTTCATCGAACAGCGAGGACCAGGAATCTGTAATTCATTTTCGGTAAATGTTTAATATTCATACTTTAAACTTTTTAATTGTAGATCACGTCATATTTGATTATTAAGGTAGAAAAATAATGCAAATTGCCGTGTATGATGGAAAAAAATATTCGCTATAAAGATAATTCTTTTACAATTTCAACGTTTTTTCGGAGTATGCAGGAAACCTCGGAGACAGTGGTCACTCGGTGTGACCGGGCACATGGAAAACTGATTTCAGTGTGCCATTGACGAGATTTGGCTTTCTCGCTGATCTGACAAATATCTCAGGATATCCTCGGCACTTTGCGCGGTATGTTGAGAAAGTTGAGGAAAAAAAATCGTTTCAAAATCTAGCGTTTACCCAATGCGCCTGCAAGGCAGTATGAAAATGATTACTGTAAACGCGTGATGATGCCGCGCCGAGGAACGTTCAAAGGTCCCGATGAAGACGCTCTGCAGGGATTCTGTAAACTGCGATATCCGCGACGGCGGCTTCATCACACTGCGAGGACGAAGAATCTCAAATACGTTCTCGGTGAATGTTCAATATTCATATTTCAAGCTTTTTAATTGTTTGTCACTTCATGCATGATTATTGAGGTCGCAACAATGCAAATTGCCCTGTGCGAAGAAAGAATATTCCCCAATATGAAAATTCCTTTACAATATCCATGTTTAACGCCTTCTTTTTTTTCAGAGTATGCAGGAAACCTCGAAGACGGTGGTGACTCGGTATGATCGGACACGTGAAATACCACCGATCGGGACATAAAATATTCGAGATCTTCTCCATGTTCGATGAAAACTTGTCGTTCAAGATTTTCAGTGTGCTGTTAACGAGATTTGGCTTTCTCGCTGATCTGACGATTGTATTGTCGAGCTCCTTCTTACTGGCGTCCTGGAGAGGACGGTAATCCGTCGTTGGGGTCAGTGTCTGCACACCGACGTACTTTATATAGGTCAATGTCCCGATCTCGAATTGCATGTGGGCGGAACAATTTCTCAGGATATCTTCGGCGCTTTCTGCGGTACGTTGAGGAAATTGAGAAAAAAAAAATTCGTTTCAAAATCTCGCGTTTACACAATGCCTGTAAGGCAGTGTGAAAGTGATGACTGCAGGCGCGGGATGCTGCGCCGAGGAACGTTCAAAGGTCCCGATGAAGACGATCCGAATGGGTTCTGTAGACGACGATATCCGAGACGGCGGCTTCATCGCACTGCGAGGACTAGGAATCTCAAATATGTTATTAGTAAATGTTTAATATTCATACTTTAAACTTTTTAATTGTATGTCACTTCATGTCTGATTATTGAGGTAGAAATAATGCAAATCGCCCTGTACGATGGAAAAATATTGACTTAAATGATCATTCTTTTACAATATCCATGTTAAACGCCCTTTTTTTTGCAGAGTATGCAGGAAACTTCGAAGACGGTGGTTACCTCTGTACGACCGGACACGTCAAAGACTGATCGGGAAATAAAATATTCGAGATATTGTCCATGTTCGAGGAAAACTTGTCGTTCAATATTTTCAATGTGCCGTTAACGTCCTGGAGAGGATGGTAATACGTCGGTGGGCTCAGTGTCTGCACGCCAACGTACTTAATTCCGGCTACTTATCACACACGTCACTTTCTGCATGTAAATACCTCTCATAATGTGTCGAATAGCTTCAAGTGGCGCTCGTCTCTGTGCCAGGACTCTTTGCTAAGATCAGAATACTATTGACATACTCGTTCGTCTACTGATTATTGAGCTGGCCTTGCTCATCTGGAATGGCACTATGAATATGAAATCGACCGACTGATGCAATTACGCTTCAAATATCTGAAGAACGAGCAGGAACGACGACGAATCGTATCTGAGACACTTGGACGGTGGTCTATTTACTGTTGAACTTGTTGATCATGTTCTGCTTGAGGCTTGCACCGATTGTCTATCATCGGTTAAATAACGTGTAATTAGTAAAATTTTTTGACGCACAGAGCGCCGCTTGAAACTTTTCAACACATGAGAGGTATTTACATGCAGAAAGCAACGTGTGCGATAAGAAGCTGGAATTGAGATTATGAATTTATATTGCCATTCTAGATGAGTGCAGCCAGCCTAATAATCAGTAGACGAAGGAGTATGTACGTCGCTAGTCTTCTCGCTTATTGCGCTACTCTTTTCAACAATTTGTTACAATTGAGCGGAAACAATTTAACTCGACAGAGGGACAAACTTGCTCCAGGATTTTGCAACGTATTACGAAAAGGTGTTTTTTTTTTTTAACATTTTCAATCAAGATTGTTTGTATTAATTATAAATATGTAAATATATTACATAAAGAAGCGAATAAATGTACAGAATACATAAATAAACACAGTGGTACATACAGCAGCTAGTTTTATTTCATTGACAATTGTAAGAAAACAATTTTGTTATTTTCAACAATTTAATATTTACAATAACAATTTGATATCAATTGAAAGAACACAGAAACACAGCGGTGCAGTGGCGAATATGACATTTCATCGATAATTATGAATAAACATTATTAAACTCGTTTTCGCGTACTTTATAATAACAATGTAGACTTCGTGCGAGTTAATATTAATCGTCGCGCAATTAATTATTACTTATTTCGTGATTCATTGATTAATTACTTGATTTCACGATTAATTGTTGCGTACAGTGCGCGCGATAACCTCAAAGTCACTCAAAGTGCATAACGTACATTTATCAAAGAGCTCCGGATTATTTTTCTTAGCCTAGTTTGGTGTGACACTTTTGTCACGTAAAGCGCGGCAAATTTGAATTTGAGAATTCAACCCAACGATGTCCTCCGTTGGCATTCAGCTCCGGGCTATTGGTCCGCACCGTGAAGGACGAAAGTCCACCCCACGTAGCGACTTCGACGTTAATAAAACTTGTTATTCATGCAATTAAGTAAAAAGCGAGATTTGGAAGACAAATTCACACAAGATATATTTTGAAGAACCAATGCAGTCAAAGTATTCTATTACAAACGTATTAAATCGACATTAGATATAACTCTAAGATTTCTCAGTGCAGAGAGAGAGAGTCAGAGTTGGTTGTTTCGCGTCCTGCTAGCGAGTGTTGTCGTTTTTCGCTGACGATTTTCCGGAGGACCTCACGAGTCCTTCGTCTTGCTGGGCCTCCCACCCTTTCGACTCGTCTATCTCTCTCGCTCAGCCCCCTCGTTGTCATCGTGCGGTCTCGCTCTTGCCCGCCTCGTTCTCGCTCCGTCTCTCTCAGGTCACGCTCCGTCTCTCTCTGGTCTCGTTCGTTCTCTCTCAGGTCTCGTTTCCTCTCTCTCTGCTCTCGTTTCCTCTCTCTCTGCTCTCGGTTCCTCCGCGCGTTACCCATTTCTTTGCCTCTCTGCATTTTTCTATTTCTCACATGTGGGTACTTGAGATCGCTAGAACGCTTTCTCGAATTTCTTTACGACTTTACCAAAAAAAAGGGTCTTGTGCGTATTTTCGTGTAATCCTGGAAAGCAGAGGAAAGTCACGTATGCACTCGAACAAGAATTCTATACAAAAACTACTTGAAAACAACTTCTATTTGTCGCCTGCAACCCATGTGGCTTGCAGCCGTACGCACAACTAAATTTACGATTCGAAAGCTGATATTTTTTATAAGCTCAAAAGGTCGTTCAAACTAAGAGAGGCAAAAACAGGGAAAGCGGTGAACCCGTGCTGTGCGCAAAAGTTTCTTATTCCTATTCTTATATATTTGAAATATTACATATACGACGTGTCTATTTTGCTATGTACCATATACATACATACACCCATATGTTTCGTGTGCGCAAAATGGATATAATTCTACTTCAATTAATATGATTTTGTGTTTCATTTGTATAATTATTAGTAAGTCAAGATTATTATTACGGCAGTCGTCATGCTCATTTCATGCCTCTCAGAGTATCATGCTAAATATTCGTAACTTGAAATCTCCCGCCCGTTATCAAGAATTTAGCGATGCTGCTCCACGCGGTGAGTTCGCGGACTTAATCGGGATTCGTCACACCTCCCCTCTCATACTAAAAGGTGTTTTCATAAAACGCCTTTTAAACGTCAAAACACATGACCCCAGGAGAGCTCGGGAGTTTCGTTTTCGCGTTGAAATATATTCAATTATAAATATACGTGTGTCGCGGTGAGTGCTTCACGGATTAAGATACTATTGCGGCGTTATCAGGTATGTAATTATTTTCCGTAATTAGATGCTTTGTTTTTATTTCGTTAACCCTCGACTCTTTCGAGCCTTAAGAAAGCGTGTTTAATTTTGTTCATGTGCACAATTTTAGTTTTATTCGGGCCAATCTCTAATTCGACATTGAGGTCATTAAAAATTTTATTAATCACGTAGGGTCCTACGTAGTGGTCGTCGAGTTTACTCGTTCGCGGTTCCTTGAGTAATAAAACGTGTTCCCCTTCTTTAAAATCGCGCTTGTTCAATTTCATATCGTAATACCTTTTACAACGTTCTTTAGCATTTTCTAATCGCGCGTGAGCCATGCATTGGGTTTCCGATATGCGATTCATCAGTTCGTCTATAAGATTGACGTACGTTAGAGGGACTGTCTCATTTACGAATTCGGATGGAATTCTGGCTTTTCTGCCAAAGATTACTTCATGCGGAGTGAATCCTGTTGACTCGTGGATTGACGTATTAAAGGAGAACATAGCAAACTGTAGCCAGGCATCCCAGTTCGATTTCTCGCAGTAATGTCGGAGATACTCGACAAAGGTATGATGGCTTCGTTCGAGAGCACCCAAGGATTGTGGGTGAAATGCGGTTGATTTTAATTGTTTAATTTTGAATATTTTTGCAAGGTTGGTCATGATAGCGCTAAGAAACTGACTGCCTTGGTCCGTCTGAATTGACTCGGGGCATCCGAAGATGCTGATGAAGGATTCTGCGAAAGCCATTGCGATAGTCACGGCTTCAACGTTTGTCAAAGGTATCGCACCTGAATATTTCGAAAGACAGTCCTGCCACGTGAGTATATATTTATTTCCTGAATCGGTTTCAGGTAGCGGCCCTACTATGTCCATTTGGATTTTTTCGAAGCTCCTAATTGGTGTGTCGGTTATTTTCATAGGCTGTTTTGTTTTGACGCGTACTAGCTTTTTCTTTTGACATGATTCGCAACTCTGTATATATGTGTGAATATCGTTTTTCATCCCTGTCCAATAAAAACGTTCCCTAACTCGCTCATAAGTCTTTAGTTCCCCTTTATGACCTCCTGTTGTTGAATCATGACATTCCTCTATTATTCTTTGTCTCTCTGAATCATCTGGAATTTGGACTTCGCCTGTACAAACTGTGACTTGATAAGAATCTTTTCCAAATTGTGTTCTAAGCATATTCTCTATTAATGCCCACGAGATGTTATCAAATCCGTTCCCAGTTTTTGCAACGCTAACTGTTTTCACATTTAGTTCATCCATTGCTATTTTTAGCGTTCCTATAGTAAGCTCTAAATCCTTTACGTATAATTTATCATCAAAGCTCTCCTTGATGAACAAATGAAAGACGACCCACCTGTCGTGCTTCGAGCCGAGGACCTGTCCTAACTCTGGTTTCTGTTCTTTCAGATCGGGTAATCGAAACATTCGAGCCTCCATTAGGTCGCGACCTATCCCAGTGGTCAACACACAGTCCGCTGACATAAAATTTATAATATTGTCTTCACGAATCCATAATTTGTCACTACTCTGACGGATCACCGGACTTACAACAGGGCAGACGCCACCCCCCAGGTTATCTTCGTTATTTGAGGAGTTTTTTCTGGACATCTTTACATCGAGTTTTGCCCTTACTTCGCTGTCTTCTTCTCTTTTTCTTTTTCCTTGTCTCTCTTCGTACCTTGTTTTGCCATTCACACTCTCAACAGACGGAGACCGGCCGATCTCGCTCTCACGAGCCCCCACGCAGGGTCGACTCGCAGAGCTCGTCTCAACACCCTCATCGGTGTTATAATCATCTCCCCAAGCACTCTCGGGAACCCCCAGGCAGGGGCCATTCCCAAGATTCGTGTCCACACCCTCATCGGTGCCACAACCCTTTCTTAGAGCACCCGAACTCTTGAGAACCCCCAGGCAGGGGCCATTCCCAAGATTCGTCTCATCTTCTTGTACGTTACCACCTGTAACCGTACTTTCTCTTTTTTCTTCTTCACTATCCTCTCTCTCAGGGCATACTCGGCTCAGAAAAACTCTTTCGATCGGAAACTCGTTAATTAGGAAAGATTCGCAGTAATCAGAAAATGCGGCAGATGAATGATCACTGAAGATCAATATCTGACGATTATTTCTTTCGGGATGGTCGGAATAGGTATCGTGTTTTCCAATAGGATTTCGTGAGAGGGCGTCTGCATTAAGATTCACTCTTCCCGGCTTATATTGGATCTCATAATCGAAATCTTGCAATTTTATGCGCCATCGGGCTAATCGAGATACGGGATCTTTAATATTGTGAAGCCAAACTAGAGGTCTATGATCGGTTATTAAATTGAATTTTCGTCCGTATAAATAGGGACGAAAGTGACCCGTAGCAAAAACAATAGCCAATAGCTCTTTCTCTATTGTTGAATAATTCATTTCAGCTGCGTTAAGCGTTCGTGATGCATATGCCACTGGGAGGTCTCGACCCACTGGACCCTGACTAAGCACTGCTCCTAACGCATAACCTGAGGCATCGGTCGTTAGAACAAACGGTCTCGAAAAATCCGGGTATTGAAGTAACGGTGCTGTGCAAAGAATGTTCTTAAGTTCATCGAATGCTTGTTGTTGTTGTTCCGCCCATTGGAATGGAACTGAGCCTTTTAGCAAAATCGTTAGTGCTTTAGATTTTTTCGCGAATTCCGGTATAAAACGCCGATAATAACCCGCCAAACCAAGAAACTGTTTGATGTTTTTTCTACTCCTGGGTGTCGGAAAGTCGCGTACGGCCTCGATCTTTTTGGGATCGGGCTTTACTCCCTCCCTTGAGATAACGTGACCCAAATATCCTATTTCTCTACAAAGAAATTTGCATTTATCGGGCTGGAGAACAAGTCCGGCTGTTTTTAGCCTACCTAACAGTTTCCTTAACTTTTCGGAGTGTTCCTTCAGGTTATGAGCATATATGACGATATCATCCATGTACACAAACATTTCTATGCCCTGCAAGCCCGAAAGAACGCGGTCCATAGTTCTCTGAAACGTGGCAGGTGCATTTTTCAGACCAAAGGGCATTCTGTTGAACTCGTAATGCCCAAACGGTGTTGAAAATGCAGTTTTGTGCCGGTCTGCGGGGTCTACCTCAATCTGGTGGAAGCCAGAGGCAAGATCCAGCACTGAGAAGTATTGTGCCCCCCCCAGCTGGTCCAAAATATCGGTGATATTCGGCAGAGGGTAGGCATCTCCGACGGTTTTTTCGTTAAGAGCACGGTAGTCTATAACCATGCGCCAACGTTTGTTTCCCTTCGAATCTTCCTTTTTTGGAACGACCCAAACGGGCGAATTGAATGGTGAGATTGAGGGCGTTATGCTCCCACTCTCCAACAATTCTACCGTCTGCTTTTGGATCTCCTCTTTATGTATGGATGGTAACCTGTGTTGTTTCTCATTTACAGGCCTATCATCTGTCGTGGATATTTTGTGTTTGGTAACGGCGGTGCTACCTAGTTTATCTCCGGGTAAGAAAAATTGGTACAACCCCTGCCTTAGATCTTGTACTAAACTATCCATTTCTTCGCTATTCAAGTGTTTTAAATCCAAATTTTTTATCAATTCCCCGATTCTTTTGTTTTCTAGCATTGTCGAATGTTTTACTTTATTAATTTTAGTTGCAGTGCGTGGGCTAGGGTTAATCACCTCAAACTGTTCCAATTCTACCGGTGGTATTGTCAATTCTATGGCTCGACTGGTAGAATTTATGCAGAAGACTTTAACGCATCCGCCAGTTTGCGTGACCAAGGATTCTCCCAAAAATATTCCAGGACCTGCGTTAATTCTCCGCAAATAACCCTCCTTAGCATCGGTATTTCTCACGGCTAACGTTATGAATTGTCGCGTTCGGGCCTGTAAGTGTATTACCTTTCCTCTTTGAAGTGGAATCACGCCAATATCAGTAATCATTTTATCTCTTTTCAGGTCTAATATGGCGTTATGGTCCGACAAGAAAGGCATCCCCAAAAGACCCTCCTGAGTAATCGGCAACGAGTCTGGCACTACATGGAATAGTATCTCTGAATTTCGTACTATTACTTTGACCTCCCCAAGAGTTTCTACGCCTTTTGGTCCTATTCCGAATAAATAACATGTCTTTTTTCGATCGATAGACGTTTTCTGTTTAATTCGCCGTTCTTTTATCAGGTTTAACTCCGCTCCGGTATCAATTAAAAATTGTACTGACTTATTTTCGAACGCATCGGCTTCGAGTGATATTACGGGAGAATTTCGTTTACGCGACGGGCTGATGAGAAAAACCTTAGCTTTGATGGGCGCGTCCGGATTTTCGGGCTCGACATTACGCCCGCAAGTCGAGCACTTTACTCGTTTAAAGAGTTGCTGGAGCTGTTTTCGATCATTTTACTTTCCTTCGAATAACCCCCACAGTTCTCAGTAGCCTGACCTTGTTTTCCGTAATTTACATGTGCACTTGTATCAGCCTGTTTAGTGCAATTGCGTGCTTTGTGCCCAAGGACACCGCATTTGTAACAAATCATTTTCGTGTCGACCTCCGCTGTGCAGTCGCGAGCGTAGTGTCCTTCCTTATTGCAGCGGTGGCACGCGCCCCCCTTTCCTGCACTAGAAGTGCACTCTCGCGCGTAGTGGCCAACTTTACCACACTTGTAGCAAGTGGCCGATCCGCCGCTGTGACCGCCCCTGCCGCTCTCTTGACCCTTGTTTAAACCCCGAATGTTCCCGTTCTGTTTATGGCCCTTGCCTTGTAACCTACCGCCACGCTGACCTACTCCGCGTCCCCGACCCCCATTAAATGCGAAGGCGCGCGACACACCCCTTCCACGGTATGGTGCCGTACGCTGTCCGTTGGAAAAATCTCTATGTCCATCCCCACGTTTACTTGGTTCAACGTTGTCGAGCGTACGTGATAGAGTTCTTTGATGGCCCACTTCCCATTCGGCGGTTTTACCGATGCGTATCGCTTCTTGAATTGATTTCGGCATACCAAGCTTCACGCGCATTTCTAATTCGGGCCGTAATCCCCGCGTAAAGTTTTTTAGGGCCGATTCGCGCGCTGATTCGAGTAACCCGTATGCTACCTCAGGGGATTTTTCTTCTCGAACCGCGTTCATGAGCTCGTTCAGAATTTTGCACGTTCGCACGCCGTAACTCTCTACCGCTTCTCCATCTTTCTGCGCGACCGTCGATAGCATGGTGGTCAGGCTCTCAGCGGTTTCAGTTGAGGAAAACGATAGCTTAAGGCTATGCAATAAATCCTCTAACGTGAGAATATTCTGGTCCAACAATCCCGCGTCCGCTTGACCACACAATCGCGAACGAACCATTTTTAACAGGAGTGGCCTGTCTTCAGGGTCGATTGACGCCTGTGCGAACAAACAATCCCGAATGAATTTATTGACCGGAATATTCTCGCCATCGAACGATTTTGGGACAAACTCTAGAGCGGCTTTAAAACTCAAATATCGTTTTCGGGAGGGTTCAGATTCACTCGACGAGGCACTCGACACACTCGTAGGCTTGTCGGAAAATCGCGAGGGTAGCTGCATCTCCAATGGGCCTCGAATTACGACCGGCAAGTTTGAATCACTTCGCGAAGAATGAGCATACTCGAGCTCGTCTTGGATTGTTTTCCCGATCGCGATATTTCGACGATAGCCGTCCTCATGCAATTCTTGATCGTTTTCCCGATTAGCAAGCACGTCTTCTACGACCCAGTTTCCCGACATTTTATCAATATATATATATACACCGAAAAAATATTTGTTCTCGACTCTAGTTTACCCCCAAACGCAAATTACTTAACTCTGAGAGACGGAAGGAAAATTGCACGACGACTTACCGATTGACGTTCTCGAAGATCTGTCGACTTGCTGAGTGTTTGATGATCGAATCAGTTGATCTTCCTGTCGTCCTCTGCAGCCGTCTCTTTTCTCATACTCGTTCTTGTCCTCGTCCTCGTCCTCGTGCACGTTCCCCTCGAAACACGAGTCACAATCGTTAGCCGTTTTAATTGTTCTCGGCCAATGTCGCAGACCTCGGCATTCGCCTACGAGCAACCTGAGGGAAAACCAGCTATTCCGGGCAAAAACCTCAGGCAAGGTCGCGCACTCTCCCGAATCGTCGCTATAGCGCCTTCGCGTGATCCCCTATTCCTTCTCACACACTCTCACCGAACTGCTCGGTCCGCCCAGCGATTATGCACAAAAAGAAAACGGTTCGTTGCAATCACGATATTAAACGCGCCCCTAAAACATTGTCCTATGCGACGAAAATAGATTATTATTAAAATTTGACTATACAGTCCAAATTGTCACCACCAATGTTTTCACCACGATTCGTATTGAAGTCGAGTCACTACGCGAGTCGATGATTCGCGCGTATTTCACTTCACTAGTCCGAAATTTAATTATTATAAAGGCACTTTGTGTCCGTTTTTATAATAATTGTTTTGATTTGTCCGAATTTATCCGAATCTATCCCACCGCTGTCACCAAAAAGTTTCTGTGACACTTTTGTCACGTAAAGCGCGGCAAATTTGAATTTGAGAATTCAACCCAACGATGTCCTCCGTTGGCATTCAGCTCCGGGCTATTGGTCCGCACCGTGAAGGACGAAAGTCCACCCCACGTAGCGACTTCGACGTTAATAAAACTTGTTATTCATGCAATTAAGTAAAAAGCGAGATTTGGAAGACAAATTCACACAAGATATATTTTGAAGAACCAATGCAGTCAAAGTATTCTATTACAAACGTATTAAATCGACATTAGATATAACTCTAAGATTTCTCAGTGCAGAGAGAGAGAGTCAGAGTTGGTTGTTTCGCGTCCTGCTAGCGAGTGTTGTCGTTTTTCGCTGACGATTTTCCGGAGGACCTCACGAGTCCTTCGTCTTGCTGGGCCTCCCACCCTTTCGACTCGTCTATCTCTCTCGCTCAGCCCCCTCGTTGTCATCGTGCGGTCTCGCTCTTGCCCGCCTCGTTCTCGCTCCGTCTCTCTCAGGTCACGCTCCGTCTCTCTCTGGTCTCGTTCGTTCTCTCTCAGGTCTCGTTTCCTCTCTCTCTGCTCTCGTTTCCTCTCTCTCTGCTCTCGGTTCCTCCGCGCGTTACCCATTTCTTTGCCTCTCTGCATTTTTCTATTTCTCACATGTGGGTACTTGAGATCGCTAGAACGCTTTCTCGAATTTCTTTACGACTTTACCAAAAAAAAGGGTCTTGTGCGTATTTTCGTGTAATCCTGGAAAGCAGAGGAAAGTCACGTATGCACTCGAACAAGAATTCTATACAAAAACTACTTGAAAACAACTTCTATTTGTCGCCTGCAACCCATGTGGCTTGCAGCCGTACGCACAACTAAATTTACGATTCGAAAGCTGATATTTTTTATAAGCTCAAAAGGTCGTTCAAACTAAGAGAGGCAAAAACAGGGAAAGCGGTGAACCCGTGCTGTGCGCAAAAGTTTCTTATTCCTATTCTTATATATTTGAAATATTACATATACGACGTGTCTATTTTGCTATGTACCATATACATACATACACCCATATGTTTCGTGTGCGCAAAATGGATATAATTCTACTTCAATTAATATGATTTTGTGTTTCATTTGTATAATTATTAGTAAGTCAAGATTATTATTACGGCAGTCGTCATGCTCATTTCATGCCTCTCAGAGTATCATGCTAAATATTCGTAACTTGAAATCTCCCGCCCGTTATCAAGAATTTAGCGATGCTGCTCCACGCGGTGAGTTCGCGGACTTAATCGGGATTCGTCACATTGGCAGGTTAACCTCGCCATCTGTTGAGGGGTTGTACCACTCCCTTCAAGGGCTCTTGGCCTTTAATTCGTCTTCTAAAGTAAGGGTTCACATCATCTATTCAATCTCTCGCAGTCCAGAATATGTTTGCAATGACCCCTGTGGGTCATGCCAGTAAGCCAGTTTCGAGATATCGAAGTCTAGTGATTTTCCGGCGAATACCATTCCGGCGAATATCGTCCCGGCGAATATCGGACCCTACCTATCGTCCCGGCGAATATCGGACCCTACCGGCCCTCCGCGCAAGGAGGAGTTATCGAAGTCGTGGGCTTCATGCTGGCCAATCGGAAAATTCCCAAAAGAAAAATCCACAGTAAAGAGAAAAGTCTACGCGTCCCCAGAACTTTCCCCCTCTTAGAACACCCATGTAGGCCCCGATGTACAATGGAGCTTGGATTTGAGAAAAGCCACATGTCCTCGGACACCCTCGATCCATCCGCACTCGAGATGTATGTTGTCGAGTTTTATTGCCCTTTCGAGAGTGCCCTAGTGGATGAAGTCACCACTGAATCACGGTGATTTTTTACGGTGACAAAGTGCCCACAAAATCACCGAGACCTTGGTGATTTTAAGGTGATTCCACGGTGATTGTCACCGTCACAAAATCACCGTGACAATCACCGTGGAATCACCTTAAAATCACCAAGATTCGGTGATTTTGTGGGCACTTTGTCACCGTAAAAAATCACCGTGATTCAGTGGTTTTTCAGGGTGAAAACATCGTCACCCAATCCGCTAGGGTGTACCCGAATTCCAAACTGAGACATAAAGTTTCCCTCGCCTCTATGAAGAAAAGACTTTCATTCGTAGCTCCTTTACCCAAGATGTGTCGTTATTTTCGGAAAATTATACATGAAACTATGTACAAAAAGAGATATGGTCATGGTATAGAAAATACAGCGGAGGAAAGAATGTATCGCGTCGACGCGTCTTGTCGGCTGCAAGGCGTGTGCCTTGCAGCTTATTTGTTTTATTGCTCGTCCATATCTGAAATCCTCGCCGAGTGACCAGCCCTGGCTATACTTTCTAACTATATATATATAATAGATTATTTCTTCATACATTGTATTTTGCATGCGATTTCTATTCGAATTCTACCGCGTAATTCGCAAAGCGCCGCGCGCTATCTTGCGAGTGCGGGAGCTATTATCAGCGACCGTCACACGCATACGCTGCTAGCGCCTCTAGCCACTGGGGTACAGAAATAACGCCTGTACCCCAGTTCGTCTGAAAGTATAGGAACTGTGCATGTGCTTCTATGTACGTCTGAATTCGTTGATACCGCGCCGTACCCCACACCCAAGAAGACTAGAATAAGGAGAGTCAACTAGCTGTATTACGTCGCGCAAAAGTAGCAAAATTTTTAACACAGCCGTTTCCAGGCCTTGGAATACAGGAGAGTCAACTCGAGTGGTGGGGGTAGCACAAAATACGTCGGCAGCTGGCTGCCCCACTTTTGACGCTCTTGACTTACAAATTGCGCCGTACACTAATGCGCACACGGTGCGTCGCGTCCCGAAACCGAGACGCCCAGACGATATACGAAAGCTGCGCAGTGGTAAAAAAATGCGACACTGCGCAATTTGTAAGTCAAGAGCGTCAAGAGTGGGGCAGCCTGCTGCCGAAGTATTTTGTGCCACCCCCACTCCTCGAGTTGACTCTCCTGTATTCCAGGGCCTGGAAACGGCTGTGTTAAAAATTTTGCTACTTTTGCGCGGCGCGGATGCCGAGGCGGCATTCTGGGGAACTAATCCTGCGCATCATGATGCACGTGAGATCAATGAGATCAATGAGTTCAGTTATAGCGCTTTCTTTTGGATGCACTGGCTTGCACTGAGTGCACACTGGTGGCCCTCAGTGCGTGCATATTGCCCCGTGTCAGTGCACAAAAACCCCAATGGAACACGCTTATCTTTATGACCTGTAGCGACATCTGTCGGTACCCGACAGCCAATCGTACGAAAGATACTGGGGAATGTCCAAACTCGTTATCACCTGTAGCGACATCTGTCGGTACCCGACAGCCAATCGTACGAAAGATTCTAGGGAATGCCCAGCTTGCGATTGGTTATCGGATACCGACAAATGTCGTGCACTGGAGTGACACCGACTCGCCGTTTCAGGGCAATATTTTATACACTCAGTGCAAGATTCATGCACCGGAATTCCCAACAGAACACGCTCGCCAAACAAGTGCGCACTCAGTGCACACTCAGTGCAACGAACAGAAAGCGCTATTAGTTCCCCAGAACGCCGCCTCGGCATCCGCGGCGCGGAAAACTATCAAAAAATTTTGCATAAGCGTTTCCAGGCCCTGCTGTATTCTAGTCTTCTTGCCCACAGCCCTGCCGTCCCCTTGTCGTGAACCTCATAAACTCAATCAACACCTATTACAAGCGTGGAACTGTCGTTAATTTTTCACATTTTTCAATAGCTTTGAAAGGTTTATTATTTATACGCCACGTTCGATGATGTATTTACGTGTGTGTAAACGTGATTTTTTTCGATCGAGTGGGTTTAAAAATACAAACGGTGAATGGTGTGGCTAATCAGTCATAAACTAGACGTTCCCATAACTCAACCTCCCATAACTTTACCGCTCCCATAACTTGACGCGTTACCATGGCAACACGCTCCCATAACTTGACGACCCCCATCGCGCTTTCTCCCCACTCCAAACTCAGCTGCCACGCTGCGGAAATTTTACACAGGGCAACATAACCTCAACTGTCAAATTTCTTTGGTCAATTATACGTACGATCAATTAAGTGTTACTATTATTAGTCGTTTTCTTGCAGAAGTAGGAATTTTTATTTTCGAGGAAGAATGAAATTTCCGTAGAATATTCGTATGTATACATGCGTATATATGAACTAGCATTACATTTTCTAGAAAAATGTATCTCGCGTGTTTCAACGATCGGATTAATGTATTTTCTGTTCAATTCTTTTCATCAAGAGTCATCTACATTAAATTCTAATCAATCTTTCAAAAATTTGCAAAATATATCGCTGTCAGATTTTTAAATGTATTTATATAACGCGTGAGCACAATTTTTGGGTTGAATTTCGCCCGCTTACTCTACGCATGCTTCGAAAAAAGGCAATACGCATGCGTTAAAATGCGAGAGTGGGAGAATGAGGGGAACGTCAAGTTATGGGAGCGTTTCCGGTCCCGACGCGTCAAGTTATGGGAGCGTCTAGTTTATGCTTCTCGGCTTCACCCCCACTCCTGCTATGCTCAGTCAACGAAGATTGAGTTCCATAGAAGCGTACTTCTTACGGGCCACTTGAAGCAAAGCTTTCCACGACTCGTGCAGCCGTGGGATGGCTCTGCGATCGACCTACTATGCCGACTGTCGGTAAAGTCGTCGATACTCCGCCCATAAACCTCGTGTTCTCGGCAACTTGCATGTGGCGGGAGTCGCATTGCTTCGTCTCCTTCCCCTATTTCTTTACCGCCCCTATTCGCGCATATAAATAATGACTCAAATGAAGGGACTGAACTATAGTTGTAATACTAGAAATTATTATTCATGAAAAAAAAAATTTTGAACGCCTGAAAAAAGTTCTGAAGCCATTATAAAAATAAAAAAAATCCTCAACGAGCTGGTCTCGATCGTAGGCACACGATGCAGACATCACACGAGTCCCCACTTAGCGTCCTCTATCGATCTGGCGCGAGAGAGTGCGCTATATCCTCTCAAACGGGAGCGAGAGAGAAAGCACGAATACCCCGACTCGTAGGGCGGAGCCTACAAGTTGGGGTAATCACGGACACGGACGCATACATGCGAATAGTGTACATGAGCGCACACAAGCACAGGCGCCGGTGGTGCCATCTAGAAAGTTGGGGTAATCTACCCCAACTTTCTTTGCTTCAAACGGGCTGCAGGCTGTACGCTTCTATGGAACTCAATCTTCGTTGGCTCAGTCCATGTAGTACATGGTCTAAGCGTGCTTCTCGACTGAATCGGTGTTGTGCGCATGCGCCATTAGAGAGAGACAAGTATCACCCTTGCAATGACCTGTCTCTCTGTGGCGTTCCGCTCGCAAGTGCCAGGGAGCATAGCGTTTCCTATATATAACAGTTCCAAGCTTCCAGACTCTACCACCACCAGCGCGTCTGGGGCAGGGTACAGTTGGATAGCCCTACTGATGAGTCTGCACTGTACCCGAGACGAAACGCTAAGAGGATCCTCCTCTATATTTTTCGCTGAAGAATATCTAGAGGGATTCTCTTTACCAACTTCCTGTCGTACAACATCCTACCCTACCGACTTGCAGAAACTGGACAACGAACTTACGTTTATGACGCTTCAACTCAAACGCAAAAACCTACGAGACCGACTACGATCTCTACATCTCTTGTGACGATCGCTGATAATAGCTCCCGCACTCGCAAGATCGCGCGCGGCGCTTTGCGAATTACGCGGCAGAATTCAAATAGAAATCTCATGCAAAATACAATGTTTGAAGAAATAATCTATAGAATATATATAGTTAGAAATTATAGCCAGGGCTGGTCACTCGGCGAGGATTTCAGATGTGGACGAGCAATAAAACAAATGAGTGCAAGGCATACGCCTTGCAGCCGGCAAGACGCGTCGACGCAATACATTCTTTCCTCCGGTGTATTTTCTATACCATAACCATATCCATTTTTGTACATAGTTTCATATATAATTTTCCGAAAATAACGCCACATCTTGGGTAAAAGAGGCCACGAGTGAGTCTTTTCTTCATAGAGGCGAGGGAATCTTTATGTCTCAGTTTGGAATTCGAGTACCCTCTCGAAAGGGCAATCAAACTCGACAGCATATACATCTCAAGTGCGGGTGGACCGAGGGTGTCCGAGGACATGTGGCTTTTCTCAAATCCAAGCTCTATTGTACATCGGGGACTACATGGGTGTTCTAAGAGGGGGGGAAGTTCTGGGGGCGCGTGGACTTTTCTCTTTACTGTGGATTTTTCTCTTGAGAATTTTCCGATTGGCCAGCTCGAGGCCCGCGACTTCGATAACTCCTCCTTGCGCATAAGGCCCTGAACCCTTCGAGATCATCGTCGACGAATCTTGCCAAACAGTCGAATTTCGACCTTAGAATTGAACAGTCGTTCACTCTTACTAAACGCCCATGAAATTTCTCTTGCGAAATTCTGATATTTCTTGTTATATCATAATTATCGAATAATCTCATTCTTAATAAATAATTTGCACAATTTCTTGATAACCAACATTTTAATGTTTTTATATCTTGTTTAACATCAATATTCGCTTTAAAGCTTAATTCAATAAATTTCTGTGTTTTTCGCGAATCAAATTCATTTCAGTAACCCGCGCGAATCCGAAATCCCCTTTCCGCGCAAGGGAAAGGCCGCCATTCATTCCCGAAAGATTATCCCCACCAATACGGACAATTTTATCGTGACAGAACGTCACACTCTCGTGACATCAGCGCCGACTACATTGATAGACGGTAACTGCCATTATGGACCGCACGTTTCACACAGGGCTGCCAGATTGGGCTATTTTCCGCAAATTGGGCTATTTAGTGAGCTCAGCGTGCGGGCAATATTTAGGTTTTGCGTTTTCCGCATTTTGGGCTATTTAAAATTTTTATTAGCAATCTCGGAATTATTTTTTTGTAGTGTTTTCCCCATCATAAACTGAATTTGGCGGGTTCCATTAGCGATGACAACGCTCAGAACGTTTGAGCACGGGTGGCCAAACGAGAAACAAGAGTCTGTGGTTCTAGCTGTGGGCACGGACGCTGCGATCGCCTTCGCCTACGCCTAGTGGTAGCAACGAATTCAGACGTACATAGAAGCACAGTTCCTATACCTTCGGACGAACTGGGGTACACTATGCTAATGGGGTACAAAGTATACCCCAATAGCATAGTGTACCCCAGTTCGTCCGAAGGTATAGGAGCTGTGCTTCTATGTACGTCTGAGGGTCTGAGTTCGTTGGTGGTAGTGACCGTAGTGACACGCACTGCACTACCTGTCTCTTATATTTCTCATTGTTTGGGTTCAGGTTCACACGGGTCGCCCGGTCGCTAGTTGCCCGTCTTGTTTTTTTTGAATAGTTTGATAGTGAGTTATAGTCGATAAACATAGAACATATAGTTGATAATAGTGAGAGTAAGAACAGGTAGTGAGTGCGCATCATGGGAACGTGGGTAAAATACACAAAAAAGTTTCAAAGCAAGTGGTTACAAGGACCTGCGTTAAAAAGTGAGTATTTTGTTCGTTAAATGAATGAGAGCGGTGATTTTTTAATACTACCCTACCAGGACGAACGACAGTAACCGACAGTCGTTTGTCTTGTGAAACGACGGTACCCGACGGTCCAACCGTCGGAGTTCATCATTTTACAGTCGGAATGAAAGACAAACGACGTTGGTTACTGTCGTTCGTCCTGGTAGGGTATTTCTCGGTTTTTTTTATATACTATTATTATAAATTTCGATTTTTTATTACCGTATGCCCAAGAATGCCGAGTTTCAGAAGAGTAAAAAATTCTGTTTTGAATGATTAGAGATAGTAATGGAGATATAATAAGAGTTGTTATTGATCAACAATCAAGACAGGTATTCTTAAATGATCGTGTAAGCAATAGCACCCAAAAATTAATTTTTTTTTAGAATCGTCATATTCGAATTATTTTTTGGAATTGTTAACTTTGACGAGTTTGACTTTGAACTTGAATGACATTGGAGCGAAAAAAATAAAATAAGTGTCTCTTTAATACACATACACTTAAGTTGAATTGATGCAGTCGTATTTTGATCAATTATAAATTTAGCGCGGTTTTTGGGCTACCTCCGCACACTCTAGAGAGTCTAGAGGCGGGAAGAGTCAGATAACATCTGGCAACCCTGGTTTCACATGGGAGTGTTCACCCACTGAAGCCAGTGCACCCAAAAGAAAGCGCTATTTTATCGTTAAATCCACACGGTCATTTCGAAAACGTTTTAATTATCGCTCGAAAAATAACATGTGGGCACTAGTGCGCCCATCGACAAAGGATTTGTTTTGAAATCGGAATGATTGTTTAGACGGCTTAGGCTCAATTTATTTTCATTATGGAGGGAACGTAATTCGCGGTAATTCGTTTGTATACGAAGAGTCGAGAGAAAACAAAGATGTCAAGATATCTGACGAGGGTTTCCGAAATCATCGGTCAAGCTCACAGCAAGAAGGTTACCGAACGCAAAGTAAGCATTTTATAACCTTTGCCATTTTGTAAATCGTGAGCCTCTGCTCGTTCGTTTTCACGTTTCGGCGCGATGTGCTGGTATTCAAAAAAAAAATTTATAACCATCCCGTCAATTCTTTTTAAAACTTCATAGGCCTTTGTAGAGAATATGCAGGAGATTCTGGCGGATGATGAGTACATCAAGGTGATTAATGAACAGTCGGAGCATGACTTGAAAGGTTCGCCATCGTGGAATCAGATAATGCTTGTGCTACACAGGGTTATTCTTGAAGTAATCACATTTTTCCTTTTGATGATACATTTTTTATAAATGAAATCAGGATTTCATTAACAATTATCCGATTGTTAAAATGAGGTCATTCCGTGTTTTATTTCTGACGATTCAATGTTTTGTAATGAAATTTTCATTAATCTTCCATGGTCACACGGGGTTAAAACAACCCCACAACTGCTTTTTCTTGTCTTCTTTGAATTTTTTTGAATATATAGTGATTTGATTTTTTATAAGTTAATTTTTAAGTTACTGGTCTACTTTAGAAGGCCAAAAAAAAAATGTCAAGACTTTTTTAGCTCCTTTAACAGATATGACTATAAAACTGTTATTATGATATTGTTTCATCTTTTGAAAGTACAAAATAAAAATTTATTTTTTATTTCGATTCTTTGAATAACTTATAGAAGGCGCCAAAGTCGAACATGTCTTGTCCCAAGGCCGACAGTTAATCTCACGATTGACAAATCTGAAACAAAAAAATAAAAAAGCATTTCAACGAGGAAGGTTTCTTACACAAGAATCTACCAATGTTAATGAAAAATTGATTTAAAAAAAAATGGTGGATGTTTAAAATGAAAATAAAAATTTATTTTTTCATAATTTATTTCAAACATCCGCCATTCTTTTTTTAAATCGATTTTTCGTTAATGTGGTAGATTTTTGTGTAAGAAACCTTCCTCTTTAAAATGCTTTTGTTATTTTTTTGTTTTAGACTTGCCAATCCTGCGATTAACTGTTAACCATGGGACAAGACATGTTCGACTATGGCGCCTTCTATAAATTATTCAAAGAATCCAAATAAATATAGATTTTTGTTTTGTACTTCCGAAAGATGAAACAAAGTTGTAATAACAGTTTTATAGTCATATCTGTTGAAGGAGCTAAAAAAAAAATTTTTAAATTTGCTTTTTTTTGGCCTTCGAAAGTAGTATCTTAATACATCAATGAGAATGTTTGAAGGATGTTCTGTAATTTTTTGAGATTATTTCGACCGATACTTTGGTTACGATACTTGTTCAAAAATAGAAAAGGTCAAATCAACCCAGATAAGTGTGACCACAGAGGGTTAATGATGATTCAATATTTTATTGATGACGATTAATTGTTTAATTAATGATGATAAATGTCTCATCAATAACTATGCAATTTTTTACTGCTAAATTTCTACACTGGGAACTTAAAAATCCAACTCACTATCAATGGAATTACAGGCAGCTGCAAGACCAAATCCCAAAAGTGTTAGGATGAATCAGGCTGTATCCGTATGGGCCGGATGCTGCATCCTCATAGAAAAAACAATACGTCTGGCCACTGCGACTCCCGATATATTGCTCAATTGCTCAGATCTCATGGCAATAATCTTTGAGGTATTGGGAAATGAAATTTTCGCTTCTAATTACGAAACATACATCAACATTCTGGAGCGTCATGTGCTCAACAAAACGGATCGTTTGGAAATAAGCATCGAGCAGTGGAAAAAAATTGTCGAGCTCAGCATAGGAATATATCTGGAACACCCTGACATCTTTAGAAGCACTATTTTCAAGGTTCTAAGAATGGCCATTGAGTATGGCTGTTTGCAATCGCATTTGCTCCTAGATGTTAAAAAAATTCTGGACTTCTTAGGTAAAAAATTAAAAACTAAATCATTTTCAATATTTTTTTGCATGCTTTTTCTCATTCTACTATTATTTCCCTAATTATTGTACGTCTATTGGTTTTTTTTCCTTGTTCAAAAATTATTAATGATCTTTGTTTCCCACAGCCGATAAGGTTTTTCAACAAATTGCCTCTGGCCAAGAGATGGATATGAAACCAGTTTACGAACTCACTCAAGTCGCGTGTCAACAAATCGCTACCGAGAATCGTACAGCGGTCTGCGAATTCAGTGAAACAATCGTACCCTCGATAATCACTCTCGAGGGTTGTCCAGAAAAATATAATTTGCTGTTGTTGTTGATAAAAATTCATCATCCTCGTGGCGCAAGTAACAGCGAGGAGGGAGCTCGTGCTCGCCATTGGGATCAATGGAAAAATATCATTCGCGGAATAAATGCATCGATAATCAAAGACATAAAGCCCACGAAACTTTCATCGTGTTTTTTGGAACTCGCTTGCGAAGGTTAGTCGCTGAACAGAACGATTTTGAGGGTATAAACTGAATTAAAAGATAAAAAATCATTTCATATTATGGGTTTTTTTAAATGCAAAAATATTGGGCGACAGGACTAAAGACCGACGACAAAATATCTAACGATAAAATACCGACGACAAAATATCTAAGCAACGAAATATTTGGCGTCAAACTATCTAAATGACGAAATATCTACTGTCAAAATATCTAGCTTTCTTTGTTTCGATACGTCTTCCCTGAATCAGTTTTCTTTCGTCCAATGGGGATTATTGTAATTATCGGTTGTCGTGTGTGTGGGATAAATACCATTTATGGATACACACGGAACTACAGATTCTATGATGTTTTGCAATTGGAGAATGCTGCAGGCTGAATTTGACCTAAGATTAGTCGTCGAAGATTATGCGAATAGCGATATGCTTGATTACTTACGCGGTGTCCCTTCCTAAACATTATGATGTAAAATCAGGAATACAATGTATTATGTGGAATCAAGATTTCATACTTTGTCACTAGATATTTTGTCGTCGGTCTTTTAGTTTTCGACCTTTATGACAACCAAAATATTGATTTATTCATATACAAAATATTTTAAACAGTTTAATATTTGTCATCATTGTTAGTTATTTATCATTCTTCTTTATTAGATTAAAACAAATTGCATCCAATTAATTTCAGTTTATCGACAAATAATGATCGACTCATCGTACCTCACCGAAGGTACGGTATTATTGACCGGCTCGCATGAAATGCAACCGCGAAAGCGTCGACGTCTTTCGAGTGTACGAAAACCCAGAGATTTGCTAATCGACAACGATCTCGAAATGACGTGGCCATTCATACAGATACTCACACTTTTGCTGAAAAAATATCCCAACGTCATGAAATCCGACGATTATGCTGAATTTTTGAAATCCGTCACAGAATTCATGATCGCTTCGCTCAACAAGGAAACGACGATGGACAGTATGTGCGAACTTTGCAAAGTTCTTGTAAACGTTGAGAAAGAATATTTTAATGATAACGGAGAAGTCAAGAGTATCGGTGTATCCTGGGAAAAAATGTGGAACACTATTCTACGGTGAGATATTCGTAATTTCATCAACAATTGATTCTTTAACAAAAATTAGATTATAAATTCGGAGCTTGTAAATTACAAAACAAAAAATCGTTCACACGAATATAAAGCTTTCTTCGTGCGAAATATTGATCTTGTAGTTCGTAAAATAAAATTTGCTTTTTTTCAGAGCTCTGAGCACGAATCAGAATGAGATACTCGGCCACGAGCTTCTTCAATCGATAATCGCTAACAGAGGTGCACCGAATCCAAATAACTTTCTTCATCTTTACCTGAACAACGTTATAAGATGGTCATCCTCGAGCGTAAAGACACTTTTAACGTTTTGCGAATACACGCCAATTCCGGATGATCACGTGACAACCGGAACGACGATAGCAAAGCTCGAGTCCTCGACGAGGATATCACTTTTGCGCTGGACTCTCGAAATTCCGAGTAGCAAAAAAACCACTCAAATACCAGTAATCGAGTTAGCAAATTTGCTCACCGCACTGTGCGTGAAATCTTGGTGCAAGCGTGAATTTCGTGCAGCACTAAAATTTCACGAATATGCGAACGAACGAGCATGCGAGGCTAGTCGCGAGCTCGAGAATGATCTGTTCTACGATCGTGAGCGAAAAATTGTCAATGACATCGAACGATGCAATTTGTCGTTGAAATTTTGTGATGATATTTTTCACGATCTTGATGATAGAAAGACAATGGTCGTTAACAATGTTGGTGGCAATCACGACGACGACTCACTGAAATATCTCGTCTCGAGTCTCGAACATTCCGTCGGTGATTACTCCAGCGATCTCGAAAGTATCATCATCAGATTGACGATAATCGCAAAGTTACTGTCGAATTTCATTGAATCGAATATTCAAGCGGTGCAAGAAAAATGGAAACTAGCGAAACTTTTTGCTCCAACGCTCAATAATATCGCGTCGAGAGTGAAAGATCTCGCCTCAACCAGATCGAGTTATCCGACGCGTATAATCGAGAAATTGGAAATTTTTTACACAACTCGTTATCACTGCGAAATTTCCGAGATGCTGATTAAATTTTCATCGATGGATTATCTTAAATTTGTCTGGGATATTCTCGATGATGAGGATGATAACGACGACAATGAAAATACGGAAAACTTGGATGAAAAATCGGCTTACGTCGGAACGAAGAAAACTCAAACGAAGAACGGAACGCCGGAGGCCAGACGGATCAATGATTCCGCAATGAAAATTTTGACGAACTTTTTTTGCATCAAGTGCAACGACGAGATGTTAGATTCGCAGAAGAGGGTGTTCAGAAATTTAATGAAGATCGATCTTTACGTACCGTCGAGCAACGTTAAGCTTCGTCGTGCTCTCTATATTCTCAAAACTTACGGATCTTCCGAGCATGTAAAAACGTGCCTTGAATCATTGGAGATTGCCAATGATTTTCTTAAAAAATTGTACGCTTCGCTATACAAGAACGAAACAGCTGTTCGAGGTCTATTGAACGTATTGCCACATTTTTATAAAGCATCCGAGAGTCACCACGGAGAGAGTGAGAAATTATGGGAAATCCTAGTGTCGATAAACGAACGTTTAAAAATCGAGAAATTTGGTCCTCCTGTTTACGTGGATTTTGTCAAGTGTCTCTGTAATATCATTCGTTACGCTTCACCGTTGACTATACGCCGGAATTCCTCGAGTAAATCGCGACAGACGCCCACGACACCGGATTTTGAGGAACGGCACATCAGCATGATCATCCGTTACATCGAAAATCCCTTCTACATCGTTAGATTGGAAGTTATTCGCGCGATTTACGTCGTATTTTCATCCGAAAATATCGAACGAGGGTGGAAACAGAGTTACTTTCCGGTCCTGGAATCCACGATCAATAATTTACTCGAGATTGATGATTCATCGATCGCAGATGAGAAAGAGGACGAAGAAGCATCGAGAATATTCACGGCTGTTCAGGCATACGCAGCGATTATTCGCGCAAAAGGATTTCTTCAAAGTCACGCTCTCTATTCAATCATACGATTGTCCATATTTCGCATAAGAAAAATAGAAATCCTCAGCAAAGCTCTCGTGTCAATCACGAAAAGCGAGGAGGAATGTCAAAAATTGATCGAGTCAAACCTTCATTACCTTTTGTCACGTTGGTTCGAGGATGACCATCAGTTGGATGTTTTTCCGTGGATACTCACAAAATCGACGTCCCTCGAGGATTTTTCAAGGAGATACGTGGAAACGTTGCTAATCATTAAATTACAGAGACACGAATTCAAGCATCTTGAGATATTGTGCAAAAATATCGATTTATCATTCGAGAATACGATTGAGAATTGTTTCGCCCCGATGATGACGCTTCTGATGTCGATGATCGTCGAGGATTCGTCGAACAACGAGACGTCATCGTCATCGACGTACGCGCTTGAAATATTTGACAGATTGCGCGAGAATAAAGGTGAATTCGTGAAAGTCAAGCCGTTCGAGAATCTATTGAAGAAAAAATTATCCTACGTCATAATGGATCTGTTGACGAGAATTCACGACGACGAAAATTATTGTCGAATCTTAAAGACTTCGATATTTCCACCGTTGTTGAATCCACCGAATTTCAATGTTCAAACGACACAACGTTGTTTGCGATATCTGGAGATGACATTATCGATCAAGGAACAATCTCTGATGGCTTATCTCGCTACTCATCGTCCAGGAATATTGGAAAAAATCTCATTGACCCTGATGCGCAATGTACATGCTTTCGCATCCACGGATAAGAAACTTCAGGCTTTCTATCAGTACGTATATTACAATACGATGATTTTGCGTGAATTGCAAAATTCGTGTTTCAACAGAATGTCATTGTTCGTGATACGCGACACTTGCCACACTCTTCTGGCTCTTGCGAAGGACGGAAATGCGCTTCTCGCTGAAACGTCGTGTGATTATTTGAACGTATTTCTTTGCGGCACATTGCCATCGAGATCAAGCGAGATATCGATATTATTACCGTACGTCGTGGCGAGCTTGATACCGCTAATAAAATTATCTCGCTTTAAATCGGCAATGGAGATATTGCGTTTTTTGATAATCGAACAACGAGAATTATTGGGCAACACTATAAAGAATCTCGATTCGTTTCCAAATACCCCGGAATTCGACGATATAAAGGCGGTTCACGTTGGTCTAAGATACGAGAGCACTCGTACTTACAGTCTTGAAGATGAAATCGAACATTTTATCAATGCCATTGACATCAAAACGATGAATTGCAGTCCCGAGGGTCTAATACATGTGAGAAAACAATTGTCATTGAGAAAAACGGAATTGCGTATGATGTATACGAAACTCGAGAAACTGCGTGGCTTCACTGAGGATTGTGAGTCAAGCCTTTTGCACAAATTGATCTACAAACTCGTGAGACTGACGAGATCGAACGACAAGGATGTTTCACTGGAAGCTGCAAAGTGTCTCGGTGAGCTTGGACCAGCTGATCTCACAACGATGATACTTCATCCCGAAAATGTATATACAAAGGAAAGTATCGATAACATTGAAATTTTGACTTTTCGTATTGTCAATGCACTCGCCGATTACCTCGTCGACAACAGTGTGAAACTTCGTATCGCCAGTTCACATGCTCTGTATAAAATTTTTACGACACCATGGGGTCACGGACTCATGAAACATTCACGAATAAGCGACCTTACGAAAATTTGCAAAACCGACAATCCAAATCTAAACGATTATGTTTATCCGTTTGCCGAAGAGGCGAAGATATCGATCGCATGTAAGATCAACGTTGATGACGGCAATTGGCGAATATTCGTGAATTCACGCGATGATCTTTGGACACCCGCATCATGCTTGTCTCATGCTGACTGGATAATTGATGTAACGAGCAAACTTCTCGATTGCTTCGTAGATTTTTACGCATTGTGCTTGAAACCGGTTTGTCGCAAGAGCATTGAATTTTGCGAAATTTTGCTACCCCGTTTGATGAATCTCGCCATTATAATCGATCCAACACTCGTCAATGACGTTTGTCTTTGTATAAATCATTTTTTCACTCGCCTTTACGAGACATTTCGTGACAATGAATCGTCAGCGACGATCACCAATAGCTCGACCAAGCGTGATCTTTCGCCTAGTCACGAGTGCGTCAGATGCATGATAAACGTCGTGAATTTCATAAGAATACAATCAGCGGACAATTCATCGTTCACACTGGATTATCTTTATATCGCGAAAGCTGCACAATATTGCTCGGCTTATTTTACCTCAATTCTTTACGCTGAATTATGGTGTGAGACGCTTATACGCGATACCGGATTGTTGCAGAAAAAAGTGCCCGGTAGTTGGATATCACCGATCGACGAGATATGCGAATCGACACCTCAATCTGGAAAATTACTTCAGGATATCGTACGCGAGGCTTATCTACAGATCGGCGATCCCGATTCTCTCTATGGCTGCGGGCTCTCGCATCTCGATGATTCGTCATTTAAGACTCAGCATTACACCCATCTGCGTCAATGGGACAAGGTCATGCTGGCTCACGATGTCGATATGACTTTTGGAAATATCTCATATCGCGGTATACTGAATTCTCTTCGACAATCGGGTCTTCAGTCGATTCTTCAGCGTGTCATAAGCACGATTGATCGTGGTAACGAGAATATCGATGATTTTAAGTACGATACCGCTTGGCGTCTCGCCGATTGGAGCATCCTCGAGGATTCACATGGTATCAACGAGAACACGAAAGAAGTTACGAACATGCAAAATTTCACCACGACCGATTATCACTCGGCGCATTATCGCGCTCTGCGCTGTCTTCGTGACAATGATCAGGATGGTTTACGACATAATCTTGACGATGCTCGGACAAGCGTCGTTGGATCATTGAGAAAAACGAGCCTTGAGTGCAGTCAAACGGTTTATCCGATATTATCGCGTTTACAGATGCTTCGTGAGATCGAGGAATTCGCGACTATCGAGAACGACAATTTCAATTATTTTCTCGTTAAATGGTCACAACAAAATTTCATTGATACCTATGATTTTCAATATATCGAACCGATACTCTCACAGCGTTTGATCATTTATCAGAGCGTCGAGCGTGTCAATGATACTGCGAATCTCATTGATCAAGCTTGCGTCAAGACGCACTTGGATATTGCCGAAATTGCCGATAAACAGGGATATCTACCGATAGCCGGACGTGCACTCGAATCATTGTCGAGAATGAAGGATCTTTCTGATATCGCGAGAGATCGATTGACCTACCAGCAGGCGCTTTTAGCGTGGAAAAGTGATAACCATGAGATGGGACGTTTTCTCATGAGATCACTGATCGGCAAAGTAACTTTAAGCGCGAGTTTACGAGTACGGGCGCTTCGTATTTATGGCAATTGGATGTCCGAGACAAAATCGGAAAAACCTCAGGCTATAATTGACAAGTATTATGGTGAATCGATAAATGCCGGCACATCGATCAACGACAGGAGCACGATCGAGGTTGTTAATCTGACAAAGGCACACTCCGATCTTGCCCAATACGCTGATTCGCAGTATCAGCAGATAATCGAATTTATGAAATCACCGCAGTACGAGAGTCTTGTTGAGTGCTCGAAGCTTCAAAATACGACGAGTGATCGATCAATGTCGAACAGCAGTCGCGACGAGATTCGCGCATTGAAACTCTATCAAAAACAAGTGACCAACGACGCTGCCGAATTGGACGATATTATGAGAGAAAAGGAGATGTATCTTATTCTCGCAGCGAAATATTATCTGACGACTCTCGTGAGCGGAAACGAGCATGATCTTCTTGTTTTTCGTCTCGTATCACTTTGGCTCGAGAATACGAATAACGCAAATCTTAATACTTTGCTGGACGAAAAATTGCGTATTGTTGCGTCTTACAAATTCGTCATATTATTGCCCCAATTGGCGCCTCACATGACAATCGAGAGAAATTTGTTCAGCGATAAGATCAATGATCTCATTGAACGTTGCGCCAATGAGCATCCTCATCACACATTGCCGGTTTTATTGGCATTGAAAAATACTCACAAGGACAATAATTTCAAACCGGCGGAGAAGTTAGCTCCGCGAAAAAATGACAGAATCAACGATGGGGCAAGAGTCAGAGCGGCCGAAAAACTCATTGATAAACTCTTGAATTCGCCAATCAGATCGATAATACGTGAAATGAGCGATTTGTCGAATGCCCTTGTGGCTCTTGCTTATCTAAACATACCGGATGGACAAACTAAGAAACGTGATATATCGCACAGAATTCCCAATAATCAACTGATCAAGAAAATTCGAAATTACAGCAATATTTTTGTGCCAACAATCACGATCGACGTAAAACCATGTGGTAATTACGAGAATATCATTGGTATCAAAGAATACGAGAGTACGTTTGAGCTACCTGGTGGTGTTAATGCGCCGAAAAAATTAATATGCATCGGCACGGATGGCGTGAGAAGAAAACAATTGGTCAAGGGACTCGATGATCTTCGTCAGGACGCTGTTATGCAGCAAGTTTGTAACGTGATGAATTTCATGCTGAGAAAAAGCAAGGAAACGAAAAAGCGCAAATTGCACATAAGAACGTACAAGATTGTTCCCCTGTCGCAGAGATCGGGTGTCCTCGAATGGTGCGAGAATACACTGCCGATATCCAATGTACTCTGTGATTTGGGCGCAACACCAGGTATGCATACGAAATATTACCCTCACGATTGGAGCGTGAGCCGTTGCCGAATGGAGATGTCAACGGTCGATAAATCGCCGGTGGACGTTAAGCTCAAGGCTTTTATGCGTTGTTGCGAAAATTTGCATCCGGCATTTCATCATTTCTTTATGGAGAAATATCCATCAGCAGAATTGTGGTTCGAGAGGAAGCTCGCTTATTCGAGAAGCGTCGCAACAACTTCGATGGTCGGTTACATGCTCGGTCTCGGTGATCGACACTTCAGTAATATTCTCATCGATCAGACGACCGCCGAGGTCATACACATAGATTTTGGCATTGCCTTTGCACAGGGAAAAGTACTGCCGATACCGGAAACTGTGCCTTTTCGTCTCACTCGTGATATGGAAGTCGCGATGGGCATATGCGGCGTCGAGGGCGTCATGAGAAGAAGCTGCGAGGAGACCGTGACTGTTTTACGCGATCAACGAAAAATCTTGATAACACTGCTTCAAGTTTTACTTTATGATCCACTGTTCTCGTGGGCCATTACACCCGTGAAAACGGACGATCAGGAGAACAGCGGTGCTCGTCGTCATAATAGCAGATCGATCGACGATCGAGGTAAACATTAAACCAAATTTAAGGGGATGCATTTCCCACTTTTCTTTGAGAAAGAGCCAAAAATTTCTAACACAGTTCCTACGTAGAAGACTCAGTGGGGTTGACGAAGGTTTATTCACCTTATTTAAATCCTGTACATTCACAAAAAATATTTTTAGATTTTTTGAAAACCAATCTCAGCGATATGAGAGAGTGAATATGAAAAAACAATTGTTTCTCAGCTAATTTAAGAACTATCTTTGAGAATACGTTGTTTTTATCGAATATTTGCGAAAGATTGAAAAAAAATGAATATTTCCGACCCGTTAGACTGAAATACTGACTTAATCGTTGAACCCCAGAGAAATAACTATAACTTTGAAGATGCATCTTTTTTTTCTAGATTTTTGTAAAATTTCCCATCCTGTTATGAACCACGAGTTCTTGACATACAAAACGCATTAATAACGAGATATCTACATTTTAATTTTCGTCAATCGACGGAGAAAAAATTGAATTTATCCTATTCCTCTTTTCCACGATTTTAAGAAATCGGGTAATCGATATTGAGGCGTTTGACATGTCTATGAAAACTCGAATATCGAAAAACAGCCTTGTACAATCTAAAGATTTACTATTCGTTTACTGTAGGTGCGAAGAAAACAAACAAAATTGCCGAAAGGGCTCTATTGAGGATCGAACAAAAATTGCAAGGAACCGAAGATGGAATTGCGTCGAGTATATCCGGACAGGTTGCACGATTAATTCAGCAAGCCCGTGATCCTGCCAATCTGTGTCGTCTCTATTGTGGCTGGCAAGCATATTTGTAATTAAACATTCAAATGGGCGAGAGGAGCGGAAAAACGAAGAGAGCATCAACGCCATTTCCATATTTTTCTGTGATACACAAAAAAAACAAATAAACTGCGATGTATTTTTGGACGATGGTCGATGAGTGACTTTCGCGTGATATGACATTGCGACGTTGTTTGTTATGCGCAAGGGGTCGTTTTATATCTAGTAAATTATTGACAAGAGTAAATTAGATAATACGTCGTGTTTTATGCTTCTCCTCTAAGGCAAGTCATAATCGTCTCGCAGCACACAGAAGAAACTCAGTTTGGATGAGTCGATGTTTAGAAACGATTTTTTTGCTCTTTCTTCATCGAAGACTAACGATGCAAAAAGGTTCAATTTTTGCTCCAATAATCAATTCATCATATTTTTTTTTCAGTAATTTTCGTTTTTATTTTTTATTGTGAAAGGAAAAAATCTCCGAAATAGTGAACATTTTTTGGAAAGAGTAAATGTAACTTTTTCTCGGGATACATCCGAAATAATTTATGTGTGCCAAGGTAAATTTACGTAAACAATCTTGTTGACCTCACTCTCGAGCTCTAACGGTCTGATCTGTCGTTGAATTAAATTCGAATATTTTTATTTTCATGTTGGGAACGCCTACGACTACCTCCACCAATTCTCGAGGAGCGGACTAGCGTCAATTTTTTAAATTTTTTGAACATTCTTTGAATATCATATTCAAATATAAGATATATACATTATATTCGAACTTTTAAATACTAGTATAAATAAATTCAATATTATAATAATATTTTTGTTGAATAGTATATTTTGTACCAGTGTCTTGCGAATAAAATTTCGTACTTCGACTTTGAACTGTAAATAAATACGGCAACTGCAGTAGTTATCATAATCATTAAATCATAAAGGCCCCTAATTATGGTTGAAACGTTTTGTTTAGAATTCAAAGATTATTTTTAATGTCCATGTACAGTCGAGAAACAGAGGTTGCGTCTTATCGAAGTTTTCGAGTTACAGAGGATGATCAAAACAATATTCGACTTATAGAGGCTCGCAAAAATTCGCCAAATATAGTAGAGATATTCTTTATTTTAGGACACACATACACGGTTACCTTCCGACCGGATTTGTCCGCCTTTTTATTTTGTCTGGATTTTTGACTTGGATTAACATTTTTGAATGAATATTTAATTTTTACATTAAATTACTTAAAAGTAAAACACAGGTATTAAATTAGTCTTCAATCTTCAGTCAACTACTTACAACTAGTCAATCAGTCTCATCTCAACTTAGAACAATCAACTTCCAGTTCGAACATAAAACTCTTCTTTTGACAATCAACTTTACTAGTTAAAATATAAAATAACAATCTTTTTTATAAATTAACTTCACTAGATCAAACATAAATAAATAACCTTTTTTTATCAATCAACTTTACCAGTTCAAACATAAAATAATAATCATTCTTTATCAATCAATCAAACTCCTTGACTAGACTAAAATATCCGGACTTTTTTTTTAAAGTCTAGCTTTTTGTCAGGATCTTCGAAATTCCGAAATGGTAACGGGTAGGCTTTCGAGTAACCCTTCGTACATACAAGTTTTAGAAAATACATGATTACAAGTTATACAAAATGTAACGCACTTTTGTAAGAATTCTCCACGCATAAGCGACCATTGCATAAAGCGCTTCGAGTTGTAAAGGTCTGGGTATTGTAACTTCAAGTTTGACTTATTGGGATCTGACAAAATTCGTGAGACATCTGGTGTTAAATTTTGAACTATTAGTAGGGTGCACACGGACATTCATCACAAGAATATGTCACTCGTCCATGTTACACATACATGCCCAAGTGCAACCTAGTTTCTGCTATATTGTCTAGCCACTCCACCTCCACCTCCATGTCAGATCCCAATAGTCCGGGTACCTTAAAAGTTTTTAAGTTTTTCTTCGAATTACAGATGTTTTTGTAAGGGACAGACTGAATCTCAGGCATATGGAGGTTTTCGAGTTATATATGTTGAGTTAGCGAGGTTCGACTGTATATATAAATCCCCGTGTGAAAACATCGATTCCTCGGAACACATCAACGATCCCCATAATAAAAAAGGTCTATGAGTGTATGAAAATTCTCGGCCACATTCTATCGGATAGTATGCGACAGTATCTGACTCAAATATCAATGAGGCACGTACACGAATCTTATATTCAAATCGGCGACTGTAGCGAGGTAGACCCTGAACCTCATTGTGCGTATAACTTTTTGACGAAAAACAATCAACATTTCGTATCTGATTCACCGGTATTGGAAACTTTATATTGAAATAATCATAACAAGCTTTTTTGAAAATTATACTTATCTTTTTTTTTGAATTCTACGGTTTCCAGTTAAAGGCGTATTTAAGCTTTACAAAAAATATTTACACTGTCCTGATAGGTTTTTTTTCGTATTTTGGCTAAGTAACACAAAATGACATAAATGAATTCAAGGTTCATAAAAGTTCTATTCCTAAATAATTTACGAGAAAAAGACGGGTAGAAAGAAATAATGAAAAGGACTAATGATCATATTAGACTGCATATAAAAAAACGATAATTTTTTTTAGCTTTACACAATCTTAACTTATACTTGGACATAAAAAAATAATTCTCGCGAAAGATGGGGCCGGTCCTTCAAGATTGAGAGGTGACTCATCGGACTTTTGTCTTTTTTATTTCGTTAATACGTAAATAACGAATTTGCATGAATGAAAAATACACTTTTCTTGTTTTAAACCTTGTGTTCGCACCGGGTACCCGGGTACCCGCTATACACGTAACCTTCTATATCGGGGGCGACGGGTGCGAACGTAAGGGTTAAAATGATGAATATATTCTAAACTTTTGTATAATTACTGAATATGGGGCGTCCCAGATCGGACAGTTTGAAAAACTTTTTTTTTTATTTCCTCAATTTTTTAACATTTTTTAGTACCCATCAAAAGACCCTTCCTGTTAAATTTTGAGATTTTTTTGATTACCCGTTCAAAAGATGTTAAATTGACAAAAAAATTAACTCAAAATTTTTTTTGAGTTTTAAACTTTAAATCGCGTTTTTAAAAGTGAGTGTCTTTTTTTTTAACATCTATATATTCAACAATTTTTAAGACTAGTCCGACCCACACAGCAAAATTGATCCCGGGACCATCCTGAGACAGTCCCATTCGTGTCCTGCCAAGATAGTACGTCTTATGAATGTCTATGGGAGGTACCAGTAAGATATTGTTCTACCCGGGATTAATATAGGATGTCTTGAGGATATCCTGTCGCAACCGTGATTAGACGATCCCAACGGTCCCTCTTATAGACGTCTATGGGAGGTGCTAGTAAGACATTGGTCTACTCGAGATTAATATAAGATATCTCCAGGATATCCTGTTGCAACCGTGATTAGACGATCCCAAAGCACTCTCTTATAGACGTCTGTGGGAGGTGCTAGTAAGACATTGGTCTGCTCGATATTAATATGGAACGTCTTGGGGATATCCTGTCGCGACCGTGATTAGATGATCCCAACGCACTTTCTTATAGACGTCTGCGGGAGGTACTAGGAAGACATTGGTCTGCTCGATATAATATAGGACGTCTTGAGGATGTCCTGTCGCGACCGTGATGAGACGATCCCAAAGCACTCTCTTGTAGACGTCTCTGGGAGATCCTAGTAAGACATTGGTCTGCGCGATATTAATATAGGACGTCTTGAGGATATCCTGTCGCGACCGTGATGAGACGATCCCAAAGCACTCTCTTATGGACGTCTCTGGGAGATCCTAGTAAGATATTGGTCTGCTCGATATTAATATAGGACGTCTTGAGGATATCCTGTCGCGCACGTGATTGGACGATCCCAACGCACTCTCTTATAGACGTCTATGGGAGATATTAGTAATACATTGGTCTTCCCGAGATTAATATAGGATGTCTTGAGGATATCCTGTCGTGACCGTGATAAGACGATCTTAACGCACTCTCTTATAGACGTCTGTGGGAGGTACTAGTAAGACATTGGTCTGCTCGAGATTAATATAGGATGTCTTGAGGATATCCCGTGGTAACCATGTTTGGACGATCCCAGCCAACTCTCTTAGGGATGTCTGTAGGAGGTCAGCCATCGCGCAGCATTAGTTCCAACCTTGCCGCGAGATGGCGAACGCTACTCACATGCGGATAATGTGAAGAGCATGCTTATATAGGCGAGCGCGAACACGGATATCAATTCGACACCGACAGAAGTCAGACCTCGAAAGAGGCTATATTACAAATACAAGGAGTCCTTGCTGACTCCCTCTGTACCGTACACATTTTGTTAACATTTAATTAATTAATTGAAATTAATTAAAATTAAATCGAAACAAGAATTATTATCGACTACTGCATTGGCAGTCCAGGAGACGTCCCGAAGATATCCTGAAGACATCCCGGGATGGCCGTGGGACCGTCCCATTCCGGTAAACACAGCGGACACTTTAGAGCCCATGGGTATCCCATGGGATCATCCAAAAGACGTACTTGGGACGTATTATTTTGTGACTAATAATTCTGGAATATCTCGGTGACGTCTTATAGAAGTCTCGATAATATCTTACCGATATCTCCAGTCTGCTGTGTTTGCAGTCTCAGAGACGTCCCGAGGATATCCCGGGATGCCAATGGGACCATCTCATTCCGGTAAACACAGCGGACACTTTAGAGCCCATGGGTATCCCATGGGACCATCCCATTACCGTCACGGGACAATTGGTGTGATGACCAATAGACGTACTTGGGACGTATTATTGTTGTGTGGGGATCGTGAGATTTCCATAACTACTATTTTTTTTCGATTTTTGAAAATTAAAATTTTTTTTTAAATAAATTATTATAAATACCAATTTTTGTTACTGTATAGTATTTTTTTCAATATTAAGAATTTATTTTGATACTTTTTATTATTAATAAGTTCGTAAAATTAATAATTAATCGTTAAGTCTGTTTATGAACGATCATAACAACAGTTTTGATTTATTCACATATTTTTTTGAAAACCTTGCATATACGATTGTATCGCAAATAAAACCTTTCTTTTGCATCTAAATAATGTTTCTCAGGTGAAAATTTGACAACAATATTCGGTAGACTATTTAGGTTCAATGCCCACTCATACAATTCTTGAACTGTTGTTATTTACTTATCGATTAATTATTAATTTAAAAAATCTGTTCACAATGAAAAAGTGTCAAAATTAATTCGAAATGATTAAAAAAATACTATACAGTAACAAAATGTATTGTGGGTACCCGGGTACCCGGGTGCGAACACAAGGTTTAAAACAAGAAAAATGTATGTTTCATTCATGCAAATTCGTTTTTTACGTATTAACGAAATAAAAAAAATTGTCGTTATTTTTTGATACCGTCTAGTATAATACACTACCGCTCAAAAGTTAATTGGAAACACACCCCCACTCCGCGCAGCACAAAAAGTTCCACTGCTCTTTTAAAAATGAAGATATTCGAATTCAACCAGGGCGTTTTAAAGGGGAAATTTTCAGTTTAATTCATTTCGCTTTTTCTAAAAAAAATTTCGATTTTTTTTGAACCCTGTACGTCTTTTGAAGCAAGGTCCTTTTTCAGCTTTTTCTTTGGCGTTGAAATTTTGACGCACGACCGATGAAATTTTTTTCTTAACCGTTGTACGCATGAAAAACTTATCGGGGGGGGGGGGGGAATGAGTTTCAGTTTCGTTTTTTAAAAAGTTTCGTACGATTCTTTTTCGCAAAAAAACGGCCATATTTATAAAATGAAGCGTAACTCTAAAACTACAGAGATTGCGTGAAATCACTACGAGGGTAAACAGTTTCATACAATCATTCTGAATTCAGAGAAATTTGTTCAGAATTTTTTTTTCAAAATTTTTGTTTGAACATTTTTCCTGTCAACGAGATATTTTTTTATCTTAAACAATTGGGTCTTCTCCGTCATCTACACGGCTTTTTCGATTAAAAAGTCGTGCATGATAAAAAATTGTATGCAATCATTCTAGATTCAATTAAATTTTTTAGGCATTTTTCTTTCATAATTTTTTTTCCGAAAATTTTCCCTGTCGATGCGATACTTTTTGATCTTAAACAATCGGGTCTGCTACCTCATCTACACGGCTTCTTAATTGAAAAAACTCATTTGCATGTGTATTTCGATAAAAAAAAGCCGTGTTGATGAGGTAAGAGACCCGATTAGGTAAACAAAGATCTCGTTGACGAGAAAATTTTTCGAACAGTTTTGAAAAAAAATTCTTACATTTTTTTATTGAATTCAGAAAGATTGTATGCAACTTTGTACTCTCTTAGTGATTTCACGAAAATCAAGTAGGTTTTAAAGTTACGCTACATTTTATAAATATAGTGGTTTCCCTAGCGGATTGGGTGACGATGTTTTCACCCTGAAAAACCACTGAATCACGGTGATTTTTTACGGTGACAAAGTGCCCACAAAATCACCGAGATCTTGGTGATTTTAAGGTGATTCCAACATGATTCCACGGTGATTGTCACGGTGATTTTGTGACGGTGACAATCACCGTGAGAATCACCGTGGAATCACCTTAAAATCACCAAGATCTCGGTGATTTTGTGGGCACTTTGTCACCGTAAAAAATCACCGTGATTCAGTGGTGACTTCATCCACTAGGGTTTTGACGAAAAATTCAATATTTTTGCGAAAAAAAATCGTACGAAACTTTTTAGGAAGAGAAATTGAAGCTTACAGTTTATTCCCCCCCCCCTCACAAATGGATCATGCATAAAACGGTTGGAAGAAATTTTTATGGGATATACGCCAAAATTTCACCGCCAAAGAAAAAGCCGAAAAACGACCATGTTTCAAAGGGCGTATTGAGTTGAAAAAAAATCGAAAAATATTCTTGAAAAAAGCGAAATGAAACTGAATGTGTCGCCCTTGAAACGTCGATGGTTGCATGAGAATATCTACACTTTTAAAAGAGCAGTGAACCTTTTTGTGGGGCGCAGAATCGGAGTGAGTGTTTTCAAACTTTTGGGTTGTGTATATGGACCAACTTTTTTTTTATTTCTTCAATTTTTTTATATTTTTTAGTACCCATCAAAAGACCCTTCCTGTTAAATTTCAAGATTTTTCCGATTACCCGTTCACAGAATATTAAATTTAACAAAAAATCGCTCTTCTTCAGTTTTTTGGTCATAACTCCTTTAATAATGGTCCAAATTGAGTGTTTTTTTCAGAATTTATGTTTTTTTATGGCCTTTTCAGAAAAAAATACAAGAAAAATATTCGACGTATTTTTAATAAGTTTTTTGAGTTTTAAACTTAGAATCGTGTTTTCAAAGATGGGTGCATATTTTGATTTTTTGTAACATTTTTTTTTTTTACTTCTATTTATTCAACAACTTTTAAGACTAGTCCGGTCGTGGGCCCTCGATAATTACTTTTTTTCGAATTTAAAAAAAAAAAAAAAAAATTCGGTAAATTATTATGAATATCAATTTTTGTTACTATATACAGTCTTATAAAGTATATAGTCTTTTTGCATTATTTAGAATTTATTTTGACACTTTTTTATTGATAACAGGTTCTTAAAATTAATAATTAATCGTTAAGTCTGTTTATGTACAATAACAACAACAGATTTTATTTATTCACGTATTCTTTTGAAAAACTTATATGTACGATTATTTCCTGAATTAGAATATTCCTTTCCCAATACGTTTTCGTTGCTCATTATAATAATTGAAAGAAATTTTTGGGTCCCTGTGATTGACTTAGCAGTATTCTATCGCAAATAAAATCTTTATTTTGTATCTAAATTTGACAGCAATATTCGGTAGACTATTTGCGTTCGATGCCCAGTCATACTATTCTTGAACTGTTGTTATTTGTTCTTCGATTAATTATTAATTATTCATTTAAAAAATCTGTTAACAATAAAAAAGTGTCAAAATTAATTCAAATTTATTTTAAAGAACACTGTACAGTAGCAAAAATTGGTATTCATAATAATTTGGATAAATTTTTTTTTAATTTTCAAAAATCGAAAAAAATCAGTAATTATGGAGGGCTCACGACCGGACTAGTCTTAAAAGTTGTTGAATAAGGGTAAATGTTGTTGAGCAGAAGGTTAAAATAAAAAATTAAAAAAAATCAAATATGCACTCACTTTTAAAATCACAATTCAAAGTTTAAAACTGAAAAAACTCATTCAAAAACACGTCGAATATTTTTTTTGTATTTTTTTCTTAAAAGGCCATAAAAAACAAAAATTTTGAAAAAAAAACACTCAATTTATTAATAATAAAAGACAAAAGAACGGGTTTCAAAAAAATATAATATCTTGTGAACGGGTAAACGAAAAAATCACAATGTTTGACAGGAAGGGCCTTTTGATGGGTACTAAGAAATATAAAAAAATTGAGGAAATTAAAAAAAAAACTTTCAAATTGTCCAATTTGGGGTGGAACGCCCCACATACACGATCCTTGCACGCTCGACAATAATTTAAGTGTCATCTCGTACAAAGAAACTTTCGCAAAAATCTTTTTCATCATTTCTTTATATATATATATTAGACTGGTCGTTAAAAATTAAATATTTTGCGACGCGCCCTAAAAAGCTTCCGTTTAATGAAAAAACGCGAGGTAAATTTTTTTTTTTAAATTTAAAATAACACGTCCCGCAAGACGATCTACGTTGATTTTCATCGAAAAACAATTTTTATTACAAACGGCTAGACCGATTTGAATGAAATTTGAACACGTTACAAAGGTATATGAAGGCTATTTTTAGAAAAAATAACAGCTCATAATCTTCATAATAACTAATAAAAACAGCTAATTTTTTCGGAAATTATTATTTTTTCTCCAGGATAATGTTCTTGCACAATTATGAAAATAATTTTTTTGTTGCGTTTTAATATCCCATTTATTGTCTCCAAATTTCAAATTGATCGAAGAGGTACTTCATATTAAAAAAAAAAAACCCATTTTTAATATAAATTTTTTTTATTGTTTTAAATATGAAGTACTTCTCCGATCAATTAAAAATTTGGAGACATTATATGGGATAGTAAAACACGCAAAAAAAATTATTTTCATAATTGTGCCAGAACGTTATCCTGAAGAAAAAAAAATAATTACCGAAAAAATTAACTGTTTTCGCTAGTTATTATGAAGATTATGAGCTGTTATTTTTTATAAAAATAGCCTTTATATACCTTTGTAACGTGTTAAAATTTCATTCAAATCGGTCTAGCCGTTTGTAAAAAAACTTGTTCTTCGATAAAAATCAACTTAAATCGTCTCGCGGCACGTGTTATTTTCAATTTAAAAAAAAAAATTACCTCGCGTTTTTTCATCAAACGGAAGCTTTTAAGGGGGCGTCGCAAAAAATTTAATTTTTAACGACCAGTCTAATATATATATATAATTGTGGAAGTCACGTATTAATTATTTCAACAAGCATGAAAATTGCGAAAGATGATATTGTAGAGTTGTTGGCCTTGACAATGTGCGCTCCGATGAATAAAGATGAGATTCGACAGATTTTTTTTTGCGATAAGGAAACTTTTATATTCAGAATGAGCTCATAAACCAGAACCGAGGTGCATCCTAGCAAACAAAAATCGTGCAAATTGATACTTTGCAATTTTTTACTCTTTTTGCTATCGTTCACAGAGCCGCCTTTATAATTAATTTCTGGAGCTTTATGACGATTATTTTCATAAATCAAGCCCTCCTCAACAAGGAAGCTCAGGGAATGATACAAAAAAAATCAAATCTCATTAACTCCAAATTCCGAGAGTGATTTTTATTAAAATCTACATCAATAAGTCTTGTCGCTCGATATTTCTTTATAAATAACTAATTTCCTCGAGGGCCAATTTCCAAATTCAAATCTTGAGGACTCAAATGAGAATGCAAAACGTGCGATAGTAAAGAAATATATACACAGGGTAATCAATATTTATGAAAAATCAAATATCTTTGCAAAATCATTTGATCATCATTGCACAGCTATTTATACCTACGTTATTAAAAAAAAAAAATCAATCGACAAATTGTGCCTAAAGTTTTTCTTTCTCGTTGACTTATCAATGAAGATAAAAAAGTTTATCTATGAATCGTCGACGATAATGATTTTTCGTCAAGCTATGGAGGCTGGATATTCTGATGAGTCCCAAGATTCTTCCAACAGTCGCAGAAATTTGATCACTGTTATCATATAAAATATGCTTTATTGTGTCTCTTTCTGTGCTCGCCGAACTCCCTGCATTCCCCTTCTATCGTTCGAATTGAAGATCCCCGGAACGTATAAGAAGTCGCTCATGAAGCGAAAAACGGCACATCGATGATCATGGATACCAGCAACTTCAGTTCCGTTCTTCTCGGTATTTTTTTATTCATCAATCTTGCTATCAGCGCATCTACGAGTGAGTCTTGAGTCAGTAGAAAAATAATTGAATTTTTATAATTACGTTTTTCATTTTTTTGTTTTTTTTTCCAGATTGCAATTGTCCAGGTCCGCTAAAATATTACGAGGAATTGGGATGTACGCCGATCTTCAAAAATCCCGGTGATTGCTGTGCCGTAAAATACAATTGCGATGGCGTAAAGAATCTGCCTGTCGACAAATGTTTCATAAACGGTCATACTTATGAAATTGGTGAATCGCTGAAAACCGAGGATGCGAATCCTTGCGATATCGGTTGCGTATGCGCCATGGGCGCCAGAGGGTCAGTATTCGTTGATTAATTAATTGGAAAAATAAATTAAATGAATATAATAAAATGAATTATAGAAAATCTCTGTCCCTCTTCAAATTCAATAGAAACTCATTATATTTGCATTATTTCGCAGATTTTGAATTTCTCGAAGAAATCAAATGATTCCCCATGCATAAAAAGTTCTAGAAATCAACTTGAATTTAAATTAACCCTTGCTTCCCAAACTGGGGTGCCGGACACCCCAGCCATACAAACTGTAATAAAAAATCAACTATTGGATATTTTTCTCTGAAAATTGATTTGGAACTGCTCAAAAGCTTACTTTAAAAGATCATATAGGTTATGTAGCCAAAAATTCAATTTAAGTTCACTGAAAAATGTGCAAAAACAAAAAAAAAATGAAAACATAACAATTACAAAAAAATTCATATTTTTTTTATTTTTTAATATTAACGGCTAAAATTTCAGCTGAGTATTCTACTTATGTGTCACTATAAGAAAAAAAATTATTAGTTTACTGGATCTTTAAAAAAATGTATTTATTCTGAGAAATAAAGGACGAAATTTCACGGAAAAATGAGTTATGCATTTTTGCCAAAAAATTTTATTTTATTTATGAAAAAAAAGAAAATCTTACATTATTTTTACTAAAAATAATGAAAAACATTATTCTAAAGAAAAACTATTCAACTTGAAGTATTATTTTAAATATCAACAGTCATTGCACATATAGGTACACTGTGCAGTTGACAAACTGCACGATGACAGAATGCACAGCCTAGTTTGCTTTTTCTGTTTTCTTTTCTTGTGCAGATTTCACATCAACGTTGAGTTTACGCATTTGAAATAAGACAGAATGAAAAAAAAAATAAGAAGTTGAATAATATTATATAAAAACTACATTCTTCACTCTGGAATCAAAATATACTCGAAAAAAAAAGTCAACACGGAAAATCAATTCGACCATACTTACCATACTGGGGTGTTTGAAACCCCACGCAACTTTGAACAGTTACTAGTGAAGGGAGGAATCGGGTGCGATTCCTCCCTTCACTAATTCTCTACACGGCCGCATATCCAAACCAACCTTTGAACAGTTACCACAGACATAAACTAGTGCAGAGGTATGCCAATCCCCTGAATAGGTACTGGCGGTCTGGAATTATTGACAAATATTGACGCAAAGCGATTTCCTCAACGTTTAGTTGTTCAAAATAAAGGAAAAAAGGCTGGGATGTAAACCACCCTTAGGTGGCAATCAAGTGTTAATATCAATAATAACATCAATGACTCCATTGATTTTTCATAGAGCAAGTTTTGTTTTCTAGATTTCAATGATACTCAAATGCAATTAAATAAAATTTTTATTCAAATTCATATTTTGGCAAAACTAAATGACAAATTACGATTTTTAAAAAATACAAATATAATTATTTTTCTCAAAAGGCCTGAATTCAACTGTGCGATCGTCGATTGCTTTTTCGGTCCCACATCACCCGGTTGTTACATGAAACGCAATGCGACTGAATGCTGCAGCAGTGGTGTGGAAAGTTGTCGTGAGTGAAGAGAAACACAAAATGTTCATTTGCAATAAAATATGTTCAAAAATGGAGAGTATTTTTATCAAGAGATATTATGTCGAATGATTAACAGCTGATAAGCCCGAGGATCGTCCGACTTGCGTTGTTGATGGTAAAACTTACAAGGACGGTGAATACTTCAACCCCGCAAATGAGCCGGAAAAATCATGTTATTGTGGCAACGGATATACAGGTAATGATTTAATTCCCTTTTGAAGAATCTGAACCAATTGGGAATAATTTTTCCCGTTTTCTACTGCTCATGTCAGATGTAAATTTATCATCTGGCCCAAAAGTTATAAATTTCCGTCGGTTTATTTCAGGCGAAAATGTCGAGCCATTCTGTGTTCTGCCAAAACACAGTTGGTGCGGTACCATGTTGCGTCACGCGGATGATATTCGTGAAAATTGCATTCCAACTTATTATCATGGTCAATCGCCAAAAACCGATTGCAGCGTTGCATACAGATGTCGTGAGTATGAATTATCCTACAACAATGGATTATTGGTAAAAATTCTGATATAACAGCACTTTAAATTTTATAGAAAATGATAGAGACACTGTGATATCAAAATCAACGAATTCAGCGAACCTGTCGAAATCTGCAATGACTGAGACCACGAATTCCGGTTAGTTGTAAATGACATTTCAAAAACCTGTTTCTCACTCTCACTCTCTCTCTCTTTTTCTCTCTCTCTCTCTTGTCCTTGACACGAATAAAAAAACATAATTCTACTGTGAGAAACAAGTTTCATTGCGGGGGAAAGTTTCGTAAGTTATTTAAAGAAAAAAAGCGATTCCATCATTGCTGATATAAAAGGGAAACAAATCGATTCAAATCAACTTCACGATGATTCTGTAATTATTAAATCACAATTGACAAAGGAGGCTCTAGAAAATACTCCAGACAGTAAATATAGTGATTAAACTTTCTCGTTATCAAATTTACCAAAAATCGATTTTAAACATTCATGTGATTTAGAATTTGTAAAAAAATGTAAACATTCTAATTTGTAGAATTATTAAGATATTAAATTTAATTTTTTTTTAAATATCGTATAAGAATTGACCTCGGATTTGAGTAGTGCGACTAGAATTTTGAGTAAAGATTTAAATTTTGTCAATTTGTGTTGCATTCATCAAAGTAGAAAATCCTAAAAATTTTAAACTTCTGCATTGCTTGCCCATTTGTCTTCCATGGTTTACGAAAAGATTATGTGATGATTTACAATTTTATTATTTACCATTTTTTGTATTCGCAGAAATGCAGTGCATGTTTGGAAATCTCATGATGCAAGTCGGGGATGAGCTCAAACAAGCGACAGATTATAGTTCGGTGTGCGTAAAATGCGTCTGTGAAGTACCACCGATCCCAACATGTCAACGTTTTCCTGATGACGAATGCGACGTTACAAAACACGACAATTTTAACAGACGTTGAAATCGCAGACATGATTTTATCACCGTAAATTAAAAAAAAAAGACTACGTATATATTATAGATGAATATAGAGTATTGATTTATAGATTAATAATAATAGAATAGAATATATGGATGTAGAAGTAATATAGAATAATAATATTAGTTAGATTTTCAAATTCGAATTGTTTTCTAAATAAGATTCCTCAATGCTTTGCGACATTACTAAAAAAACTGACATAAAAATCCCGAGAAAAAATGTTTCCCTCAAATAAAGCCTCTTTTATGAGGAAGCGAAAAGTAATTATAAAGAATGATGTGACGATAACCAGTGGCTGTTTAGTTGAAACGCGAAAAGGCCAGAATAATTGTTTGTGATAATTGTTGAGTGCTAATGAAAATCTTGTTCTGCTGTAGATATTATCGCGATTATGCACATCACTTCTCAGGTTTCTGTCATTGCACGTTATTTACGTTTTGCCGAGCACCCAGTGATGCAAAATGACCGTCATTTTGAGTTCGCGTCAGTCACGCGTCACCTGACCGTCACTTGACGTCATTTTCGTTTTACATAATTTTCTACGTGAAAATGACGGTCATTTTTACTTTCGTCATCTGACAAGACAAGCCTGACAGGGACTTCTATCTAGATGGAAAATGACCGTCACGATTTTTTCGGTCATTTTTTTCGGTCACAACACTTTTAGATTTCATGATAATTGTAAAATTAATTATTTTCATCGTGATTGTTTGAGTAAATTGGGAATTACAATATTAAGAACATTGGAATAAAGGAAGACAGGAATTTTCAATATTTTTTAAATTATAAACGTCGTATTATTATTTTTATTTTCTCCCGAATGGCGGCGGTGTTTGCAGTGTGTGCGCATGCACTAATATGATATCGGGCGGTCAGTCATTTTCGTCATTTTTGCATCCGTCATGTGACGGTTCTGTTACGGTCACACGACGGTCACGTTACAGCTTCACATCACTGCGAGCACTACCTCTTCTCTGTCTCCCTCCTTTCTCGGCAATCGGGATTTCGTAAAAATCACAGCACGCAAACGGTTCTTCGTATTCTTGAAGACATCAGACAAAACATCGACCACCGCTTTTGACAATCCTTTTTTTTTCCAGCAAAGCTTCCGTACCCACGGTCGTACATACAGGTCTGATATCTCTATTGTTCTTTCGGTGGTGGGGGTGACATAGAATTCGAAGGAGTTCTTAGTTTACATTATTGCCACGTCGCTACTATCGAGTGCCAAAGTGAAATATATAGTACTACTCCTTGATTAATGACTCTCTCACACATGGTGGCAGGCACTCGATCACAGCGCTCTGACGGCACTGCTTCGAGTACTATGTCACCCCCCACCATAGGAGATATCGGACCTGTATGCAGTGATGCAAAATGACCGTCATTTTGAGTTCGCGTCAGTCACGCGTCACCTGACCGTCACGTGACCGTCACGTGACGTCATTTTCGTTTTACATAATTTTCTACGTGAAAATGACGGTCATTTTTACTTTCGTCATCTGACAAGACAAGCCTGACAGGGACTTCTATCTAGATGGAAAATGACCGTCACGATTTTTTTCGGTCATTTTTTTCGGTCACAACACTTTTAGATTTCATGATAATTGTAAAATTAATTATTTTCATCGTGATTGTTTGAGTAAATTGGGAATTACAATATTAAGAACATTGGAATAAAGGAAGACAGGAATTTTTAATATTTTTTAAATTATAAACGTCGTATTATTATTTTTATTTTCTTCCGAATGGCGGCGGTGTTTGCAGTGTGTGCGCATGCGCAAATATGATATCGGGCGGTCAGTCATTTTCGTCATTTTTGCATCCGTCATGTGACGGTTCTGTTACGGTCACGTGACGGTCACACGACGGTCACGTTACAGCTTCACATCACTGGGTATAACTACAGGGGAACTAGAGGGAAGACGAAGACCAGACGGTAGACGGACCAGAGCAGGCCGGAGAAGACCATGGTATAATGTACTGTACGTCTGTATACAGACAGTATACTGTGTGTATTGGCCGGTGTGTATTCCAGTATATCCTTTGGCGTGCTTTGGCGCATGTAGCCAGGGTTGGCAACCTCGAGCGATCAAATTATCGCACCAGGGCCGTCAAATTATAGTACAAGCAAAAAAATTATCGTATTTTTCATTTTTCAATTAAAACTATTGAAAAAATAAAATAAAAAGTAGATTTGGGTTACCCAGTACAAATGAAACCCAAATAAACTGCAACCTGCTGTGGATGAAACCTCAATAAACCCAAATAAACTGCAACTTGCAGTGGATGAAACCTCAATAAACCCAAATAAACTCAACCTGCTGCGGATGAAACCCAAATAAACGCATTATGTTACATAGTACAAGCGTTATGTTACATAGTACACATGGTCAAACTATGTGATATCTACTATCATTATGTTACGGTTGCCAACCCTGCATGTAGCGGAATTTACCGTTATAGCTCGGGCGAGAAGTCTTCTTGGCCTCGGCGTCGGGTCTTTTTCACTTGTGGAGGGGGAATCGAACGCCTTCTTTTGTGTACGTGATCGTGATCGCCAGAATATCCCTACTCTTCTGCCCTCTAATACTTTGCATCAGTGTCTCTCACTCCGCACAGTAGGAGAAAAGCCCAAAAACCTGGCCAAAACCCCAAAAAATAAATTTTCGAAATAGGGTCAGTTGAGTAGTCATTCAGGTAGAGGACTAGTAACTGCATTCTATTGTGGAAGGGAAAGCCCTTTAAGTGTATACCTGCGCCGCAGCGTCAGTTGGCAGTTAGTGTTCGTGAAGAGTGTACGTGTCACGCGCTGAACAGACGTAAATAACGCTGACTTCAAAAACCCATAACTTTAAAGTGACGGGTTTAATTTCAATTCTGCAACATGGATACGACTTCTGGAGGTATGTAGAACATATTTTTACATCGGTTGAATCTAAACTTTATGTATAAATGATTGAAATGTAGTATAGCCTTCGGCATAAACAAAATTGAATAATTTTGAAAACTTATATTTTCAACGGTCCGAAAAGTTATATATTTTGTCACATTTTGCAAAGCTCCTAGTCTCGGCCTTTAGTTTAATGTATAAGCTTTCGAAATTTACAAGAGTTACCTGCGGAAAACGTGCGTCTTGTCCGTTATGATTTTTTTCGCATCGTGCGGTAGCCGAGCGTGCACGCGGCACTATTGAGCAGCTTCTGCGCCTCTACCTGAGAATGGGTGAAGTAGCATCATAACGGACAAGACGGCTGTTATACGCTTGAAATAAATTATTTTAATATATATGTATGTGTATATATATATATGTATATATAAATTTTCTGTGATTTAATTATGATATATACGTATGCATATATATATATATATATATATACATATACATATTAAAATCAACCACATAAAAATTTCTTAAATATGAATGAAATGTTATAACATTCAAATAAAATATTTGAATATATATATATTATATAGTAAGCAAAGCTTTCTTTTAACCAAATCCATGTCAATATTTTCTGTCTAATTTTTTTAAAATTATTTCAATTATTGCGGTTATTTATTTGGTAAAATAATGTACATTGTTCAAGTTATTGTATTAATTGAAAATTTTATCTTTTCCTTTAACACCAATTTTCTACAATTTTATGTCTTTATTACAGGATCCGGTTACAAAGAATTGGTGCTGACAAGGAAAGAAGTATTTCTGATAATCAGCGAGCATTTATCCGTTAAATTCGTTTCCTTGATCGAATTTATGGTAGAAAAAATTTCCAAGGACACCGGACGTACAGTTGCAGTGCCTGAGGACTCGAAACAGACTTTTTCGATACTCTTCAATCAAATGAGAACGAGGTGGCAACAAGCTCACAGAAAATCCTGTGTATTTTTCAAGAATAACGGTGAATGACTTAGCAAGCAGGTATGTTTTGCCGCACCTACAGACACTGTAGTAACAAGCCCGGGTAATACGGGCGGCCGCCCGTCCGTTGAGTTGACAATGTCCAGTGAAAGATCTAAACGAAGGAAGACCCAAGATATTCGTACATCGTTCAACTCGGTCGAGTTAGCATACGCTACTCAGATGAGCCTTCGCTCTTCAGGACAATCCGACGCCGCAAAAGTTATTAAGGACGTAACAATAACGAGTCCTTTAAGAGCTTCCAAGTATCGTAAAGCTTACTCAGCAACGGATGAAATTGCTTTATCCGAAGAGGCTGCACTTTCCGCTATGATTGAATATAAATTCTCCAAGAGTTCTTACCAGGGAATGAGAAGATTAGGGAAGGAAAATAACTGTAAGCTATATCCGTCTTACGAAAAAGTGATGAAAGCAAAAAAGCGTTGTTATCCACCACGTGATGCAATCAGGATTACAGAGAGTAGTGCAGAAGTCCAACTACAGGCACTATTAGATCATACAGTTGAACGTATGTTACTCGTCCAAAATGTACTCATTCAAAGATTGACTCTAGATAATGTTCGTAAAATGGACTTGATTTGCAAGTGGGGTTGCGATGGAAGTTCTGGGCAAAGTGAATATAAGCAGACGTTCAGTGATGACAGCAAATCTGATGCGCATGTATTCTTTACTTCAGTCGTGCCATTACAACTCGTGTGTTATGATCAACAATCGAAGGAAGAAATAGTTGTTTGGAAGAACCCCAGACCCTCGTCTCCACGATTTTGTAGACCGCTTAGACTATTGTTTCTACGCGAAGACACAGAGTCAACACTTAATGAAGTCCAAATTGTTGAAGAACAAATAAAGTCACTTCGTCCATTCGAAAGTGTAATAGATGGAAAAGAAATCTCCGTAATGTACAAGTTGTTGTTCACCATGATAAATGGTAAAGTTTGCAACGCTGTATCATTGACGAAATCTGCTCAACGGTGCTATTTGTGTGGAGCAACCAGCAAAGATTTTAATGCCATCGACACTGTATTGCAAAGGGAAATCAATGAAACAAATTTGAAGTTCGGATTGTCGACGCTGCATGCGTGGATACGGTGCTTCGAGTATTGCTTACACGTGTCTTACAAACTCGGCATTAAAAAATAGCGAGCTCGAAGTGCCGATGAAAAAAAAATTACCCAGGAACGCAAGAGGGCCATTCAAGAAGGATTCAAGAAGCAATTGGGTCTAAATATCGATCGCCCAAAGCCTGGATACGGCAGCAGCAATGATTGCAACACAGCTCGGCGATTCTTTGAAAATTCGACGGTTTCCGCTGCGATAACGGGGGTCAACGAAGAAGTAATTAAACGCTTGTACGTAATCCTACAAGTTATATCGTGTGGCCACGAGATAAACTGTGAAAGATTTGAACAGTATGCTATTGAAACGGCAAGAAAGACCGTTGCATTATACCCTTGGTACTCCATGCCTACTTCGGTGCACAAACTATTAATTCATGGTCCAGTGATAATAACTCATGCTCGATTACCAATCGGCCAATTATCCGAAGATGCTCAGGAAGCTCGAAACAAAGACATCAAACGATATCGAGAAGATTTTGCGCGAAAAAGTTCCAGGGTTAAAACTATGGAAGATGTTTTTCATCGGCTCTTAGTTACTTCTGATCCGTACATTTCAAGTGTCAGAAGACTACCCTACCAGGACGAACGACAGTAACCAACGTCGTTTGTCTTTCATTCCGACTGTAAAATGATGAACTCCGACGGTTGGACCGTCGGGTACCGTCGTTTCACAAGACAAACGACTGTCGGTTACTGTCGTTCGTCCTGGTAGGGTACCACAGAAGAAGCTGAAGAGTTTGTCGCCGGAAGCTGTAGCGATGTTGATCGCTCCTAAAGTGACTGCTGCAGCAGACGAATTTTGCGCCGAGATTGAAGCCGTGCCGGGAGTTGTAATAGATACAAACTCGGATAATGATTCTGACTCCGACTCCGATTACGATTTTGATTAAGAATAAAATTTTCTATTTTTGAAACGTTCCGTATGTATTTTGGAAATAAAAATAATAATTGCGTAGAATACACTGTTCACGTTTATTTTATTATGATGATTTTTTTTTTATATATTAATTTATCTATTTAGCAGGATACTCGGCCATTTTGTTTATAACAATTTGCTGTAAGCTCTTTGTTGCAAGTTATAAACAATAGATATCGGATTGGTAATCAGCGACCTTGAAAACCCGTATATACCAATTTTTGTCAACATCTGGTAACTTTTTAACGTTCATGTCGGCCATATTGGATCGGCCATTTTTTTTACGATAATTTGGCTTGCGGATTCGTAATCAGCGACCTTGAAAACCCGTAAATACCAATTTTTGTCGACATCTGGCAACTTTTTAACATTCATGTCAGCCATATTGGATCGGCCATTTTGTTTACGATAATTTGGCTTTCAGATTCGTAATCAGCGACCTTGGAAACCCCTGTAAGCCAATTTTCATTCCCGTCAAAGGTCATTTGAGGTTTTGGCCAGGTTTTTGGGCTTTTCTCCTACTGTGCTCCGGTATGATTTCGTATTTATACCAATTATACATACCGCAACTCAACACATCTTTCTATATGTTACTGACAAAAATGATAGTACTTTCCGTCTTTTATTAGTGTCGATCCTGTCGATTAACAATAAATACAGGACTACTTGAATGTGTATAAATAATTTAAAAAACTTGGCACTGATTTGACTCAATGGTCGTATATATATTAGAGTGGACGTTCAATTGCACCCCGACGAGTGATTCGTTCAAGAGAAAATTAGCCCCATATGATAGGGTTTCGAATTTCAAATTGTAAGAATACATGCTTTATAGCTAAGAAACTTTGAGCTCGACGGCATGCGTTAATAATAACAATTTGAAATACTAAAATTTTAGGCTAAATTTTCTTTATTTATTATCTAAACGTGCAGGATACAGTTCAACGACCACTCTAATATATATGGGACATTCCACGCCAACTCTACAAGTGTTAAACCCCCCCGACCATCTCAAAATCATTTCAGTTTTTTTTAACGTTCTACTCAGGTGAGTGAAAAACGCGTCTAGATTTTTTTTCCGTATTTTTATCAAGCCGTTTATTTTCCAAAACATGTTTTATTTTTGTTTTATTTTTTTAATTTTAGGAATTTTAAATTTAGGAATCAATTTTTTTATTTCATCTTAAAAACTAAAAAAATAAAATTATTTTAAAAAATATCAGGCAGCCGCATCCCACTTTCTAATCGAGATAGATATTACTTATTTATGACCCAAAATCTGTACAAAAAATTGCAGATTTTTAAAAATTGTATTTCTTCCGTTATCCCTTTTTATTGAAGTATTTTATTGAAAAAAAAAGATTTTTCTCATTTATTTGGAAAAATATGCAAAATATCAAAATTTGCCAAGATATGTTTTAATTTAATTTTATTTTTTTACTCATATAAGACGTATTAGGAATTAATTTTTTTATTTTATTTTAGAAACTGAAAAAAAGAAAATTATAAAAAAAATATGAGGCAGCCACGGCCCACTTTTTAATCATAATAGATATTACTTATTTTTGACCCAGAATCTGTGGAAAAAATTGCAGAATTTTAAAAATGGTGTTTTTTTTCAAAGAGGCCCTAGAAATGGGAATGAATTGGTCGCTTAGGGAGGGTTGAATCTGGGCTGAGGTCAAGGAACATTGTGAGGAGACGGAAGAATGTTGAACGCCGATCCATCGAAAGTTTCAATGAGAGCGAAAACAAGGTCTCAAAACTGAATTGATTTTCCACTGAAATTGTTTACCGGTATTTAGAAAAAATATTCTCCGAATATCGCAGTTAGGTACTTGGGGCACTGGCAATCATTACGCAGAGATTCAAGTGATTGTAATTAGAAAAAAAAACTTTCTATTAGAAAATTACCACAACATTTTTTAATTTTGTAGATGTTCTCGTACAAATAGAAAAGGCAATGATACGTGATAACATCGAAACAAATGACCGACACCTCGCTTGCGCACATCCATTCACAGGAGGGTCAAGATTATTTAAAATCGATTGCTGCAGCAGCAAATTTCTCTTGGACCAATAGAAGTTCCATGACTTCTCAATCGTCGACGTCATATGAAGAACATCGAATGTCGTAAATAAATTTTTTACAATAAAATATCAAATGCTTCTTCACAGGCATTCCCGAAGGAATTTCATCAATCACCGGACGATCTCGACATGCACGTAATTTACGATTTATCTCACAATATCGATAAAGTAGACGAACACATGGTCGATAGAAAACTCAAAACTCTTCTGGTTCACAGAAAGGTGAGTGTCTGAAAGATTGTGCGAAAATTTCGATAAAAATGAGTGATTATTAATTTTTTTTTTTAATGTTAGGGATCTACTCGAGCATTTCCGCCTGAACTTGCAGTTACGTACCACATAGGCAATGCAGGAAACCTTCGTCTCGACTTGTCACGGAGCTGTAAGATTAATTTGAAAATGCTCTAAGCTCCACAATAATTTTGAATTTTCTTCCAATAAAATATGTTTTTTTTTTCTATTCTTTCTCCAGGGTCGAGCGTTATCAAGATCTCGTCGTAATTTGAACTATCAGTAAATTCTCAACAAGCTCAACGACCTCGGAATAACGGTCAGAGTGGCATCGCCGAAATAAGCGATGGAGGAAGCGCCGGAAACGTGGAAGAACGTTACGGACGTTGTCAATACTTGTCATGCAGCTGGAATATCGAAAAAAATGTATTAAATTAGACCCGTCGCGATTATTAAAGGCTGAATCTATTTAATCCGATCCTAGAAGAATCACGAGGTATAATTTTCGAAATACTCGCCATCCAATCTCTTTCAATCGTCATCTTATAATTCGTGCCGATGTTCTTCAATAAAGGAATTCATCACTTGAAGATCTTTACTTTCTCGTCCGGGAATCGACAGATAGAGGATCGAGAATTCACAGGGAAAACAAAAAAAAATGCCTTTTAAAAATTTTTTTTTTCAGCTTCTTTATTTTCATCATAACATTTTTATTCCGCTATCATAATTTACTTCGCTATCATTAATTATTCAATTGAAATTTTTCAGGTATGGATTTGTATTTTTTTAGTACGGGCAATAAATATTTCTAAATAATTTTACATAAAAGTTTGCTTTCTCGGAGTTCTGGGACATTTTAAATAAACTCATATGAAAATTTCTGAAATTTTCAGTTGGAAAATCCTGTTTCAGATTACATACTTGGTGTACAGCTGGATTCGACATCGCAAGAACACTCGACCACATGGTTGTAAATCGTGCATTCTAATCGTCCGCTGCAGGGATTAGCGTCACATGGATTTCCACAGCGACTATTTATGCAAGCTTTGTTCGTTGAACAATTACTGCTGCTGCGACAACCAAGTGGATTGCACGAGATTCTTGGATTACCGGCGTAACCTGATGGATATTTGTGAACTACCTCATGATTTATTCCATAACATTCGGCGCCTTTGGCGCAAGTCGCGGGAATCGGCGAGCAAGCTGGTACGCACGCATTATGCACGCATGTGTGGGTGTTGCTGCATTGTTGCTGCATTGAAAGGAAAAATTATGTTAAAAAAATTGAGAAAACGAAAAATATAATTTTTCTTATCAATAACGTTATACGTCACTCATTGTATTTTTTTTGTTCCACAAACGAGAAGGTTAACTTACTTTTGGTACTTTCGGTACCAGGATTTCCATCGTAACCGATCAAACACGAGCATATTGGTTTGAGATTGACGCCGTGTTAAAGCGGAATTTGGCCATGGTGGTGATTTTTATTTTTGATTTTTTATCTTGATCCTAAATGAAGTTTTTCGATTTTCTCAAATTTCTTCTTTTTCAAAAATTGACTCGAATTGGTCAGTTTTTAGTTTTTCGTAAGGTTTCGAAAAAACCTCATTATTTCAAAGAATCTTTTGAAGATTCTTATCCAATGCGATAAAAGAATCTTTGAAAGAATCTTTGAAAGAATCATTCAAAGAATCTTAAAAAGTCTTAGATTTTTGGAAAGAACCTTTGAAAGAATCTTAAAAAGATTCTTAGAGTCTCGGAAAGAATCTTTAAAAGAGTCCCGCTCCGGATCATATCCGGGATTCTTTTCAAGATTCTTTCGAAGATTCTTTTTTTCTACGCGGGTAGTTTGCACGTGCCACTTCCGCTGCTAATGTATCTACTCGGACATCCGCATACCATCGTTCTGACCGGGTGTGTTGGCAATACTTTGCACTCCGATGGTGCTTGACATGGTTGGATAACGAGGCATGGAGTACCCTCATATCCCTGATCGCACGATGATTTCTCACGAACAATTTGCGTTTCGACCGCAATTGCAAGGATCCCAACGGCTGTTCACGCAAGCCTCGTTTTGATCACACTCGTCGTCGCTCTTGCACGTTCCAACAATTCATGGAAACATAGTTTTTTTTTATAATGTAGATTATGCAAGAACGAAAAGGTAAGAAATTTGCATACTGCAATTTTAGAATTTTTAGGCTTTCGCAAATTTTTATCTATGAATAAGTATGGCAGAGGAGCTATTCATTCGTGAGATCATTGGACCACCTCGGTATGTAATGAGAATTGACATCGCGTGACAAATCACATGAATTCGTACGAAATCGATGTTTCGAAAATATCGTTGAAATCACTTGAAATCGCTCCAAAATGATTGAAATCAATGTGAAATCACTTGAAATCGGGCGAAATCACATGACTTTTGAAATCACACAAAGACTTCATGAAATCAGTGGAATCATATGAAATCGACTTCATTCTGAAATCGCTTGTACACCGCATACGGTAGTGAATAGCCCCTCGAGTATGGCTTTGTCGATTTTAGTATCACAAGTTATATTTTCAAATTATTCAAAATAGAGTTGGTTTTGGCTTGGACAAATTTTACGTTTGGCATACGAAATTTTACAATTTGTTTAACGATACGCGGACTTTGATTAAATTTTGATTTCCTTACTCTGTCGACATATTCTATCGGAATCGGTGATCCATCCGCCGGGACAAGTGCAGGCCATCGTTCTGACTGATGTATCGAGTACATCGCATCTCGCATTTTCCAAACAAGGTCTTATCACGTGAAAAGGATTGACGCAGGATTCATCAATGTACGCGAGTTTGCTCGGACACTCGACGTCTTTGAGACACTCCGGTTCGCCCGTAGATGGCGAACGCTCGCAGTACGAGAAAGGATCTCTGGCTGATGTATCTTCGGGCCGCGACAGACGGCAACGTGATTTCTCACTAAACATTGTGCATTTTGAGCGCAAGGCGAACGTTCGGAGCACGGATCGACGCGTCGTGTGTTTTCGCACGCCAGATTTTGCGAACATTCGTCGTCGTTCGTACATTCGGCTCTCTCGCACAGTAATCTCGGGATTGCCGAAATAACCGGGACCACAGTGACACGACGAATGATTCTTGCCCCGACATACGGCATTCATCGCACATTCATTGTCCAGGAAGCAAGTTTTCTTCAGGTTGTTCTGTGTTTTTTAACAAAAATAAAAATTCAGCAATGGCGACAGAAATATTGAGAATCAGGCTAAGAGGAGCTATAAGCGGATTAAAATATTTTCTAAAATCATTGATTACTTTACCGATATATTTAATCCCAAAATCTTGAAAATTGTATGTACAAGCTTTCAAGGAGAAAATAGTACGAATTAAGGTTGATCTGGATTCCAACCCTCAGTTTACACGGTGATGAATCCACGGATATATAAATTTTTTTTTCAAATTTGTAATTGTAAAAAAGAGCTCTCACTAATCGAAACCGATCTAAAATTACAAATTTGACTCCATAAAAACTGCTACAAAATATATTCGACGATTTATTGGCGAAAATTGAATTGTTTTGCTGTTAGGCAATTGTTAAACATTTTTTTAAACATTGATTAAGAACTCTGTAATCAAGATTCATCGTTGGTCATACCAGTTTCCCATTGGAAACGCGTACAAACAATTTTTTAAATCTTGATCCTTTATTCACTCGATTGAATCAAAATGATTACCTCAATGGGCTTGATTTCAGGATCAAGGAATTATTTTTCTTACTCTCGTCGAAGGTGCAACCGGCGAATGGATTGCCCTTGTTTGAACGCAAACACACATCGGGGTGTGACTGATCGTACGGCATTTGGTATTCGAGCCACATGCACCGGGACAAGGATCTCGGCACTTTTGATTGACGCAAGCGGGATTGCTCGAACATTTAGAAGTACTCGTGCACTCAGACCGACGATTCGGCGGTGAACCGAGATATTCCGGGTTGCACGAGCACGATGGAGCATCGTTGAACACCTGACACTGGGCGTTTGGTCCACAGGGTGAAGGTTGACAAGGATTCACGAAGATAGCCAGTTTGTTCGCTGCAATTAAAACCACTCTTTGGTCTTTTTGTTTTCTTTTTTCGCGTTACATCCATGATTGAAGATTTTTTTTCGTTTGCTTACGTTTCGGGTCGCATCTCATGACGGGATTGCCAGTGAGTTCCAAGGGACAGCTGCATATTGGATTGTGATTGATGACATGACAACCTGCGTTCAAGCGACAGGCTCCGATGCAAGGATTAATGCACTTTTGGTTCGTGCATGCGTCGCTTCTCGTGCAGTCCGAACTGACGACGCACTCGGGACCGACATGTCAACGGTAAACCGATGTAATTCTCGACTCAGGAGCAAACAGCTTGACCGTTTACCTCACGACAACGACTGTTTTGCCCACAGGGCGTTGAATTGCACGGATTTCGCACGATCGGATCTAAAAAAAATTATTTTCATTTTATTGAGCAAATATTTAAGATTATCAATTACCCTTAAAATCAAATATACCGCGATTTTTTAAAATTAGCACTGATTTGGCTTCTCAAATACGTTTCATTGATCATCTCATTGAAAAATTATGGCTTTATTTCTTTTTCCTTCCTTATTAAGGAAGCTTTGTTTTCACTACTATATTATTATTATGGAAGGTTGTTTACTATTATATTTGGCAAAAATCTATCGAGGCTCAAAATTGTATGAAATTTTTTATTTTTTTTTAAATAGCGCAAGCACTTTAACTTCTGCAATTTTAAAGATATTGCACTGAAACTTTGTACAGAACTAGTATAGCTATCGAGGTTATTCGTTATTAAATTTGGCAAAAATTGATTGGATGATTAAAATTTTATAGAAATCAAAGTAACTTCGCATCACAAAAAATGTAAAAAAAATCATATTTTAATTAAGGAATCACCGCATTAAAGGGCATCCTAATGATATAACAGAACGTTGCACCAAGGCTTTGATGGGCACACCGACGGCAATAGCGAGGATTCGAAGCTCAACGTTTCATGCTGTGATTCACGATAAAGCTTAGCAAAGATCGGATGTGTTTTTATCTATGAAAAATAATTCAAATTTGAATAATCATATACAATTTTCATTTTTCGACTCTTCGAACGATTTCAATAATTTTTTTTTTCTCACCCAGGAATCCGTTAATCCGTCGCCGATCCGAGAGCCTAAGTCGATCCAAGAGCCTAGGCCAATCCAAGATCCCAAACCGATCCAAGAGCCCAAGTCGATCCAAGAGTCCAAGCCGAATTCAAGAGCCCAAGCCGTTGTAAGAGCCAAAGACTTCGAGCGAATATTTCAGAGCAGACCCAGAAATACGTCCATGTCAAATTTCCAATTTCCAAAGATGCACCAAACTTCTCGGCTCGACGCGCTATATTTTGCCAAGTTATATGACTGTTGTCAACGTCGTTGCGATCCAAATACCAATCGCAGTATTTCAAGTAAACTTTTTCGGTCTTTTTGATAACACCAACACGTTGTTTTTTCGCCATCTTCAGGCAATTTATTGAAATTTCTAATTCGGAGAATTGAAATAATCGGTAATCATGGAAAAGAATTTATCCACATACCTCGTTTTTTGCATTCATTCGCAACCCCAAATTACGATAAAGCGTCAGTAGAGCGGGACTAACAGTTTCTGAACCGTCCGTCAAACGTTTTATATTCCATATCATTGCCTTTATGTATTAGTCCTTTTTTCCAAGGCGCTAAGATACTGATAGATAGTCATCGCGTATGCTATTGGCATTCATTTGCGATCTTTTAGAGCTATCAAATTTCGATCGAACGCTTTTATCGCTGATTGCGTCCACGATTCCTCAACATCTGCGGCAATTTTTCTCTATACGAATGTATAGAGAAGTAGAAGTATTCAGTTAGAAGAAAAACAAACAATTGATGATTAATCATCGAATTTTGCATTTTGCCTTCCTTAAAAAGGAAAATGCGATGTAAAAAAATTAATGGTAAACCGTGCGGAAATAATGCGCAAAATTTCATTGCAAAATTTTTTTTTCTTCTTGTCACCGATTTTGGATACTCACGCAGAAAGCTACTGTAGGTTTGAGCTCGTCGATTTTTTGTCAATGCTATTCACGGACTACGTCACCGGCAACCGCGTTCTTTAGTCGTTGAGTCTTTCACGAAGTTCTTCGACTGTGAACAAATTATTATCCGGACTTGGATTAACGCGGGATTCCGTAATATTGATTTGTTCCGAAAGACGATAATCGTATGTGTAATCGAGAACCTCGTTGATCGGTCGAAAATCCGGTTAAAATAATTTGATATTTTTCATCGTATGTTTACGCTGATCAAGCATGTATTATGATATTTTAACGATATCATTGAACGTTATGCCTTTTTCCTCAATCTCCACAATTTAATTCCTTCCAAGAATTCTGAATAGGAGCAAACGAAGGATAATAAATCTTGCTCGGGAAAATATTTTTCTTGAAAAATTATGGTTAAATTTTTTTTTCTTATATCAGTTGAAAGTTCGCTCTCACCTGTCTCCTTTTCAGGTTTTCGCAATCTTCTCAGAGCCTCAAAAACTGCGGCGTAAGCTTCAAGCGAAGACTTTATTGAATCTTCTTTCATGATGCGCTTCATTACTTAATCTTGCGTATATTCCTGAATGCTGTGAAGTGTATGTAGCGTAATATTGTAAAGGCCGACGTCGACTGTCTTCGTCGCTTTTTTTATATTCAAAGCCATTTTCCACAGCTGAGGCAAATTTGCAAATATGAATGAAGATTATGCGCCAACATCAGCTCGTTTCCTATTTCAATGAATTCGTCGTTTTTCAATTTTTCCGGTGCCTCCCTCTCGCTACGTCGTTCCTGATTTTTCCACCCATAATGAAACTGAAACTGAACAGAAATCGTGCAATCATTTCAATACACAGATAGCCTCGATGATAAAAATAATAGCCATTAGAGAAAGTTATCTGAGCAGTGCGGTGAACCTCATAGATTTCTCATTAGTTTTGGTGCATAGTGCAAATATAAATCGCGAGATGTGGCTCAATCCGAGTTCTCGAATTTGATGACTTCCGTTTTTTTGTCCATATCGTTAAATTTTTGTCAGAATCCTCGAGTCTGCAAAGAGTGTGCGATGTAATGGTCCGACAAACGTTGCACAACTCCAGCAAATCTAAAAGAGAATTAGATAGACAGTTTTTTGGTAAATTGTTATTACTCGATCTTTACAATTTGGAGAATACAAATCGACATGATGGCTGATTTTAAGTTGATAAAGTTTTGAAGAATCAACATACCGGTATGCAAGAATTGCAGTTTGATTTTGTCTCAGGTACATGATTTTTGGCAAATCGCCAAGTCAACAGGTTTGCGATATAGTTAAATCTTCAGAATGTCGTACATCGAGTTCAACAACAATGTGGTGTTCCAATATACGCATGCGAGTCACTGTAACTGGACGTTGTTTCCAGCTTGAAATTCTCAATTTTTTTTTCCAAGTTTTGAACATTGAATAACATCTTTCTCAAAGAGGTTCCTACAAAGTAGACCAACACCGCAATTGATATAACCCACACCACCGAGTGGTACGATGGATTTAGGATCCCTCATGTAAAACGCCGCCATATTTCCTGAAAATATTTCTCTTCTTGTGCAACGATCGACTTTGTGAGCGTTAAAAAAAAACTCCAAAATCACCAATAGCCAAACCATAGCCTGAGTGAATATCCGGAAGCCCGACAAATCTGGTGATGATACCAGGTAAAGCAGCAACATTAGCGGTCTGCGTGACTCCCGGCAAAAATTCTCCTACCATTCCACCTGCAAGAATTTCTCGGCTCCGCCAACATCGGATGTTCCAAGGTCTTGTTTACGTAGAATACATCCTCGACCTTTATCCATCTTACGATTAATCACACTGCAATATAATTTATAAGAAAATTGATAATACAGAATTGAATCTGAAAATTAGAGAAACGGCAAACCTACATAATTGGTTGAAAACTATTTTTTATTCACCAACAGTGATCGTTCATTTTCTCAAGATTTTTAAGCTCCTTATCGTACTGTCGGACGATCACTTTTCTGGCAAGTAATTACAAAAATAAAAAAATAATCGTAAATCAAATTGCAAAATCTTTTGATTATTCTCAAGTATTTTGCATGATTTTATATTCTATTTAGATAATTACGACTAAGACAAAATTGTAGTGTTATAATAGTGACAAAAACAAATAGCTATGTGACGCACAATTACCAAGTTGACAATCGAATTTTGAGGTTATGTTATCTTCATCAACGATAATGCGGTACGATCTGGTACGATCATACGCGTACATTATCGTCTCGAACAATCAATGGATAAAATAACATCCCGGAAATAGGAAACAATGCTCACTCACCTTAATCAAACCTCATCATTTTCCAAAAAAACGGCGGACCGCCAAATTTTCTAATTTGTCCGTCAATTACCGCCAAAATATAAGAAAATATACTCGCGGTCGGATGATAACACATAGCCTCCGGACAGATGCGGTCATTTATGTATTTCAGCCAAACGAAGAACCAACAAACGTTGCAATTAATTGATTCGTAACCTACAAACGATTTTGAATCGATTAATCCACTTATAAGACAAAGATGCTTCACGACTTAATTTTTTTGCGGCTAACTATTCACGGTCATATGACCGCTCTGACTAGATGACCGAATATGGTTTTTAGGGTTTTCCAAAGAAACAATGATCCGACAAACGTTCTAATTAGATTATTAGGCACCTACAAACGATTCCGCATCGAATGAGCCCGTGCCGGAAGTAATTCGGATTAAAATGAAAAAAATTAGGCCAAGTTAACACAAAATTTTGGTTTACGTTTTTTGCAAAAGGGCTTTTCCGACAAACGTTTTAATTAATCAAACAAACACCTACAAACGACAAACAAACGTTTAGAAAAATAAAAAATCCGAAAAGTCAAAATCGGTGGGTCAAGTTCTCACAACTCGTTGACAATACACGCATAGGCTGCTAGCGCCTCTAGCCACTGGGGTACAGAACTAACGCCTGTACCCCAGTTCGTCCGAAGGTATAGGAACTGTGCTTCTATGTACGTCTGAATTCGTTGGCCTCAGCCAGTAACATTATATATTATACCTTCGTAGTGGGCCGCGCGTGCGCAGTATGACCCAGTTCAAGCGTTCTCTCTCTCTTTTTGTTTCACCTACCACTTAAGCCTGGTTTATGTAGCGGCCGTAACTTAACTTTGCCGTAACTTAAGAAAGTTGAAAGTATACATATATTGCCCTTGTAGCGTCTATGCCACGGTCGTACATACAGGTCTGGAAACTCCGTCAAATTAGGTGACTCCGTTATGTGCCCCATTTTCCGAAACTGTGAGTGGCCGCTAGAGGCGCTAACCTTATCCCCCACGTTGGTGAGACGCGGTGCGACGGCAGACGGGGTAGACCGCGGCGGGGATAATGAACAAGGACAGCACAAATCGCTACAATAAATCGTATCTGTCCATCTCCGTCACACCTATGCTCAATCCCGTTTGGAACTTGAAATAGTGTATGTTTCGACAACACGATCCTGCTGCTCGTTCAATACACTTCTCGGCACTTTTTAAAATGTTTATGCAAAAAAACGTTTATGACAATAAGTCGCTTGTGTCGATCTAAAAATGTAATTGATATTCGACAACGCGTATCTCACTTTCGATTTGGAGGTTATGTTATCCGGGGGATAAATACAGCGCCGTGGCCACGCGTGGTGGCAATTCAAACTAGGAATGCTGCACGTAACGGGCCCTTCCCCCACCACCGAAAATCGCGAGTTTCCAGACCTGTATGTACGACCGTGGTCTATGCACGGTTACGGTTACGGCTAATTGCTGCATAAACGCTACAAGGGCAATATATACTTTCAACTTCTTAAGTTACGGCCGCTGCATAAACCAGGCTTAAGTTGTCATAAAAACGTCCAAAAAGGATGAAAAAGGTCGACAAACAGTCAACTTAATGACATCCGAAAGATGTCTCATTTGGGTTGTATGAGAAGCGTATATATATCATACAAATGTGTCGCGTACTTATTTTTTTAGGTTACGTCGTGTCAACGATTCCCGGCATTTCTCACTTATTATTTCGTCGTTCAGGTGGAATAACCGGTACGTAAAATTCAATAGATCTATCGAATTTTACCTCTCTGTTATTCCACTTGAACGGAGAAATAATAAACGAAAAATGCCGTAAATCGTGGACGCTCCGTAACCTAAAAAATAAGTATACGACACATTTGTATGAAATGAATTTTTTTTAACATTATAAAAATACACTACATATAAACTTAGGAACCTGCAGAAATATTTAACAATCAACGCCCAACTTTTTGCGATTATATATCCAAAATATAAATTTTGGCACACATGGAGTGTATTAATAATAACAAAGGTCACCACTTGTCTAAAGTGATCTGTTAAATGTCACGTTTTCGATGACATTTGGATTAGGATATTGGATGACAACTTCGAGACAACGCATTGCCAACCTCCAAAATGCCAACATTAAGAATGCGCCAAAAGATATCCTTTGGACAACTTTTTAACAGATACATTAGTTAGCAATGAATTGACAACTTTTCGATATCTTTAAATAGTCGTCTTTTGGACTCCACAATAAGATATCATTTTGATAACTATTTTGATTAGTCGTTTCGATAAAGTTAAAGAGCCACCTTTAAGGCAACCATAAATTGATATCTAATAGCGCTTTCTGTTGGTTGCACCGGGCTGCACTGAGTGCGCACTCAGTGTATACTCTTCTATTATTTTTCTGCACGAGCAACAAAGACAGAGATGCACTCAGTGCACACCCAGTGCAGCGAACAGAAAGCGCTATAATTACAAGTGACTTCTAGTTATCTTTTAGTCAAATCCAAAAGGCAACCTAAAAATGATAACTTATAGGTATCATTTTGACATGTGTGTTACCTGGGTACGTTCGCAGCATATTATTTGTCTGAAAGTAACGCGTCGCAGATACAGTCCTTTTGAGTGTCGCGACTTCCGCTAGGGTATGTATTTTTTTAACTTTATATTCGTCATCAACGAACGAGTTCGAATCGATATAGTTCTTGAAATATATACGTTTCTCGAACTCGCAGATAACTAAACTTTCGTTTCAGATTACATTCATTATTATATATCATTTTATTACTTTCAAACGTTTGTATATAAATCTATAATATTTCGTGTATATTCGACAGATGCAGGAAAGTCTGCGGTTTCATCGTTAAGGTTGTTTAGAAGCAAATCACTTTTACTGAGAACATTCTGAAAATTTGGTATGTTTTTCAATGAAGTATTCAAGAGGTCGTGTAAAAATTTCACGACGATTTGGACGCTCGTTATGGTAATTATTGCGAATCAGGGCTCCAGCTGGAAATCGCTTGAATTTTTTTTGCTAGTCAATGTTGATCTAGGGAATGTGTAATTACCGATTTCTAGCGGGGGGAGGGGCAGGGAGAGGGGCAAAAAATTGTTTTCTCAAAATTTTCAAAAAACTTATTGCGAATCGTGGGGTCATTTCCCTCGGGTCATCAGATCTTTGCCATAACTTTTTTTTCGCATTGATTTCACTTCAAAAACAGCCTAATTTTTTAATAGATTTTTCTTTTCACTCCTTCAGGTGGCGCGACGATCATTTTTGTGTAAAAAAGGGATAACTGAAAAAACTCCATTTTTAAAATTCTGCCATTTTTTCCACAGATTTTGGGTAAAAAAATAAGTAATTTCTATCATAATTAGAAAGTGAGCCACGGCTGCCTCATTTTTTTTCGAATTATTTTCTTTTTTTCAGTTTCTAAAATAAATAAATCAAAAATTAATTCTTACTACCTCTTACATAAGTAAAAAAATAAAATAAAAATAAAATATATTTTGGCAAATTTCGATATTTTGCATATTTTTCCAAATAAATGAGAAAATTCTATTTTCAATAAAATACTTAATGAAAAGGGTTAACTGAAAAAATACCAATTTTAAAAGTAATATCTATTATGATGAGCAAGTGGGATTCGGCTGTCGCATATTTTTTTTATAATTAACTTTTTTTCATTTTTTAAAATAAAATGAAAAAATTGATCCCTAATACCCCTTACATGAGTAAAAAAAAAAAAAATAATAAAACGTGCCTTGGAAAATATGCTGAATATCAAAATTTGCCAAGATGTTTTATTTTTGTTCATCTTTAAAAAAATTAAGATGTTTTTGAAGTGGAATCAATGCGAAAGAAAGTTATGCAAGGATCTGATGACCCGGGAGAAATGACCTCACGTTTTCACTTATGGAATGCCCCATATACACATACATATATATACACATTCTTTAAGTCGACATTGACCAGTAAAAAAAATTCAAGAGTCGAGACTTTTTTTCACCACCCCCTTCCCTCCCCCTCCCGCTACTTGAAATCGGTCATTACACAGATTCTAAGTCGACATTTACCAGCAAAAAAAATTCGAGCGTCGAGAGAAAGAACATTTTTTTACCCTTCCCCCGACTTGAAATTGGTAACTACATATTCTCCAAGTCGGCATTGACCAGTAAAAAGAAATTCAAGCGATTTCCAGCTGGAGCCCCGATTCGCAATAATTACCGTGAAATTTTTACACGACCACTTAAATACCTCATACAAAAACATACCAAATTTTCAGAATTTTCTCATCATTTTTTATTTGAACCCTTAAGGAGGTTGAAGTAATGATGATAGAATTCTGAAAATTTGGTATGTTCTTACATGCCCTCCCTAGCAGATTGGGTGACGTTGTTTTCACCCTGAAAAACCACTGAATCACGGTGATTTTTTACCGTGACAAAATGCCCACTTGGTCACCACAAAATCACCGAGATCTTGGTGATTTTTAATGTGATTGTCACGGTGATTGTTACGGTCACAAAATCACCGTGACAATCACCGTGGATAAAGATTAAAAATCACCAAGAACTCGGTGATTTTGTGGTGACCAAGTGGGCTCTTAGTCACCGTAAAAAATCACCGTGATTCAGTGGTAACTTCATCCGCTAGAGACCGGTCAGAACGTTTCCGACCGGTCAGAAATAGCGGTATGAACACGGTCGGAAGACGCACAGTAGGAGAAAAGCCCAAAAACCTGGCCAAAACCCCAAAAAATAAATTTTCGAAATAGGGTCAGTTGAGTAGTCATTCAGGTAGAGGACTAGTAACTGCATTCTATTGTGAAAGGGAAAGCCCTTTAAGTGTATACCTGCGCCGCAGCGTCAGTTGGCAGTTAGGGTTCGTGAAGAGTGTACGTGTCACGCGCTGAACAGACGAAAATAACGCTGACTTCAAAAACCCATAACTTTAAAGTGACGGGTTTAATTTCAATTCTGCAACATGGATACGACTTTTGGAGGTATGTAGAACATATTTTTACATCGGTTGAATCTAAACTTTATGTATAAATGATTGAAATGTAGTATAGCCTTCGGCATAAATAAAATTGAATAATTTTGAAAACTTATATTTTCAACGGTCCGAAAAGTTATATATTTTGTCACATTTTGCAAAGCTCCTAGTCTCGGCCTTTAGTTTAATGTATAAGCTTTCGAAATTTACAAGAGTTACCTGCGGAAAACGTGCGTCTTGTCCGTTATGATTTTTTTCGCATCGTGCGGTAGCCGAGCGTGTACGCGGCACTATTGAGCAGCCTCTGCGCCTCTACCTGAGAATGGGTGAAGTAGCATCATAACGGACAAGACGGCTGTTGTACGCTTGAAATAAATTATTTTAATATATATGTATGTGTATATATATATATATATATATAAATTTTCTGTGATTTAATTATGATATATACGTATGCATATATATATATATATATATACATATTAAAATCAACCACATAAAAATTTCTTAAATATGAATGAAATGTTATAACATTCAAATAAAATATTTGAATATATATATATTATATAGTAAGCAAAGCTTTCTTTTAACCAAATCCATGTCAATATTTTCTGTCTAATTTTTTTAAAATTATTTCAATTATTGCGGTTATTTAATTGGTAAAATAATGTACATTGTTCAAGTTATTGTATTAATTGAAAATTGTATCTTTTCCTTTAACACCAATTTTCTACAATTTTATGTCTTTATTACAGGATCCGGTTACAAAGAATTGGTGCTGACAAGGAAAGAAGTATTTCTGATAATCAGCGAGCATTTATCCGATAAATTCGCTTCCTTGATCGAATTTATCGCGTTCCGTATGTATTTTGGAAATAAAAATAATAATTGCGTAGAATACACTGTTCACGTTTATTTTATTATGATGATTTTTTTAAATATATTAATTTATCTATTTAGCAGGATACTCGGCCATTTTGTTTATAACAATTTGCTGTAAGCTCTTTGTTGCAAGTTATAAACAATAGATATCGGATTGGTAATCAGCGACCTTGAAAACCCGTATATACCAATTTTTGTCAACATCTGGTAACTTTGTACCGTTCATGTCGGCCATATTGGATCGGCCATTTTTTTTACGATAATTTGGCTTGCGGATTCGTAATCAGCGACCTTGAAAACCCGTAAATACCAATTTTTGTCGACATCTGGCAACTTTTTAACATTCATGTCAGCCATATTGGATCGGCCATTTTGTTTACGATAATTTGGCTTTCAGATTCGTAATCAGCGACCTTGAAAACCCCTGTAAGCCAATTTTCATTCCCGTCAAAGGTCATTTGAGGTTTTGGCCAGGTTTTTGGGCTTTTCTCCTACTGTGAGACGGTATGAACACGGTCGGATCGACGTCAGAAGGCGGTATGGGCACGGTCGGATTATCATCTGACGGATTGGTAGGGTGAAGTATTCAGGAGGCCGTGTAAAAATTTCACTACGATTAAGAAGCTATATTTATTGAACAATTAACATTCAAAGGTTTCATAACTTCTAAACAACCTTAAGTTTCGCGGGTAAATGCATCATGAATGTACCTTTTTTCTATACAAAAAAACAAATAAAAGCTTTTTGTGGTCGAACTTTCGCGTGCATAATGTATATCGAGGCCGTTAATATATCGTTCTTGATAATCTCACTGCGATTAATGCGGTGCATGGAGAAGCGCGGCATTAAACGTGTGTGCGTGTTTCATCGAGAAAACAAACTTCACTTTTTTCTTCTTTTCTTTTCTTCAGCAATATACGTGGCTCCGCCACGGCAACACAAAATCAAATCTGGCCTAGCGAGCTTGTTCATTTTATTTATTGCGATGGGGCAAAATTATAAACCGGATATCGCGGCGCAAAGTGTCCTCGAAGTCCTAAAATTTGATCGGATTCTCCGGGCTCCCTGAGACTGCGAATCGACCATCCGGATTCCTCGTACGATGGCGGAGCTGTGGATAATTGAAAAAAATGTATCTTCATCGTATTTCTATCATTCCATACGTGTTGATTGAGAGAATATACTGTACAGACTCACGGAGATTAGGATAAATATTCGAATTTGGTTGAATCTGAGCGGGTGGTACACCACCGTTATATTGATCGGACGGAAGTTCCGGCGCTGTCGGCGGTATTGACGGATATCCGCCTTCACCGCCATTACCGTGCGCGTAGGCGGGATAACCCCTCGGATAACCACCGTACGTTGGATCGGCTGATTCGTTTGGATTTTCGTCACCGCTTGGTATCTTCATCGCCGGTGGTGAAATAGCCATTTGATAACTCGTTAGAGGCACAGTGCCTATGAAGACAACAGTGTTGCTCTTCAGATTACGGTGATACCTTCATTTAAAAAAAATATATATTATAGATCGAATTTGCGTGTAATGTAATTATATTTGGGGCATTCCATGTCAAATGAACCACTTTTAAACCCGGTCCCTTTCGATTTGGCTGAAATTTTGTTTTCCTTTTCTACCCCATTAAAAACATTTTTCAGAAAATTTTCAAATTTTTTTACCCAACCCAAAAAAAAACGTTTTCTTTATACCTCGGTCGAAAGTACGTACATCCGGCATCAGTTTCGATGACCGAGATTCTTGCATTGGTAAAACAACGGAGTGACGGCGGGAGCAAAAACTTTTTTCACGCACAGCTGTACGTGAGACTCCCGCAACTGTCACCGGTGACTTGTTTCTAACCATTTTTTTCTCTGATGTCGAAGCTGCTCTTTCGTTAGTTAGAATCAGTGTTGTGAGGAAACAGACTGAACCGCACAGTCCCAACTAACGAATCCATGGACGAGGAAGAGGTATTCAGAGATGTCGATGCAGAGGCGGAATTGATCATACAGACGGAAACGTTACCGAAAAAATCTGCTGATCGATACAAGCTTGTCTACGAGAATTATAAAAAATGGCAGATGGAGCATGAAAGTTGAGGTTTTGGTCGATGTTGAGAAAAACATTGAATACAAAAGACAACATTGACATTAAGAAATAAAAAAATGGCATAAGTTTGAACTCATTATTGTTGTTTTTTCACTCTAAATATATTTGCTTTTTTTTGTATTGATGCCTGCCCCCGACCAGCTGGCAAATGTCGCAAATGTCGGGGCAGGCATCAAAACATGAATCTATCGTACTTAATTGTACTTTATTACCGTACTTTCGACCGGCTATAAAGAAAAATAGTATACACCACACGGGCAGAAATTTGAGAGCCCTGACCTGCGCAACATGATGGCCCTCGGCTTCGCCTCGGGCATCATGATGCGCAGTGCAGGAATCTCAAACTTTCTGCCCTTGTGGTGTAATATACTATTTTTTGCAAATAGCTATAACATCTTCAAAAATTGACTAATTGGGACTTTTTTTTTCTTCAAAATTTTCATCTTTAAATGAACTTTCCGAAAAAAATACACAACAATTTTCAGATATTGAAATCTATGAAATTTTTCATTTTTTCGAGAATAATCATCTTTTTCTCGCACTTGGCCATTTTCGATTTTTTTCTTTTCACTAAAAAAATACTTTGATCAATTCCGGAAAAAATGCCGCCCAATATGGAGTGGGCCGACATTTCCTTGTATTTTTTTTATCGATTGAAAAAAAAATTCCCAGGTGGGCTAATTTCACACAGAAAAAGATGATTTTTCTCGAAAAAGTGAAAATTTGCATAGATTTTAATATCTTAAATTTTTTTTGTATTTTTTTCGGGAAGTACATTTAAAGACAAAAATGTTTAAAAAAAGTCTCAAACAGTCAATTTTTGAAGAAGTTATAGCTATTTGGAAAAAAAAAAAGTATTTTTTGGGTTAGGTAAACAAATTTGAAACCTTCCTGGAAAAATGTTTTTAATGGGGTAGAAAAAGAAAAAAAAATCAGCCACATCAAAAGGAGTCGGGTTCAAAAGTGGTCGATTTGACATGGAATGACCCATATATTGTATGCTTTACGAAATCACTGGGAAGATATCATGAAAATTAATGATACGGCAATTTTTCGCTCTTCCAAAATGAACACCTAAAATTTATAGTATCTTTTGACAGATTTAAATACTCTGCCAAAGGAAACTATAAATGTTATTAAAAAAATAAAAACCCCTTAAACGATTGTTTATTTAATCTAAAAATATTTACATCTCTCGTGGCATGTAAAATGAAATTTTAAACAAAAAAATCGTACAAATTAAGTATCTTCGCGTTACCGATTTTTCGATTTTAGTTAGTTATTTAAAGATCGTACCCAAATAGAACAAGAACGTATAATATACGTATTGTGACGTCACAAAGAGGACTACGATCCACAATCAATTACAAACCAACCGTCGATGATCGAAAGAGAGGGAACTGCGAGCAATAGGTGAGAGAGAGGGGAGCCCTGTGACCAAGAGCCAAGGGACACCGGCTCGTGGGGCAGAGAGACGACTACCGCGTCACGATCGACCTTTGATCGAGAAGGATGAGGGACAGCAGCTTGCGGGGCAAAGAGACGATTTGCACACGACACTCGTTTTCCCCACCAGTCCCATCTAATCAATGCTCAACAGAATCATATAAAAGCAGCAAAATTAACACTAAAAATCACTCGCTCTTTGGACACGAGTCAGGCCTTGCCAAAGCTAGCTCGGGTAACCGAACATGGAGACACGGTCAACCTCCCCAGTCTGGGTCCTATCAACACAGCTCGGTTAACTGAATGTGGAGACGCATTCGACTGCCCAGTCTGCACTCATATTTCAGAAAATCAATGAATTATCGATGATGTAAAATTAGCTTAGATATTATAAATTAATCAAATAAAAGAGAATTTGCATTTTCTCCAATAAGGAACCTGCCAATTGCAAAACCCCTTGAATTAAATTTAAATAAAATCAAATTTTGATTAATTACTCCGTAAAAAAATTGGTACCGTTTATTTCTCTGCGCCTGCACTGAATAACGAACCGCGTATCGCCGAGGGTCGGACTTGGTTGAATCCAGTCTCCAAAAGCTTTACGTTACAACTGGCGCCCGACGTGAGGCAGGTGCTTAGAAAAACCTTAGTCCAGGAAAATTTGATTAAAGTGCAGATTCTCACGAAAAGGAATTAAAAATTTATAAAATGGCGGAAGGACCGGATGGGACCGCGAACACAAAGGAAAGAGGGGAGGAGGAGGAGGTTCAAGAGCGCGATTCAAATCAAGCATTAAATTTCACTACGTCCATTCCTGCGCCAGGATTAGCGCAATGGCTGAATCCAGCGATAGCGAACTTCGCCGAGTCACAGAGTCGGGAGGCAATCGAAAAAGCATACGCAAATCAAAATATATGGGAAGAGAGAATAGGAAAATTGGAAAATGATTTAGCAGCACACCGATCCGAGATGCGGAGAACGGTAGGACAAAACAATCGAGACATTCGGGAATATCTTGACCAACAACTGGAGACATTGAAAATTAACTTAGAAGACCGATTGTTAACATTACAAACCCAGATATCGAGTGAGATTTTTCAAATCACACAACGTTTTACGCAGAATATTAAATAGTTGGCAATGAAAATTAATGACACCGCCGCGAGAACAGGGGTCTGTGAGGTCGCTGCATCACAGCAGCGCTTAACAGTAGCGGAATTAGAAAAACGCATGGTAACTTTGGAGATTCAAGGGCAGGCCGGGGTCAATGCGAATAGTACCGAGTATCCACTCACGCGAAATCCACCACAAAATCACGAGCGCAGTTCAAGAGTCACGGAACATCCGCATACATTGGACAATACACAGACGCGACAGACCAAAATCCGTTTAAACCCTCCCACATTTGACGGATCAGGAAAAACAAGACCGGTAAAATTTCTCAAGGAATTTAAACAATATTGTGGGGTAACACAACCGCATCTAGCGGAATTAAAATACTTATTAGGCCAATGTTTAGAACACGCAGCAGGGGAGTGGTGGATGTTGGTGCAGGATGAGATAAATGGACTAGTTTGAAGAAAAACTCCTCGCCCGCTATTGGAGCAAAGATATACAGCGTAAAATTCGGAGACATTTGGAATTCGGTTTTTACTCGGAACGAGATTTGCGCCCCCCTCCTTCAGAAAGAGAATTAGTTGGGGCAATGGCACAACATTTCTTGGAAGAAATTCAAGCTACCATAATCGGTAGAGGTTTCTCAACCTTCAATCAATTGATTGAATTTCTGGAAAAACTTGATGCCAGTGGCCCGGTCAATTCAAGAAGAAACAACAATGTGGGTGAAAAGAAAAGAGCCGAAGGCCCGTATAAAGTTCCAGAACAGAAGAACCACATGGCTAAACCCGTAGAGACAAGGGCGAGTCAAGTGCCAAAGACGAACAATCGGCCATGGGGTAAAACTCCAAATATCGCACCGATTCAAAATATTACACAAGAGGAAGAAACTCCAGAAAATACAAACACGGCACAAGAAAAAAACGAGTAGAGGTTGTGCCCGTAGAAAGGCGGGAGAACAGGAAACGAGGCACAACGGAAAAAATAAGAGAGGAAAGAAGAATGCGGTGATTAACACAGTATTCACAGATATGAGAAAGTTTCTATTAGGAGAAGAGATTAACAAGGAAGAAATCTCGATAATGGAATGTCCCAAAATTCAATTACAAATTGAAACAATTGGAGTGATCGCATTGATCAATTCAGGGAGTGAAGTCACAGCCATATCAGAGGCATCTATATGGCATCTATATCTATATGACCAACTTAGAAGCACTGAAAGACTGTCCGGTGTTACCCGTGTCAGGCTTAGCGGTCAAAGGAGCAATGAAAGGAAGAAGTTGCAAAATACGAAGACAAATTATGGCACTGGCGACGATAGGATCAATTACAACCTACGTAAGGTTCCTCATTATTCCAGGTTTAATTCGAGAGGTACTATTGGGAGTCGACACATTACGGCCGCTCCAGGGTCTGATCGACCTGGATGGCGAAAAACTCTCGATCCAATGCAACGGTCAAATGGAAGAGATACCCACGAATTCTGGGTTGGTACAGAATTCGAGATAGGCGCTGGGGACAACCCACTGCCCTGACAAGGAACAAGAAATCACGCACAAGGAGATGCAGATGCAATCACTGACTGAGCGAGATAAAAGTCTCTCATTAGAGAACAAATTCGCTGTCTCGATGCCTTTAGGAAGTGAGAAACTCGAGGTTAAAGCCAAAGAACCAATCCGCCATGGATCCAGGAACCCTGTGCCTATTCAGGACATGAGGAACGCTACGGAAACAATTTGTAAGTCGGAAAACGAGTTGATCTCATCCAATGGGCCGGTGCAAAAGGAGACAGTCAATGAAATCAAAAGTTATAAAGAAGAAGGATGGGGAGAAGAAGAGGTGACGAGGAGTGAACTATACAAGAAAATAGAGGAATGTACAGAATTGAATGAGGAAGAAAAAAAAATTATGACATGCTATGGAGTCACAGAGAGGTATTTTCGAAAAGACCAGGAAAAATAAGTGTGTATGGACACAAGCTAAAAATAGAAGCAGCTGCTCCAGTGGTAGCGCATGCATACGGCATACCCATTAAATTTCAAGAAAAGGTGGATAATGAAATCGCGAAACTGCTTCACTATAAAATCATTCAAAGATCAATGAGCTCGTGGGTGAATCCAATGACGGTGGTGGTAAAAAAGGACGAGACGGTACGACTCTGTCTGGATGCGAGAAAATTGAACCAATTCATGGTAAATGACCACGAATGCACCTTAAACATAGAAGAGATTTTTCAGAAATGTCATTCGATTCAAGTGATGGAGAGTCTCGATTTAACCAATAGCTTTTGGCAAATACCGTTGCACAAGGATTCAATGAAATACACAGCCTTTCGCAATAGGGGAAGGGTGTATCAATTACCGTCGTCCCATTTGGACTCAAAACCAGCACTGCGAGCCTACTACGAGCCCTCGACATCATACTACAAGACTTGGGAGAGCATGTAATTAATTTCGTGGAGACCTTCTCTGCGTGTCAAAGGATTTTCAAGTACATCTCGCATACTTAGACGAGCTATCAACACGATTACAGGAGCATGGAATGACAATAAATTTAGAAAAAGCAAAATTTTTTCGAAAAGAGATACAATTCCTTGGACACATTCTTACAACAAAAGGCATCGCACCACAGCCCGAAAAAATTCAGGCGATTCATGAATTTCCACCACCTAAAAACATCAAGCAATTAAGAGGATTTTTAGGATTGATAAATTATTACACAAAATTCACCAATCGGCATGCACACGAAACATTACAATTGTTGGGACTACTCAGGAAAGGAGTTCGATGGAAGTGGGGTCCACAAGAACAAGAAGCTTTTTCAAGAATAAAAAAACTGTTTGTCAAGGATGTCCTCTTAATACACCCAGACAATAAAATGGGATACATTTTGCAAACAGATGCCAGTGACTACGCATTAGGAGGGACAATGGCACAGGAAGATAGTAATCAGGAAATAGGTGTTGTAGCCTTTGCAAGTCGAACACTAAAAGGCGCAGAAATTAACTACACCACAACTGAAAAGGAACTTTTGGCCATTGTTTGGGGCTTAAAAAAATTTCGGACCTACTTATTCGGGGCTAAAATAAAAGTATACACGGATCACAAAGCAATAACATTTCTAAAAAACTGTACCCTCCTCAACCAGCGGCTTACCCGTTGGGTATAGGCAATTCAAGATTACGACTTGGAATTTGAATACTGTCCCGGCAATAGAAACACAGTAGCCGATGTCCTGAGTCGACTGCAATCCAATGATGCAGAATAATCATCTCAACATTTTTGACAAAAAGACCATCAAGGGAAACAATAGAAGGACTCAAGAATTTAGAAAACCTCCAGAGGGAGGATCCAAAGTTACAAGAAATCATTCAACGGATATTGCAAAATCCAGACAGCCTAAAGCAATATAAACTTCAAGACAGAATCTTATTAAAAAAATCCAATACAAACAAACGGCTGTTCCTGCTTCCAAAAGAAATAATCTAACTATTAGTCCGTGAAACGCATGAAATCTATGGGCATATTGGCCCGAAAAAAGTCTGGAAAATTCTTAAGGAAGATTTCACCTACAAAAATTTTCAACACGTGAAGAGACAAATTTTATCGGCATGCGATTCATGTCAGAGGAATAAATATCCGAACCAACATTCATACGCAGCGCAACAAAATATCGTTCCAAATGAACCGGGAGAATTACTTTCAATTGATTTCTTTGGTCCCTTACCGACAACACGGGGAGGAAAGAATTATTAGTCACGATTGATGCATTTAGTAAATTCGTGGCGTTATATCCATTGGTCGCAGCAACAGCCGCAGCCACGATCCATAAAATCTTCAATCACTACATTCTGAACTACGGCAAGCCAAAGGCCGTGCAATTTGACCATGGAACTCAGTTTACACCAAGAAAATGGTTAGAAACATTGCATCTCGAGGGCATTCAGCCAATTTTTTCATCGATCAGACATCCCCAAGGAAACATAGTAGAACGTGTCAACAGGGAAATTGGGCGTTTCTTTAGATCAGTAATCACGGAAAATCATTCAGATTGGTTGAGATGGGTAAAGGTAATACAAGACTGCATGAATGAAGTATACCACGAAACCACAGAATTAACGCTAATAGAATTGCATTTAAATCAGAAACCGAAACATATCTGGCGACAATGGATCACAGTAATACAGGAGGAAGAGGAACCCAAACCACGGGAAGAACGAATTGCCCTAACAAGAGAAAGAATTAGGAGAAAAGGACAACAGAGAGCCAACAGGTTCGATACGACACATTGCCTCACAACTTTCAATGTGGGAGAGCTAGTATTGGCGAAAGCATGTAACGTCAGCAACCCAAAAAATAAACAATTCGCGAAATTTCTGGCAATTTATGAAGGACCATACCTGGTAAAGAAAAAAATTGCCCCCTCTACCTACATACTAGAGAATCTACAAACAGGACTAGAGAGCGGCATGTATCACGTAGCGAATCTGAAGAAATACAGAAGATCAATAAATCCCCTCCAGTACGACACATAGGACAATGGGAAATCGAAAGAGGAAGGGAAATAGGAGCTTAAGGAGAAGAAAATCAGAGATCAAGAGATCATTAACTAGCAATCACAGAACTAGTACGGTACAAACATGGAGAGAGCAACCCAAACCACTGGCAACCCACTAGCGCGACACTTTTCATGTCAAACGGGTGCAATGGGAGAGTGGCCTCAAAGCAACGACGCAGCTACAGAGCAGAAAACATGCAAAGGGCCATGGGTGAATATTCAGAAAAAACCGCCAAAACGAGGAGCTGCCACCCAAACCCGAAAAAGCACGACAAAAGACCGAGGAAGTCAGACGGAGCCAGAATCATGGAAAAAGAGGGAGCAACCAGCAAACAAAAGGACTAGGCCTGTCGAAGCCCTCGATGAGAAGATGATCCGTCGACGGCTGAAAGAGAAAATGATTCTCGGAAAAATCGAACGTCTCTTTGGGGACAGGGATTTCAGCTTTGAAACACAAACAGGACGAACAGCAGCAACCACCAGCGCCTCCATGCCGTTAATCGACAGGGATGAGGAGGAGATAATCATCCTCACCGATGAAGATATAAAAAATTGGATGCCCGGAAATAATCTATAAAAAAAGGGGGGGAGAAAGGAGGAGTGAAGAAAAATGTATATAAGTTGACGAAGTCATTGTAGCTATGGAATAAAAAAGGAACTAGCCAAAGAGATAAAACTATAGTCAGAGCAAGTAAAAACTTAATTAGATAACTAATCATGATAAGGCACTGTACCACTTTCCTGGATCCTCTTTGCTCCCACTCTATATGTTACAGAACAAAAACAATCAAGGATTCGTTTTCGTTCGAGGGGGGTGATGTGACGTCACAAAGAGGACTACGATCCACAATCAATTACAAACCAACCGTCGATGATCGAAAGAGAGGGAACTGCGAGCAATAGGTGAGAGAGAGGGGAGCCCTGTGACCAAGAGCCAAGGGACACCGGCTCGCGGGGCAGAGAGACGATTTGCACACGACACTCGTTTTCCCCACCAGTCCCATCTAATCAATGCTTAACAGAATCATATAAAAGCAGCAAAATTAACACTGAAAATCACTCGCTCTTTGGACACGAGTCAGGCCTTGCCAAAGCTAGCTCGGGTAACCGAACGTGGAGAACGCGTTCGAAATCCCCAGTCTAGTTCTCCTTTCCTTTTAACCCTCAGCTTGGGTAACCGAACGTAGAGACACGGTCAACCTTCCCAGTCTGGGTCCTCTCAACGCAGCTCGGTTAACTGAATGTGGAGACGCATTCGACTGCCCAGTCTGCACTCATGTTTCAGAAAATCAATGAATTATCGATGATGTAAAATTAGTTTAGATATTATAAATTAATCAAATAAAAGAGAATTTGCATTTTTTCCAATAAGGAACCTGCCAATTGTAAAACCCCTTGAATTAAATTTAAATAAAATCAAATTTTCATTAATTACTCCGTAACAAAATTGGGTCCGTTTATTTCTCTGCGGCTGCGCCGAATAACGAACCGCGTGTCACCGAGGGTCGGACTTGGTTGAATCCAGTCTCCAAAAGCTTTACGTTACAGTATATTACATGTATATATGTATATGATATGTATACGTCTATGATATACCTGTATTAGACATATACCATACGATATTGTGGGTCTATGAAATGATAATAGTGAAAGAATTTCATATACGTATAATTTACGTACATTATACCGTAAGCATTTGACATCGAATTATATACGTTTATTATATGTATATGAAACATGTACTTCACGATAAAGATGAATATAACGTATTATATACGTATATTGGACGTGTTTTTTTCTACATATATCGGTGGAATTTTGTACATCTCATATACATATAATATATGTTAATTATCTTGCAATTGCGATTCTTAGATCTAAAGCAGTTCAGTGAACGTATAATATACGTATATTATACATTTATTGAATAGCTTGCATTAACTTATGTTATATGTAACATATATTATATGTATATGAGATGTACAAAATTCCACCGAGATATGTAGAAAAAATACGTCCAATATATGTATATATATATGTACGTATATTGGACGTGTTTTTTTCTACATATGTCGGTGGAATTTTGTACATCTCATATACATATAATATATGTTAATTATCTTACGAATGCGATTCTTAGATCTGAAGCTATTCAATGAACGTATAATATACGTATATTATACGTTCATTGAGTATGTTATAATTTTATATTATTGTTATTTAAGAATAAAAACAGATTTCCACAATTGAGAGCAATAATTTTTTATAATAACAATAATAATGATATTTATTATTGTTTATTATTATTATTATTATTATTATTATTATTATTATTATTATTATTATAACAAATATATTAATAATATTTTTTGTTATTGTCATTATAATAAATTATTCCTTTTGATTTTGGAAATAATACTATTTATTATTATAATTGTTATTATTATTCATCTGATTCAATATTTGATTTTTTTAATTTAGTCAAAAGACAAGTTGAACCAAAAATGGCCTTCGGGTAATGAAAATAAATTCCTAATACGATTTTGGCACGTGATTGTTCTCGGCCTGTGTTCTATAAATATGATATTTACATCAGTATGTCAAAAGTAGTCGGTGGTGTAGTGGTTAGCGTCCCAGTCGTGGGTCGTTCGTTAGGCTCGATAGGTAGGTAGGTTTCAGATCCCAGTCAGGTATTGTACATATTCTAGGGTCCGCGAATATGCAAGATAACTAAAGCGGTCGGAAAAATTCATGAACTTCCAAATTATCTACTTTTTTAAAATTTAATTCATGTTGAATTTAAGGATATGCCTAAAAACAAGGGTCGCGGGTTCAATCTCACTCGGAGCGAAATTTTTTTTTCTTTAAAATTTTTTTTTTCGTTACTGGAACTATCAATTGTGAATATAGAGCTGATTTTCATCGTATATATATATATATATATATATATATGCTAGTATCCGTATAATATGTTTATATTCTACGTTTGTATTCTACGTATTTTCGACGTCTTGTATACATAAAATATACCGTTTAATATATGTAGAATATACATACATTATACGGATATTGGCCAGACATTCTACTTATATTCTACGTATTTTCGACGTCTCGTATACACAAAATATACCGTTTAATATATGTAGAATATACATAAATTATACGGATATTAGCCGGACATTTGGCTCTTCAGCATACGTACTAAATACGTATTATAGACGTATATGGCGACGTATATTATGCGCTTCAGTAAGCGTTTCGTGAATTTGAGCGGTTAAAAATATTCCGAAATAAATTTCTTTTATTTCGTATGCTCGAAATTCACGTGTTTTTATTTTGCTCGCTTCGTCTTAGCCGAGCGAGAGAGAGAGAGAGATTTGTTTGGGTCCTCGACGCCCTGAGAATATCGGTGAGAGTACGCTTGTTGGTGTGTGAGAGTATGTAGCGTGATACAAATGATATTTCTAGAGTATTCACGCCTGAGAGGATTTTGATCATTTGATTGAGATTAATTTAATTTTAAAGGTCTCTCAGATTTGGAGTAATCTTCCATGCAGCGCGTTACGGTACGCTTAGGAAGTCAGACCTCTCATCATTGGGACTCGATGAGTAATTAGGATCTTTCCTCGCAACGTTCGTGAAGCGAGACGTTGATGTAAAATTGACAAAAGGGCCAATCTCGAGAAGCGAGGGCAAATTGAACGATGGGACTCGTGAAGCGAGTTTGGACAGCAAAATAGGTTGTTTATTTAGGAGGAGTCGGTCAATGCCGTGAAAGGTGCAAAATTAATATTTCCTAGGACTCGACTGGAGTTGGGAGGGCCCTAGGAAGGACTATGGTCGAATTTAAATGGATTGGCGTGAATATCTGATTTTACGTGACGAAGATCTTCGTATACGAAAGAAAAGAGAAAGAGTGCGTGTGTTAGTGTGTGAGTGTATCGCACGCTTGTGTTGGTGTCTAAAATAATCCGCTTTCGAATACAATGCCAAACAAGATGTGTGAGAGAGACAGAAAGTTACTCTCACCGAATTTAATTTCAATATAATATTTCGAATATCGCTCGCATTAAAGATCTTAATAATAAGAGTTAAGTTCTTCAAACAGCACGCTGGCGATTTAATAATCGCGGCTGATGATTTTCGGTGAATTAATTAGATAAAGTATTCACGTAGGATACGTGATGCACCTACGTGGAGCTTAACACTCAATTTTGAATATAACTTGGAATTGATTTCCTGGAAGGAAATTATGCGGCTCTACGACAATTATGTTGTAGCCGTGAATTTATGTTCTTTTTGTACGAAAATGAATTTATTCATCCCGGTCGCTAAATGCACCGTGATGGAGCTTTACACTCAATTTTTAGTCTGAATAACGATTCCACACGGAAACTCACCTGGAGGCTAACCTCCTTGCCCGGCTCCACGTGCCTTGCGAAAACAGAATTTATTAAATTGATTGATTCGATGATTTCTCAGATGTTAAAGTTTCAATAGAAAGTGCACGGAGCAAACGTAGCTATCCTTAATCACCGATCCAACTTCCCAACGCAATGTGGGGGCTTCACGGAGAGTAAGGACCTAACGCAGTGAACGCAAGTAAACGCAAGTAAACGCAAGTAATCGCAGTTAATGCCAATGAGGCCTTCTGGTACGAAGTGTCGAGCGGAGCTCGACGCGTGACACAAACTTGATAAGTTTTCATAGTAGAGTGCCGGAGTCCGATTTTCGTGGCGCTTTTATAGCCTTCGAAACTGAGGATGGTGGGAGTGCCCCTTCTCCAAGCTTCCATGGAATTGGAACGAACGTTCTGGACGGTTCTCGAACGTTCGATGCTGTGACGTATTTCCGGTTACAATTTTGCGAGATGAGAGGGAGAGTGGGCAGTGATAAGAGGCGTGATTATAATTGGGGGGCATGACCCAGGGCCTAGGTGTCGTGGCCCCACCTCTTTCGTGATGATTGAATTCGTGGCCCCACCTCTTTCGTGATGATTGAATTCGTGGCCCCACCTCTTTCGTGATGATTGAATTCGTGGCCCCACCTCTTTCGTGATGATTGAATTCGGTCACGGGAGGCCGAAAAGGCCATCCCGTTACAATACATATAGTTTTGGTACTGATTGTTTGCTTTATGGCTAAAGAGGTTTTTCCAATACAGAAAAATTTAGAATTTTCAGAGCTCAACAAACAGTTTTATCTGATCTTATAGTTTCTCAAAATTCTAAGAGATTAAAAACATAAAGGGCACACAAATGTCGTTGAAAAGGATTGATAATTTTTTATTGATGAACTTACCAACCAACGACGCACGCTTCGACTTTGAGATTGTACTCGAGATCGATAATTCCGCAATTCGTGAGATTCGACGGTGGCAAAGGTGGGATTTCGAGTCTCTGCTCGTAATCAGCATTGTCACCGGCCTCGATCGGTCCTCTGCTGACTTCGGCAACGACGATTTTGTCCCTCTTCTTGTCCGGACGCGGTGTAGTACAGTGGAAAGTTACGATTTTACGAAGTACAAGCTTTATCGTTTCAACGACGACATTCGATTGGTTATCAACGGTCACCCTGATCGGCATCGCTTGTCCAGGTACGTATCCTCGTGATGGCAATGTCACGTTTACTTTTAGTGGCGCCGAACCACAGCAGAGATAGCAAAATGTCTTCGACATATCCTGATTCACTGGCTCGGCAGCTCTTGGCTCGCGATTCAGATCAAAATTCGAGACTATCGTGAATGCCGTTTTCACCTCCTGATCGAATTTCCATGGCCGATCGATTATCGCCTTCACTATATAACGGACATGACCGTACTCGGACTCGAAGCTGCACGGTAAATTTGGCGGTAGAGAACAAGCAAACGGATAAACATGCTCTCCAGCTGGCAATTCGATCTCTCCACCTGTTTTTTTGAATTAATTAATTTTTTTCATTTTTGTCGCATCACAAGTATTTTTTAATCTTCAAGCGCATCGAGCTTTCCGTTAAGACCATTAAGCGCCATGCAATGAACTATTGTCAGTATTGTCATTCGAAGACTCAGGTTTCTTGCTTATTGAAAGGATACATATGGAAAATCTGATGGAAAAAATGAATGCTATTGATGGGATTTTTTTCAATAATGGTGCTCTTCAGATTTTACACGTGCGTCCTTGAATTCAGGTTCCCCTTCCAATTCTAGCACCATGCAAAAAGCTTTCGTCATTCGGAGATTCAAGTTGTTTCGTTATTTCGAGGATGCAAATCGAAGTTTCGGATCAAATGTTGCAGAAGAATACTTTGATGTGACATGGAAAATTTGATGGAAAAAATGAATGCTTTTGAAAGGAATTTTTTAAAATAACGTTGCTTTTGAATCAGATTTTACATATGCATCTACGAATTTAGGACTGCTATCGAAAAAACGATGAGAAGATTTGTATTTTTTTGTCCCGTACCGCATAATCAATGCGACTCGATGTCTCGCTCGACTGCAAAGCTCTCTTTTTGTACTTTTGTCACGCATTGTCGAGGCATAGTTTTGCGCATGCGTTAATTGCGAACTAAAGAGCGCATAGTTGCGAGTTAGGCCGCTAGGCTCTGAAAAGCGATGTCGGGAAGAGACAGTCTACGTGGAGATATCGTATGCGAATGAGCTCACGAATCTCCTCCCATTGTTCGTAAAGATATAGGTATATGTAAGTAAGAAAAGAAAAAGTTAAGTATTTTGTTCAGGACGAGCGAGGTGGGTCGTGAGCGGCCATATTAGCTACCACGTTTTCGTGGTGAAATCGTCGCAACCAAGCGGCTATCGAATCCAACATGACCGAAGACATCTCGACGCGCAACATAACTAAATTGAACGGCACGAATTTCCAAACCTGGAATTTTCAGGTGAAGACGTTATTTAACGCGTACGGCATACTAGAGATAGTGAATGCAGAGAAAGAATTGCCGACCGGTGTCGAGTCAGCGGCATTAGCTAGAACATGGAGGAGGGAGCATTCGCGCGCGATGGTTGTCATCTCAACTTCTATCGAGGAAGAAATATGCAACCTCTCCTTACGTGTGAGACGGCCAAAGCGATGTGGGACATTCTAATGAAAATAAATGAGCAGAAGTCAGCACAAAATGTGCTTCTAATGACACAAAGGTTTCATGAATACAAAATGGCGTCCACGGACTCAATAGTAACGCATATCGTGAAAGTGAAAAATATGGCCGCGCAAATGAACGATATCGGTGAAAAAGTGTCGAAAGTGTTAAAAACCTACGCAAGGTTGGCACGCTTTGTACGTTCGGAGATCGACCGAAGATCCCCGAAGTTACCGCGAGTGATACGAAAGGGAGTCAAGTTCGAGACGCCAAGCAAGACACACGTACACGTACGCGATACGCGAGAGAATACGATATCTCGATATACGATATAGAGACGATAAAGATAAAAACCACGTTACGATACGTTCGATACGCGAACGCGAAGTTTCACGCCACGATCCACGCATTCATCTTGTTTAATCGCTTTGAAAGCACCCTGTATTATTTTCGTACCGTTAATAAACCAAATTGTGTTTTCTATTCATAAATCTCGTTTACGGAATCCATTGATTCGCCCATCGATCCATCCGTGACCCACCGATATACATATAAATACGGATCGCGACCTCCTCACGCGATTTAACACACGAATACAAATACTATTACTAACAGTCAGAAGAGGGATATTACTCCCAAAAACCCACAAAGTGCAGTGTTCCGAATCGTACATGAACATTTCACGAACAGTGAAAAACGAACACGTGTCACGCAAAATAGCGTCGAAGCCTCTCGCGTAAACGGCTTGTGAAAAGCAACGATCTACGCGACGCGATCAAAGTGCGCGTGCTCCGTACGAAAACTCTGTAAATTTTTCATTAATTTTCAACGGCATTCCCCGCAGAGTAATCGTGACGTACGATCAACGAATAATGTTGAAAATAATAATTCGAATAATTCGAACAATTCCGTGAATATCGATAATACGCATAATCTAAATAATCTCGCGAATAGTGACTATGCAGGTTCGCGTGACACACAAAATGTCGGTCACAACGACCAGGCTTATCACCAAGGACATTTCGAAAATCAGTCGCGTCGTTCGGGCAAGTGCGCGCCGCGAGCTTCGCTGCGCAGAATTCCGGTAGATCATCGACACAGCCGGTAATATCGAACGCGTTTCAACCAATTCACGGCACCGCAACGCCAACGTTACATTTATTATAAAGGAAATGACAACCGAAGTTGCCATCCCTGTGTGACCTCGCCTTTAAAGGCATACACGGCAGCACAAAATCAATACGAGACACCCCACTAGGAGGTGCCTCACGCAAACCATCTCTACGCACCGGCTAGCCACCACCGGACGACATGCCGCATTCGACATCAGGAATTAGCCGCTTGGTTTCTCAGGAAACTTCACGTTACCAGGGAACGCCTCGCGGAGGCTCCTTGTGCAAGAGGCTACCACGAAGGAACGTGGTTACTCGAGCTCTGCCGCGCTACTACCCTCGTTCTAATGGCAGCAACTTGGCCCACTTAAGGGCAATAGCTACCTCACTTTCAAAACGGTAGCTAGACTCCTTCCTAGTGGACCTATGACTAGGCCGGTCGTGGGCGTCAAATTCCACCGCAGGAGTAAGCGCAAACGCCGGACGAACCTAGCGTATTCGTTCAAATCGCTTATCCAGGCCTCCCATCAAGTCGCTGCCCGCCTTAGCGACGAGCAGCTTTGGTTGACTAATTGAGCGGGGGCGTCACTCCCCGACAAGAATAACCGTGGGACAAGACCACAGAGCGCCCGATGTTTGTGTGAGAAACATTCGGAGCGCCCCAGTGTGGCCTCATCCGCCTGAGAGCCAAGTCTCCCAGGACCGGATCGTGAAAGGCACGCACGGGATGAACCAACAATGCTTCCGTGGAAACACTGCGGTCAACCCGTAACGTACACAGACCGTTCTCGTACTTGCCCCCCGCCAACGTTACAGCAACAAACGGTTATGTCGGGCGCGTTCCAACCCTATAGTGTTCCCCCTCCCGAAATTGGACGAACGGGAACGCAGCCGAACAGCGCCGCCGGACGGTCGAATCTGCCGTCTACGGAGCAACAACAAGCTGCTTACGGATATTTTCCGCAGTCCGTCGACTCGAATCTCATACAAATGTTGATCGAAGATGGCCGCCGTCGCGACACAATGTTCGAAAGATTAGTCAAACGTTTGGCAACGCCCGTGCCTCGCGCTTTAACAAACGAATCAAATTTGAACTATAATATCATACCAGATCTAACGAAACAAATCGATTCTTTTAACGGAGAAACCAGTGGCTCAGCAGCACGCGAGTGGTTGGAATGCATCACCGGAATCCAACGCTTACATCACTGGCAAGATTCCTTTGCACTCGAAATCGCGCGCATGCAATTGACAGGCGGCGCACGCGATTGGTATCGAGTCCATAAAGAAGAGATTACGAATTGGTCTCAGTTTCGAATGTCATTTCAGCGCACATTCGTGACGACCGAGAGTCATGCCGTACGATGGAAAAATATGGTCGAGAGAGTACAACGCAAGGACGAAGTCGTCTCAACATACTTCCACTCGAAGGTAAAATTGTGTAAAAATTTGGGACTCGATGACGATTCAACCAAAGAGCAAATTTTGGTGGGTTTTTCGTCCAAAGATTTGTACATCTCGATGGCGGCTCGTTCGCACCACGATCTGGATGAGCTTTACCGAGATATCATCGCATATTCTCGAGTCGATGAGCAACGATCTGACCGCATCCGAGGGCAAAGAGCGGCGACCACGGACAAAACGAAACCATCGGATACAAACAAATCTAATACAGCCACTCCGTTAAATAACAGTTCTCGTACCACGACCGAAAACTAAACAACGGTAAAAAGTGAAGTCGCGGACAAATGCTTCAATTGCAATAAAATCGGACATAATTCGAGAGATTGCAGAGCCGAGACGAGAGCTTTTCTGTCTCGTCTGTAAAGAAACCGGCCACACACAAAAACATTGTCCCACGAGACAATCGACGCAGACACCACCAGCTCCAGCGATCAATCAAATTTCGTCAAGTCACGTTGGATCCTTAAACGTCTATCTGAAGGATGTCACCATCGGCAAAGGAAATCTAAAGGGATTAATCGATACGGGAAGTGCCGTCTGCACGATCAAAGCAACGCAAGTTCTCTTAAATAAACTCGCGTTCGAAGTGGCTCCCGATTCTTTAAAATGTTTCGGCCCAGATACATTCAAAGTGATCTCACCCGGCACAGTCACCGTCGATATCACAATCGATGGAGTCACGGTTAAAAACGTATTGGCTAGAGTGGTCCCCGACGACGTTCAACCGTTCGATATGCTCATCGGACGCACTTTTACGACAGCCCCTGGAGTCGAACATCATCAGGTAAACGGCGAGCTTGTATTTTACCGAGCAGATCCTATGCCAATTGTCAACCTTGACGAACAATTACCGGTGGCATCATCATCGTCACTTCGATCTTCCGAAACCCACGAGGCGGCAGCACGGTCGATACATTTCGTCCATATGTCAAACGACGGTCATCATTACGATTTCCCCGTCATCAACTTCGCCGAAACGTCGAAAATCATCGAGGAAGACCGAGTGTTTGCAAAAGGGAAAATTACCCCCGTATCAATTCTTAATGTACACGTACAACACCGAGAGATAACACGAGAAGACGTCTTGGTCGGTAACGAAAATTCAGATTTTGTCATTACGGATCTTTTAAAAGTTTTGAACGACTTTCGAGACACGATCGCCCTCTCAGTCGACGAATTGGGTTGTACCGATCTTGTACAAATGGACATTCACACGAAACCGGATAGCAAACCGATATTCGGAAAACCTTATCGAGCGACCGAAGCCGAACGAAACGAAATACGAAAAATCGTCGGTGAATACAAACGTATAGGTGCAGTTCGCGAAACGAATTCTCCGTATGCGAGTCCGGCGTTTTTAGTGAAAAAGAAAAATGGAGAATCGAGACTAGTCATCGATTTTCGAAAACTGAATTTACAAACGGAAAGAACGCATTTCCCGTTACCGAACATTGACGAACACCTCGCGTGCATTAGTGATGCCAAATTGTTTATTACGCTCGACTTGGCTCACGGCTATTTGCAAGTGCCATTAACGGAAGACGCGATGCCAAAAACGGCGTTTATTACGCCAGACGAAACGGGGGAGTTCACACGCGTTATGTTCGGACTGATGAACGCCCCGTTTTATTTTATGAAGACAATGTACCGGGCATTAGGCCCTTTAAGAGATCAAGTGGTTCTATTTTATCTCGACGATATTCTCATACCCGGTCGAGATTGGGAAGATTTGAAATCGCGTTTAATTCAAACGCTCTCCGCGCTCCGCAAGGCTGGACTAACGATAAAACTTCAAAAATGTCAGTTTCTGCAATCCACGGTAACGTACCTTGGACACGAGATATCGGGCGTCGGTATACAACCCGGAAGAGACAAATTACGCGCGATCGCCGAGTTTCCAACTCCGAAAAACGTGCACGAAGTTCGTCGTTTCCTCGGACTCCTCGGCTTTTTCCGAAAATTCGTCCCGAAATTCGCCGATCACGCCGCTCCGTTGCACAAATTGCTAAAAAAGGAACAAGCCTTCGTCTGGTCCGAAAACGAACAATCGGCCTTTCAAAAACTCCGTGATGCACTAGCGTGTAGCCCGGTCTTAAAAACGTATCATCCGAAACACAAAACCGAACTACACACCGACGCGAGCTCTGTCGGTTTGGCTGGGATGTTATTGCAACGCGACAGCGATAATTCTCTACACTTAGTTTACGCGATAAGTCGAAGGACCGACGAACACGAACGAAATTATCATTCGAGTAAGCTCGAATTACTGTCAATAATTTGGGCAGTTGAGCGCCTCCGACCGTTACTAATAAATATACCGTTCACGATCGTGAGCGATTGTCAAGCGCTGACCTATCTACAATCGACTAATAACGCTCAATCGATCCGTTGGCGAACTTTATTGGAGGACTTTGACGCTGACATCGTACACCGTCCGGGACGACAATTATCTCACGTCGACGCACTGAGCCGCGCTCCGGTAGAGCAAGCCCCGATCGATAACGATCCTGAGTCGAACGCGGGAGCTGTGCTCACGATAACAAACATTGAAGATGAAATTCTTATGCACCAGTGCGCTGACGCAACGATTCAAAAAAGGTGCGAAATTCTTCGCAAACCGATACGAGAACGCTCCAAAGCCGAAAATATCGAAGTACGCGAATACGAGTTCCATAATAGTATTCTTTACAAGAGAGAGGGAGAAAAACTGTTGTTCGTCGTACCAAACGCGATGCGAAAAAGCATCGCCGTACGTTTCCACGATTCGAGGAGTCATCCAGGACTCGAGAGAACGGTATCAGCGATCCGTCACTATTACCACTTCCCGGCGATGAAATGATATTTGAAATGTCACATTGGAGCCTGTCTCCATTGTCTGCTGAACAAATCGAAAGTTGGGCGACAAGCGGGTCAATTGCACCCGATCCCACCAGGAGAACGACCGTTCGCTACCATTCACATGGATCACGTTGGCCCTCTTATAACGAGCGCTCGCGGAAACAAATACGTTCTCGTCCTTATCGATAATCTGACACGCTTCGCGATGCTGAGAGCAACGAAGGATACGAAATCGTCGAGCGTAATTCGACTCATTAACGAATTTATACTTCAATACGGTGCGCCTATTCGCGTCATCACGGACAGGGGAACGTGTTTCACGTCGAAGCCATTCGAGGAAATCTGTAAACAACACGGGATACGACACGTTTTTAATTCGCCACGAGACGCACAAGCCAATGGAATGGTCGAACGTTTGAACGGCACCTCGTTACCTGCGATGCAAGCGTCCTTAATCGATAGCGAAGGACGCGATTGGGACAGCCGTCTGAAGTTTGTTCAACGCGACCTCAATATGAGCAAAAATCAAACTACGAATAAAACCCGATTCGAGCTCCTCTTTGGGTACGTCCCGAAACACGACGAAGGCGCTCTCCGCACTCTTCTTGACGAGGGACCTTCCGGATATTCGCAACCGTCAATCCTCCAGGACGAAGCTCGAACGAGGATCGCCTCGCAACAGGAAAAATATAAGACTCGATACGATCGCAATCGAGTAACGAACGCGGAATTTCACGTAGGCGATATCGTCGCCATGACTACGGTCAGTACTGCGACCGGACAAAGCAGTAAATTCGATCCGCGATTCCGCGGAGCACTTGGGATAACCGAAGTTCTCCCCGGCGACACTTACCGTGTCATTGAGCTTAGAGATGACCGAGGAGCGAAACGCTACAGTACGACAGCTCATGCGAGCCAACTAAAGATTTGGCGTCCATCAACGGAAGACGAATACGCAACGTCTTCTGTCTCAGAAGCGGAAGAAGAAGACGTTCAGATTGACGAAAAAGAAACCGCATCGATTCAAAATGAAGAAGCCGAACCGACTCGAAAGGAAGATAGATATCCCGGTAGAGAAAAGCAACGACGAAGAAACGAGTAGCGCAGCGGAGATCCACACCGAGGAAACTCCGCCTACCGACGAGCCTCTCGGACCACGCCGAAGTCGCCGAGAACGTAAAGTACCGATACGTTTTAAAGATTTCGATTGTTAAACTGCGAACGAGAAAGAAACATTTTCGGAGCAACGAGCACTCGAGGACGAGCGCTGTGTCAGGACGGTCGAGTGTTAAAAACCTACGCAAGGTTGGCACGCTTCGTACGTTCGGAGATCGACCGAAGATCCCCGAAGTTACCGCGAGTGATACGAAAGGGAGTCAAGTTCGAGACGCCGAGCAAGACACACGTACACATACGCGATACGCGAGAGAATACGATATCTCGATATACGATATAGAGACGATAAAGATAAAAACCACGTTACGATACGTTCGATACGCGAACGCGAAGTTTCACGCCACGATCCACGCATTCATCTTGTTTAATCGCTTTGAAAGCACCCTGTATTATTTTCGTACCGTTAATAAACCAAATTGTGTTTTCTATTCATAAATCTCGTTTACGGAATCCATTAATTCACCCATCGATCCATCCGTGACCCACCGATATACATATAAATACGGATCGCGACCTCCTCACGCGATTTAACACACGAATACGAATACTATTACTAACAAAAGTAACAATCGTAGCAAAAATTCTCGCGAGTTTGTCACGGAAATACGCCACATTTTCAACAGCGTGGGATAGTGTTAATCCAGAAAGGGAAACGTAATAATCTGCAAGAACGATTGATCCGCGAGGAATCACGGTTGACCGCGAGTGATAATTCGACGAGTGCGTTCGCCGCTATTCGGAAAAACAAAAATACGTTCAGTGATAAAAAATTGAGTGGAAACGAGAATCGAAAAAAACGGAAAAAATAAAGAACGGAATGGCTACTGTTTTAAGTGCAAGCAAAAATGACATTTTATCCGTGAGTGCCCGAGTAAAAAGTGGGTTCGGGATAAAAAAAGAAAACGGGTAAAATGACTGATGAACCACGTGATTGCGCGTTCTATTCGGAAAACTCGCCTCGACGCTCCGAATCGTGCGGCAAAAAGGAGACGTAGCTACCCCCGGTTGGTATAGTAGAGTCGGTACTAAACGCGGATCCGCTAGAGGTCTGGGTTACCGACAGTAGGTCATCAAAACATATAACTTGTCGACGTAACTGGTTCGAGAATTATCAGATGGCGACCAACGGAGCAACAGTAGCAACGCTCATCACAGTGGTGTCATATATCTTAATCTTAATATTATATTAATCTTAATTCAACTTTAAAAAAAACATGAAAAATATTTATAATCATAGACCGTATATGAAGAAACCGCGGAAAAATGATCATACCAAGACTCAATTTTCGGTATTATATTCGCTAGATTTGATAATAAAACATATTGTGGTAAAAAAAAGAATATTGTATTGCGTGAACATTGGTATTGCGTGAATGTTACGCAACAAAAAAAAATATAATACATAAAATTACGATTTTACGATACTGTGTATCGCACCATCGACTCTGTAATATCCACATCAATATGCCAATTACAGGTACATGCATCTTTAATTGGTGACCACCGTTCCAGGTACGTAAAATCACTGCTCAGATTTTATTTCGAATTTCTAACCGTCTGGTGGTTACGCGTGGTCGTTAGAAAGCCGGTAAGGAGGGATTAGGTTTTGACAGCTTGTTGCAATTTGAATTTCTAACCTCTTTTCTAACCCTTATTCTAACTTGAGTAAATTATGCGTAGTAGTTAGAAAGAGCGGTTAGAAAGTGGGTTAGGCATGGTTGGATTTTGGTAGCAGATGGAATTTGAAATTCTACCCGCGTTTCTAACCACCATTCTAACTTGGGTAAAATTACGCGTAGCGGTTAGAAGTCCGGTTAGAAAGACGGTAGAATTTTCACAAATTCAAACTGGTTAGATTTCCGGTTAGATAACCGGTTAGAATGAGTGGTTAGACAAGTTACTAGGGCTGTTATTGGCAGAGGGACGGTACCTATTCAGAAGTATATCAATGGAGAATGGATCGATGCGGTAATCGAAGACGTCCTATACGTGCATGAAGTGAAACAAAATCTGTTCTCAGTCGGTGTAGTCGAAACAAGTGGTCGCGAAGTCGTGTTTGGAGACACAACGGTGCTGATAAAGAGCGAAAATCGGGTGATAGCGTCGGGAGTGAAACTAACGAACGAAATATACCGAATGCTCTTTCGCCCGAGAAAAGTTTCATGTGTAAGTGAAGTTAATGTGACAACTGTCGACTTACAAACCTGGCATGAAAGGCTCGGGCATATCAACGCTCGCAATTTGCAAGAACTCGTGAAAAAGGGACTAATAAATGGTGTTTCGCTAAAAGGAAGTAAAAGTGAAATATTTTGTGAATCTTGTCAAATTGGCAAATCACACAGATTGCCGTTCTGAAAAAGAAGAGAGCGAGGTCCAACACTACCTGGCGAATTTATCCATTCAGACGTGTGCGGGCCGATGTCGGTGCAAACGCCTGGAGGAGCGCGATTCATAGTAACTTTTAAAGACGATGCGACGAGTTTCAGAGTTGTTTATTTTTTAAAGCATCAAGGGGACGTGTGTGAAACGTTCCAAGTTTTTGATAAAATGATCGAGAATAAATTTAATCGGAAAGTGCTCAGATCAGATAATGGACTCGAGTATCGCAACAAAATCATGGATCAAGATCTCGCGAAAGAGGTATAGCGAAAGAAAATACAGCTCCATACACTCCCGAGCAGAATGGCCGAAGTAAACGTGACAATCGGACAATTATTGAGAGCGCGAGGTGGTGTTGGCGAAAAACCTGCCGGCGACATTGTGGGCTGAAGCTGCAAAAACAGCAGTATACTTGATGAATCGGACTAGATCAATCAGTATTAAAGATGGGAAAACGCCATTTGAAAAATGGACGGGACAAAAGTCTAACCTTAAACATGCAAGAATCTTCGGTTCGCATGTTTTTGTACACGTGCCGAAACAATTAACGAAGAAATTTGATCCTCGAGCGAAAAAGATGATCTTCGTGGGGTATGATGCTGACTCGACTAATTATCGAGTATACGACCAGGCCACGAAGAAAACATCAGTGTCACGTAATGTGATTTTTAATGAAAAAGCTGAAAACATCGGAGAAGCATCAAAAATCGAGGAAGGTGAGATAATTTTTCAAAAAGAACGAGCGGAAATTTACAAAGTCATCAGCGACAATGACGACGAAGAGGAGGAAGAGTGCGCGTAAAAGTGTAGTTTTTTGACTGAAAAAATCCTTATATGGATTAAAGCAATCGCCGCGTTGCAGGAATAAAAACTTTAGTGACTTTCTTCGAGCGTTTAATTTTAAAGAAGCCGAGGCAGATAAATGTATTTTTGTTGGCAATGTGAGAGAAAACGCGGTGCACTTGGCGGTATTTGTTGATGATGGACTTAAAGCGTCAATTTCAAAAGAAGCAATAGCTTGTGTGCTCGAACACCTAAATAAAACGTACAAAATCACGATTGATGATGCGTCAATGTTTGTAGCATGCAGATTGAGCGTGATCGTAAAAGACAGTCGCTGTTTGTTCATCAAGAGGCATTTGTTATGCGAATTTTAGAAAAATTTAAGATGAGTGAGGCAAAACCGGTTAGTGTTCCTGCGGATCCTAATGTAATCTTGTATCCAGTTGCAGAGGGTGAGAATGTGTGCGAAAATGTGCCTTATCGAGAGCTGGTTGGCTCGTTGATTTTTCTTGCCACGGTCTCAAGACCAGACATAGCATTTGCCGTAAGCTCTGTAAGCAGATTTCTGAGCAAACATAATAATGAACATTGGAGAGCGGTTGTGCATATTTTGACGCATTTAAAAGGGAACAAAAATTGTGGCATTATGTATCGTGCAGGTGGAAGCGTGACAGAATTGAAAGGATACTCAGACTCCGATTTTGCGAACGATATTGAAAATCGTCGTTCTGTAACAGGGTATTTGTTTGAGTTAGCTGGAGGTCCGGTAACTTGGGCGTCGCAAAGACCAGAAACTTGTTACCACAAGTACGACGGAGGCAGAATATGTAGCAGCAGCGGCTGCAGCGAAAGAGTGTGTGTGGTTACGAAGATTGCTCAAAGATATCGGATATTCATGTGAAAAACCGACTGAAATAATGGTCGACAATCAAAGTGCCATCAGGCTGGTTAAAAATCCTGAATATCATAAGAGAACTAATTCTATATCCTGAATATCATAAAAGAACTAATATATTCGATATCACTATGTGAGAGAAAAACAAAAAGAAAGAGAAATGAATGTAAACATATTTCTTCTAAGCAACAAAAGGCTGATATGTTTACCAAGCGTCTTCCAAAAAGTAATTTTAAAAGAATGTGTGATGTAATAAATGTATTCGATTCCGCATGCTGAAACGATGGAAGTGTTGAGGCAATGACGCTGAAGCTAGCGGAACGAGCTAGCGGCCAGGGCCAACCGCTCGCAGGGCATTTTAATCGTAAATGTACGCGCCTGGCTGCCGGCGTGCAGTGCGAGAGAGAGCGTGACGTGCGCTCGTGCTGCGTATTTCGAAAGAGAGAAAGCGCGTAATCTATACAGCAGAGGGCATAGCACGCTCTATTTTTTTTTTATTTTTAATAAACAAAGGCCATCAACAAAACTCTGTATGCGTCATAAGTTTAGTTCAGGTCTATCAAATAATAGAGTAAATTGTCAATTCGCTGCTGTCATGCGTGTTGACAGCGGATGAACTTTTACATCGAAAAATCACATAAATTCGCGCTACAAATGGACTGAGAAAGCGCACATATATTGGCAGGATGTCAATACGCATGACAGTGCGAAATTGACAATTTACACAATCCTTTTGCATACCCAGAGGAACATGGCGGACCTAATTTCATTCCGTTTACGGCCTCTTGACGTGACTAAAAAAAATAATTTCTACAATCCGGAGGATCACGAGAACAAAACACGATTATCGCAATTATTTTTTTTTACGAATAAACAAAAGCCGTCAACGAAACTTTATGAAGGTCAATGGTTTTGTCAAAGTGTACCAAATAATTGAGTCAATTGTCAATTCGCTGCTGTCATGCGTGTTGACAGCGGATGAACTTTTACATCAAAAAATCACATAAATTCGCGCTACAAATGGACTGAGAAAGCGCACGTATATTGGCAGGATGTCAATACGCATGACAGTGCGAACTTGACAATTTACACAATCCTTTTGCACACCCAGAGGAACATAGCGGACCTAATTTCATTCCGTTTACGGCCTTTTGAAGTGACTAAAAAAAATAATTTCTACAATCCGTAGATTCACGAAAGCAAAACGCGATTATCGCAATTATTTTTTTTCTTACGAATAAACAAAAGCCGTCAACGAAACTTTATGGAGGTCAATGGTTTTGTCAGAGTGTACCAAATAATTGAGTCAATTGTCAATTCGCTGCTGTCATGCGTGTTGACAGCGGATGCACTTTTAAATCGAAAAATCACACAAATTCACGCTACAAATGGACTGAGAAAGCGCACGTATATTGGCAGGATGTCAATACGCATGACAGTGCGAACTTGACAATTTACACAATCCTTTTGCACACCCAGAGGAACATAGCGGACCTAATTTCATTCCGTTTACGGCCTTTTGAAGTAACTAAAAAAAATAATTTCTACAATCCGTAGATTCACGAAAGCAAAACGCGAGAATCGCAATTATTTATTTTCTTACGAATAAACAAAAGCCGTCAACGAAACTTTGTGTAGGTCAATGGTTTTGTCAGAGTGTACCAAATAATTGAGTCAATTGTCAATTCGCTGCTGTCATGCGTGTTGACAGCGGATGAACTTTTACATCGAAAAATCACATAAATTCACGCTACAAATGGACTGAGAAAACGCACGTATATTGGCAGGATGTCAATACGCATGACAGTGCGAACTTGACAATTTACACAATCCTTTTGCACACCCAGAGGAACATAGCGGACCTAATTTCATTCCGTTTACGGCCTTTTGAAGTAACTAAAAAAAATAATTTCTACAATCCGTAGATTCACGAAAGCAAAACGCGAGAATCGCAATTATTAATTTTCTTACGAATAAACAAAAGCCGTCAACGAAACTTCATGTAGGTCAATGGTTTTGTCAGAGTGTACCAAATAATTGAGTTAATTGTCAATTCGCTGCTGTCATGCGTGTTGACAGCGGATGAACTTTTACATCGAAAAATCACATAAATTCGCGCTACAGAAGGACTGAGAAAGCGCACATATATTGGCAGGATGTCAATACGCATGACAGTGCGAACTTGACAATTTACACAATCCTTTTGCACATCCAGAGGAACATAGCGGACGTAATTTCATTCCGTTTACGGCCTTTTGAAGTGACTAAAAAAAATAATTTCTACAATCCGTAGATTCACGAGAGCAAAACGCGATTATCGCAATTATTTTTTTTCTTACGAATAAACAAAAGCCGTCAACGAAACTTTATGAAGGTCAATGGTTTTGTCAGAGTGTACCAAATAATTGAGTCAATTGTCAATTCGCTGCTGCCATGCGTGTTGACAGCGGATGCCTTTTAAATCGAAAAATCACACAAATTCACGCTACAAATGGACTGAGAAAGCGCACGTATATTGGCAGGATGTCAATACGCATGACAGTGCGAACTTGACAATTTACACAATCCTTTTGCACATCCAGAGGAACATAGCGGACCTAATTTCATACCGTTTACGGCCTTTCGAAGTAACTAAAAAAAATAATTTCTACAATCCGTAGATTCACGAAAGCAAAACGCGAGAATCGCAATTATTTATTTTCTTACGAATAAACAAAAGCCGTCAACGAAACTTTATGTAGGTCAATGGTTTTGTCAGAGTGTACCAAATAATTGAGTCAATTGTCAATTCGCTGCTGTCATGCGTGTTGACAGCGGATGCACTTTTAAATCGAAAAATCACATAAATTCACGCTACAAATGGACTGAGAAAGCGCACGTATATTGGCAGGATGTCAATACGCATGACAGTGCGAACTTGACAATTTACACAATCCTTTTGCACATCCAGAGGAACATAGCGGAAGTAATTTCATTCCGTTTACGGCCTTTTGAAGTGACTAAAAAAAATAATTTCTACAATCCGTAGATTCACGAGAGCAAAACACGATTATCGCAATTATTTTTTTTTACGAATAAACAAAAGCCGTCAACGAAACTTTATGGAGGTCAATGGTTTTGTCAAAGTGTACCAAATAATTGAGTCAATTGTCAATTCGCTGCTGTCATGCATGTTGACAGCGGATGAACTTTTACATCGAAAAATCACATAAATTCGCGCTACAAATGGACTGAGAAAGCGCACGTATATTGGCAGGATGTCAATACGCATGACAGTGCGAACTTGACAATTTACACAATCCTTTTGCACTCCCAGAGGAACATAGCGGACCTAATTTCATTCCGTTTACGGCCTTTTGAAGTGACTAAAAAAAATAATTTCTACAATCCGTCGGATCACGAGAACAAAACACGATTATCGCAATTATTTTTTTTTACGAATAAACAAAAGCCGTCAACGAAACTTTATGGAGGTCAATGGTTTTGTCAAAGTGTACCAAATAATTGAGTCAATTGTCAATTCGCTGCTGTCAAGCGTGTTGACAGCGGATGCACTTCTAAATCGAAAAATCACATAAATTCACGCTACAAATTGACTGAGAAAGCGCAAATATATTGGCAAGATGTCAATACGCATGACAATGCGAACTTGACAATTTACACAATCCTTTTGCACACCCAGAGGACCATAGTGGACCTAATTTCATTCCGTTTACGGCCTTTTGAAGTGACTAAAAAAAATAATTTCTACAATCCGTCGGATCACGAGAACAAAACGCGATTATCGCAATTATTTTTTTTTACGAATAAACAAAAGCCGTCAACAAAACTTTATGGAGGTCAATGGTTTTGTCAAAGTGTACCAAATAATTGAGTCAATTGTCAATTCGCTGCTGTCATGCGTGTTGACAGCGGATGCACTTTTAAATCGAAAAATCACACAAATTCACGCTACAAATGGACTGAGAAAGCGCACGTATATTGGCAGGATGTCAATACGCATGACAGTGCGAACTTGACAATTTACACAATCCTTTTGCACACCCAGAGGAACATAGCGGACCTAATTTCATTCCGTTTACGGCCTTTTGAAGTAACTAAAAAAAATAATTTCTACAATCCGTAGATTCACGAAAGCAAAACGCGAGAATCGCAATTATTTATTTTCTTACGAATAAACAAAAGCCGTCAACGAAACTTTATGTAGGTCAATGGTTTTGTCAGAGTGTACCAAATAATTGAGTCAATTGTCAATTCGCTGCTGTCATGCGTGTTGACAGCGGATGCACTTTTAAATCGAAAAATCACATAAATTCACGCTACAAATGGACTGAGAAAGCGCACGTATATTGGCAGGATGTCAATACGCATGACAGTGCGAACTTGACAATTTACACAATCCTTTTGCACATCCAGAGGAACATAGCGGAAGTAATTTCATTCCGTTTACGGCCTTTTGAAGTGACTAAAAAAAATAATTTCTACAATCCGTAGATTCACGAGAGCAAAACGCGATTATCGCAATTATTTTTTTTCTTACGAATAAACAAAAGCCGTCAACGAAACTTTATGGAGGTCAATGGTTTTGTCAAAGTGTACCAAATAATTGAGTCAATTGTCAATTCGCTGCTGTCATGCATGTTGACAGCGGATGAACTTTTACATCGAAAAATCACATAAATTCGCGCTACAAATGGACTGAGAAAGCGCACGTATATTGGCAGGATGTCAATACGCATGACAGTGCGAACTTGACAATTTACACAATCCTTTTGCACTCCCAGAGGAACATAGCGGACCTAATTTCATTCCGTTTACGGCCTTTTGAAGTGACTAAAAAAAATAATTTCTACAATCCGTCGGATCACGAGAACAAAACACGATTATCGCAATTATTTTTTTTTACGAATAAACAAAAGCCGTCAACGAAACTTTATGGAGGTCAATGGTTTTGTCAAAGTGTACCAAATAATTGAGTCAATTGTCAATTCGCTGCTGTCAAGCGTGTTGACAGCGGATGCACTTCTAAATCGAAAAATCACATAAATTCACGCTACAAATTGACTGAGAAAGCGCAAATATATTGGCAAGATGTCAATACGCATGACAATGCGAACTTGACAATTTACACAATCCTTTTGCACACCCAGAGGACCATAGTGGACCTAATTTCATTCCGTTTACGGCCTTTTGAAGTGACTAAAAAAAATAATTTCTACAATCCGTCGGATCACGAGAACAAAACGCGATTATCGCAATTATTTTTTTTTACGAATAAACAAAAGCCGTCAACAAAACTTTATGGAGGTCAATGGTTTTGTCAAAGTGTACCAAATAATTGAGTCAATTGTCAATTCGCTGCTGTCATGCGTGTTGACAGCGGATGCACTTTTAAATCGAAAAATCACACAAATTCACGCTACAAATGGACTGAGAAAGCGCACGTATATTGGCAGGATGTCAATACGCATGACAGTGCGAACTTGACAATTTACACAATCCTTTTGCACACCCAGAGGAACATAGCGGACCTAATTTCATTCCGTTTACGGCCTTTTGAAGTAACTAAAAAAAATAATTTCTACAATCCGTAGATTCACGAAAGCAAAACGCGAGAATCGCAATTATTTATTTTCTTACGAATAAACAAAAGCCGTCAACGAAACTTTGTGTAGGTCAATGGTCTTGTCAGAGTGTACCAAATAATTGAGTCAATTGTCAATTCGCTGCTGTCATGCGTGTTGACAGCGGATGAACTTTTACATCGAAAAATCACATAAATTCACGCTACAAATGGACTGAGAAAACGCACGTATATTGGCAGGATGTCAATACGCATGACAGTGCGAACTTGACAATTTACACAATCCTTTTGCACACCCAGAGGAACATAGCGGACCTAATTTCATTCCGTTTACGGCCTTTTGAAGTAACTGAAAAAAATAATTTCTACAATCCGTAGATTCACGAAAGCAAAACGCGAGAATCGCAATTATTTATTTTCTTACGAATAAACAAAAGCCGTCAACGAAACTTCATGTAGGTCAATGGTTTTGTCAGAGTGTACCAAATAATTGAGTTAATTGTCAATTCGCTGCTGTCATGCGTGTTGACAGCGGATGAACTTTTACATCGAAAAATCACATAAATTCGCACTACAGAAGGACTGAGAAAGCGCACATATATTGGCAGGATGTCAATACGCATGACAGTGCGAACTTGACAATTTATACGATCCTTTTGCACATCCAGAGGAACATAGCGGACGTAATTTCATTCCGTTTACGGCCTTTTGAAGTGACTAAGAAAAATAATTTCTGCAATCCGTAGATTCACGAGAGCAAAACGCGATTATCGCAATTATTTTTTTTCTTACGAATAAACAAAAGCCGTCAACGAAACTTTATGAAGGTCAATGGTTTTGTCAGAGTGTACCAAATAATTGAGTCAATTGTCAATTCGCTGCTGCCATGCGTGTTGACAGCGGATGCCTTTTAAATCGAAAAATCACACAAATTCACGCTACAAATGGACTGAGAAAGCGCACGTATATTGGCAGGATGTCAATACGCATGACAGTGCGAACTTGACAATTTACACAATCCTTTTGCACATCCAGAGGAACATAGCGGACCTAATTTCATTCCGTTTACGGCCTTTTGAAGTGACTAAAAAAAATAATTTCTACAATCCGTAGATTCACGAGAACAAGACGCGATTATCGCAATTATTTTTTTTCTTACGAATAAACAAAAGCCGTCAACGAAACTTTATGGAGGTCAATGGTTTTGTCAGAGTGTACCAAATAATTGAGTCAATTGTCAATTCGCTGTTGTCATGCGTGTTGACAGCGGATGCACTTTTAAATCGAAAAATCACATAAATTCACGCTACAAATTGACTGAGAAAGCGCAAATATATTGGCAGGATGTCAATACGCATGACAGTGCGAACTTGACAATTTACACAATCCTTTTGCACACCCAGAGGAACATAGCGGACCTAATTTCATTCCGTTTACGGCCTTTTGAAGTGACTAAAAAAAATAATTTCTACAATCCGTAGATTCACGAGAGCAAAACGCGATTATCGCAATTATTTTTTTTCTTACGAATAAACAAAAGCCGTCAACGAAACTTTATGGAGGTCAATGGTTTTGTCAAAGTGTACCAAATAATTGAGTCAATTGTCAATTCGCTGCTGTCATGCATGTTGACAGCGGATGAACTTTTACATCGAAAAATCACATAAATTCGCGCTACAAATGGACTGAGAAAGTGCACATATATTGGCAAGATGTCAATACGCATGACAGTGCGAACTTGACAATTTACACAATCCTTTTGCACTCCCAGAGGAACATAGCGGACCTAATTTCATTCCGTTTACGTCCTTTTGAAGTGACTAAAAAAATAATTTCTACAATCCGTCGGATCACGAGAACAAAACACGATTATCGCAATTATTTTTTTTTACGAATAAACAAAAGCCGTCAACGAAACTTTATGGAGGTCAATGGTTTTGTCAAAGTGTACCAAATAATTGAGTCAATTGTCAATTCGCTGCTATCATGCGTGTTGACAGCGGATGCACTTTTAAATCGTAAAATCACATAAATTCACGCTACAAATTGACTGAGAAAGCGCAAATATATTGGCAAGATGTCAATACGCATGACAGTGCGAACTTGACAATTTACACAATCCTTTTGCACACCCAGAGGACCATAGCGGACCTAATTTCATTCCGTTTACGGCCTTTTGAAGTGACTAAAAAAAATAATTTCTACAATCCGTCGGATCACGAGAACAAAACGCGATTATCGCAATTATTTTTTTTTACGAATAGACAAAAGCCGTCAACGAAACTTTATGGAGGTCAATGGTTTTGTCAAAGTGTACCAAATAATTGAGTCAATTGTCAATTCGCTGCTGTCATGCGTGTTGACAGCGGATGCACTTTTACATCGGAAAATCACATAAATTCGCGCTACAAATGGACTGAGAAAGCGCACATATATTGGCAGGATGTCAATACGCATGACAGTGCGAACTTGACAATTTACACAATCCTTTTGCACACCCAGAGGAACATAGCGGACCTAATTTCATTTCGTTTACGGCCTTTTGAAGTAACTAAAAAAACCAGTGCGTGGAACTCCGCGCGTAAGAAGTGAAACTTCTTAGGTTCGAGATGAAGTTTATTTTATGCATTACTTATTGTATTTGTTATCGATTATTGTTTATTTATTTTTAGGACTAGGATATGGATATGTGGGATTCAATTAATAAACACCGCTCTTGATTATATTCTTTTTTTCAAATTTTATTACTCAATTTCCATTGAATTAGAATCTAATACGGAAATAATTGGTTTATGATAGCTGAAGTAAGAAACAAATAATTTTGACTGTAAATTCTGTAAGTAACGATACAGTAAGTAATACACTGTTAAAATATCTACATTTAAATTAATATACATGTGTAGGAAATTTTATACCGTGATTCTCTCATCAGTATGGGTGAGCGGGGTACAATGTCTCACGGGGCACTAAGAACCATAAGCGATTTCTCGGAGGTTTGTTGCTCGTAAAAATGGAAATTTCTTGTGTTGGACCACAATTTACATTGAATTTCATCAAGCCTACAAGAACGTTCATAGCAGCTCATAAAAAATAAATTATATATTTTTTTAATTTTTTATGAGCTGCTATGAACGTTCTTGTAGGCTTGATGGAATTCAATGTAAATTGTGGTCCAACACAAGAAATTTCTATTTTTACGAGCAACAAACCTCCGAGAAATCGCATATGGTTCTCAGTGCCCCGTGACACATTGTACCTCGCTCACTCATACTTATGAGAGAATCACGGTATAAAATTTCCTACACATGTATATTAATTTAAATGTAGATATTTTAACAGTGTATTACTTACTGTATCGTCATCAATTGATGCCTCCAGTACATTTGATGTCGATGGGAGGTTAGGTTGTCCGCCGTGTTCTTTTAACGCCTTCTGCCTGGCTCGGTACTCTCTCATTCTTACTGCACCAGTTTTTGGCCCCTTTTTGGATGGTTTTTTGGTTTTTTGCCGTTGCCTGTAAGCTCTAGATTTTTCCGCATCTTGTTTTTTTTCCCCTTCATCTCACTTATTCGTTGTTTCACTTTTAAATTTCAAGAGGGGCAACTAAAATTTACACGTGCTCTAATGCTGTCTCTATTTCAACGTAACTGCTTGTTAGGTCTGAGAAAGGGGACTCATGGCACGTATACACACACTACACACTGCGCATGTGTGTAGAGTATGTATGATGTAGTAAGAGATGGTGAGAGAGTCGCTTCTGTCGAGAGAGAGAAGAGAGTAGAAGCGCCGTTCCCACTCGCCCCTCTCAGCTGCCTGTCGAGAGAGAGAGAGAGTGTCGAAGCATCGCTCCCAGTTTCCCCCTCTCTGCGGCTAAGTGGTGACGCATTTTCGTCACGGTCTTCGAACGATCTTACTACCCTACCGCGCCTAAAGAAGTTTCACTTCAAAAATAATTTCTACAATCCGTAGATTCACGAAAGCAAAACGCGAGAATCGCAATTATTTATTTTCTTACGAATAAACAAAAACCGTCAACGAAACGTTATGTAGGTCAATGGTTTTGTCAGAGTGTACCAAATAATTGAGTCAATTGACAATTCGCTGCTGTCATGCGTGTTGACAGCGGATGAACTTTTACATCGAAAAATCACATAAATTCGCGCTACAAATGGACTGAGAAAGCGCACATATATTGGCAGGATGTCAATACGCATGACAGTGCGAAGTTGACAATTTACACAATCCTTTTGCACACCCAGAGGAACATAGCGGACCTAATTTCCTTCCGTTTACGGCCTTTTGAAGTAACTAAAAAAAATAATTTCTACAATCCGTAGATTCACGAGAGCAAAACGCGAGAATCGCAATTATTTATTTTCTTACGAATAAACAAAAGCCGTCAACGAAACTTCATGTAGGTCAATGGTTTTGTCAGAGTGTACCAAATAATTGAGTCAATTGTCAATTCGCTGCTGTCATGCGTGTTGACAGCGGATAAACTTTTACATCGAAAAATCACATAAATTCGCGCTACAAATGGACTGAGAAAGCGCACGTATATTGGCAGGATGTCAATACGCATGACAGTGCGAACTTGAGAATTTACACAATTCTTTTGCACACCCAGAGGAACATAAAGGACCTGATTTCATTCCGTTTACGGCCTTTTGAAGTAACTAAAAAAAATAATTTCTACAATCCGTAGATTCACGAAAGCAAAACGCGAGAATCGCAATTATTTATTTTCTTACGAATAAACAAAAGCCGTCAACGAAACTTTATGTAGGTCAATGGTTTTGTCAGAGTGTACCAAATAATTGAGTCAATTGTCAATTCGCTGCTGTCATGCGTGTTGACAGCGGATGAACTTTTACATCGAAAAATCACATAAATTCGCGCTACAAATGGACTGAGAAAACGCACGTATATTGGCAGGATGTCAATACGCATGACTGTGCGAACTTGACAATTTACACAATCCTTTTGCACACCCAGAGGAACATAGCGGACCTAATTTCATTCCGTTTACGGCCTTTTGAAGTAACTAAAAAAAATAATTTCTACAATCCGTAGATTCACGAAAGCAAAACGCGAGAATCGCAATTATTTATTTTCTTACGAATAAACAAAAGCCGTCAACGAAACTTCATGTAGGTCAATGGTTTTGTCAGAGTGTACCAAATAGATGAGTCAATTGTCAATTCGCTGCTGTCATGCGTGTTGACAGCGGATGAACTTTTACATCGAAAAATCACATAAATTCGCGCTACAAATGGACTGAGAAAGCGCACATATATTGGCAGGATGTCAATACGCATGACAGTGCGAACTTTACAATTTACACAATCCTTTTGCACACCCAGAGGAACATAGCGGACCTAATTTCATTCCGTTTACGGCCTTTTGAAGTAACTAAAAAAAATAATTTCTACAATCCGTAGATTCACGAAAGCAAAACGCGAGAATCGCAATTATTTATTTTCTTACGAATAAACAAAAGCCGTCAACGAAACTTTATGTAGGTCAATGGTTTTGTCAGAGTGTACCAAATAATTGAGTCAATTGTCAATTCGCTGCTGTCATGCGTGTTGACAGCAGATGAACTTTTACATCGAAAAATCACATAAATTCGCGCTACAAATGGACTGAGAAAACGCACGTATATTGGCAGGATGTCAATACGCATGACAGTGCGAACTTGACAATTTACACAATCCTTTTGCACACCCAGAGGAACATAGCGGACCTAATTTCATTCCGTTTACGGCCTTTTGAAGTAACTAAAAAAAATAATTTCTACAATCCGTAGATTCACGAAAGCAAAACGCGAGAATCGCAATTATTTATTTTCTTACGAATAAACAAAAGCCGTCAACGAAACTTTATGTAGGTCAATGGTTTTGTCAGAGTGTACCAAATAATTGAGTCCATTGTCAATTCGCTGCTGTCATGCGTGTTGACAGCGGATGAACTTTTACATCGAAAAATCACATAAATTCGCGCTACAAATGAACTGAGAAAACGCACGTATATTGGCAGGATGTCAATACGCATGACAGTGCGAACTTGACAATTTACACAATCCTTTTGCACACCCAGAAGAACATAGCGGAACTAATTTCATTCCGTTTACGGCTTTTTGAAGTAACTAAAAAAAATAATTTCTACAATCCGTAGATTCACGAAAGCAAAACGCGAGAATCGCAATTATTTATTTTCTTACGAATAAACAAAAGCCGTCAACGGACCTTCATGTAGGTCAATGGTTTTGTCAGAGTGTACCAAATAATTGAATCAATTGTCAATTCGCTGCTGTCATGCGTGTTGACAGCGGATGAACTTTTACATCGAAAAATCACATAAATTCGCGCTACAAATGGACTGAGAAAGCGCACATATATTGGCAGGATGTCAATACGCATGACAGTGCGAACTTGACAATTTACACAATCCTTTTGCACACCCAGAGGAACATAGCGGACCTAATTTCATTCCGTTTACGGCCTTTTGAAGTAACTAAAAAAAATAATTTCTACAATCCGTAGATTCACGAAAGCAAAACGCGAGAATCGCAATTATTTATTTTCTTACGAATAAACAAAAGCCGTCAACGAAACTTTATGTAGGTCAATGGTTTTGTCAGAGTGTACCAAATAATTGAGTCAATTGTCAATTTGCTGCTGTCATGCGTGTTGACAGCGGATGAACTTTTACATCGAAAAATCGCATAAATTCGCGCTACAAATGGACTGAGAAAACGCACGTATATTGGCAGGATGTCAATACGCATGACAGTGCGAACTTGACAATTTACACAATCCTTTTGCACACCCAGAGGAACATAGCGGACCTAATTTCATTCCGTTTACGGCCTTTTGAAATAACTAAAAAAAATAATTTCTACAATCCGTAGATTCACGAAAGCAAAACGCGAGAATCGCAATTATTTATTTTCTTACGTATAAACAAAAGCCGCCAACGAAACTTTATGTAGGTCAATGGTTTTGTCAGAGTGTACCAAATAATTGAGTCAATTGTCAATTCGCTGCTGTCATGCGTGTTGACAGCGGATGAACTTTTACATCGAAAAATCACATAAATTCGCGCTACAAATGGACTGAGAAAGCGCACGTATATTGGCAGGATGTCAATACGCATGACAGTGCGAACTTGAGAATTTACACAATTCTTTTGCACACCCAGAGGAACATAAAGGACCTGATTTCATTCCGTTCACGGCCTTTTGAAGTAACTAAAAAAAATAATTTCTACAATCCGTAGATTCACGAAAGCAAAACGCGAGAATCGCAATTATTTATTTTCTTACGATTAAACAAAAGCCGTCAACGAAACTTTATGTAGGACAATGGTTTTGTCAGAGTGTACCAAATAATTGAGTCAATTGTCAATTCGCTGCTGTCATGCGTGTTGACAGCGGATGAACTTTTACATCGAAAAATCACATAAACTCGCGCTACAGCAGGACTGAAAAAGCGCACATATATTGGCAGGATGTCAATACGCATGACAGTGCAAACTTGACAATTTACACAATTCTTTTGCACATCCAGAGGAACATAGCGGACGTAATTTCATTCCGTTTACGGCCTTTTGAAGTGACTAAAAAAAATAATTTTTACAATCCGTAGATTCACGAGAGCAAAACGCGATTATCGCAATTATTTTTTTTCTTACGAATAAACAAAAGCCGTCAACGGAACTTTATGGAAGTCAATGGTTTTGTCAGAGTGTACCAAATAATTGAGTCAATTGTCAATTCGCTGCTGTCATGCGTGTTGACAGCGGATGCACTTTTAAATCGAAAAATCACACAAATTCACGCTACAAATGGACGGAAAAAGCGCACGTATATTGGCAGGATGTCAATACGCATGACAGTGCGAACTTGACAATTTACACAATCCTTTTGCACATCCAGAGGAACATAGCAGACCTAATTTCATTCCGTTTACGGCCTTTTGAAGTAACTAAAAAAAATAATTTCTACAATCCGTAGATTCACGAAAGCAAAACGCGAGAATCGCAATTATTTATTTTCTTACGAATAAACAAAAGCCGTCAACGAAACTTTATGTAGGTCAATGGTTTTGTCAGAGTGTACCAAATAATTGAATCAATTGTCAATTCGCTGCTGTCATGCGTGTTGACAGCGGATGAACTTTTACATCGAAAAATCACATAAACTCGCGCTACAAATGGACTGAGAAAACGCACGTATATTGGCAGGATGTCAATACGCATGACAGTTCGAACTTGACAATTTACACAATCCTTTTGCACACCCAGAGGAACATAGCGGACCTAATTTCATTCCATTTACGGCCTTTTGAAGTAACTAAAGAAAATAATTTCTACAATCCGTAGATTCACGAAAGCAAAACGCGAGAATCGCAATTATTTATTTCCTTACGAATAAACAAAAGCCGTCAACGAAACTTTATGTAGGTCAATGGTTTTGTCAGAGTGTACCAAATAATTGAGTCAATTGTCAATTCGCTGCTGTCATGCGTGTTGACAGCGGATGCACTTTTACATCGAAAAATCACATAAATTCGCGCTACAAATGGACTGAGAAAGTGCACATATATTGGCAGGATGTCAATACGCATGACAGTGCGAACTTGACAATTTACACAATCCTTTTGCACACCCAGAGGAACATAGCGGACCTAATTTCATTCCGTTTACGGCCTTTTGAAGTGACTAAAAAAAATAATTTCTACAATCCGTAGATTCACGAAAGCAAAACGCGAGAATCGCGATTATTTATTTTCTTACGAATAAACAAAAGCCGTCAACGAAACTTTATGTAGGTCAATGGTTTTGTCAGAGTGTACCAAATAATTGAGTCAATTGTCAATTCACTGCTGTCATGCGTGTTGACAGCGGATGAACTTTTACATCGAAAAATCACATAAATTCGCGCTACAAATGCACTGAGAAAGCGCACATATATTGGCAGGATGTCAATACGCATGACAGTGCGAACTTGACAATTTACACAATCCTTTTGCACACCCAGAGGAACATAGCGGACCTAATTTCATTCCGTTTACGGCCTTTTGAAGTAACTAAAAAAAATAATTTCAACAATCTGTAGATTCACGAAAGCAAAACGCGAGAATCGCAATTATTTATTTTCTTACGAATAAACAAAAGCCGTCAACGAAACTTTATGTAGGTCAATGGTTTTGTCAGAGTGTACCAAATAATTGAGTCAATTCCCAATTTGCTGCTGTCATGCGTGTTGACAGCGGATGAACTTTTACATCGAAAAATCACATAAATTCGCGCTACAAATGGACTGAGAAAACGCACGTATATTGGCAGGATGTCAATACGCATGACAGTGCGAACTTGACAATTCACACAATCCCTTTGCACACCCAGAGGAACATAGCGGACCTAATTTCATCCCGTTTACGGCTTTTTGAAGTAACTAAAAAAAATAATTTCTACAATCCGTAGATTCACGAAAGCAAAACGCGAGAATCGCAATTATTTATTTTCTTACGAATAAACAAAAGCCGTCAACGAAACTTAATGTAGGTCAATGGTTTTGTCAGAGTGTACCAAATAATTGAGTCAATTGTCAATTTGCTGCTGTCATGCGTGTTGACAGCGGATGAACTTTTACATCGAAAAATCACATAAATTCGCGCTACAAATGGACTGAGAAAGCGCACATATATTGGTAGGATGTCAATACGCATGACAGTGCGAACTTGACAATTTACACAATCCTTTTGCACACCCAGAGGAACATAGCGGACCTAATTTCATTCCGTTTACGGCCTCTTGACGTGACTAAAAAAAATAATTTCTACAATCCGTCGGATCACGAGAACAAAACGCGATTATCGGAATTATTTTTTTTAACGAATAAACAAAAGCCGTCAACGAAACTCTATGGAGGTCAATGGTTTTGTCAAAGTGTACCAAATAATTGAGTCAATTGTCAATTCGCTGCTGTCATGCGTGTTGACAGCTGATGCACTTTTAAATCGAAAAATCACATAAATTCACGCTACAAATTGAGTGAGAAAGCGCAAATATATTGGCAGGATGTCAATACGCATGACAGTGCGAACTTGACAATCTACACAATCCTTTTGCACATCCAGAGGAACATAGCGGACCTCATTTCATTCCGTTTACGGCCTTTTGAAGTAACTAAAAAAAATAATTTCTACAATCCGTAGATTCACGAAAGCAAAACGCGATAATCGTAATTATTTTTTTTCTTACGAATAAACAAAAGCCGTCAACGAAACTTTATGTAGGTCAATGGTTTTGTTAAAGTGTACCAAATATCTGAGTAAATTGCCAATTCGCTGCTGTGGTGCGTGTTGACAGCGGATGCACTTTTACATCGAAACGTCACATAAATTCGCGCTACAAATGGACTGAGAAAGCGCACATATATTGGCAGGATGTCAATACGCATGACAGTGCTAACTTGACAATTGACTCAATTATTTGGTACACTTTGACAAAACCATTGACCTCCATAAAGTTTCGTTGACGGCTTTTGAATATTCGTAAAAAAAAAAGAAATAATTGCGATAATCGCGTTTTGCTCCCGTGAATCTACGGATTGTAGAAATTATTTTTTTAGTCACTTCAAGAATCCGTAAACGGAATGAAATTAGGTCCGCTATGTTTCTCTGGATGTGCGAAAGGATTGTGTAAATTGTCAAGTTCGCACTGTCATGCGTATTGACATCCTGCCAATATATTTGCGCTTTCTCAGTCAATTTGTGGCGTGAATTTATGTGATTTTTCGATTTAAAAGTGCATCCGCTGTCAACACGCATGACAGCAGCGAATTGACAATTGACTCAATTATTTGGTACACTCTGACAAAACCATTGACCTCCATAAAGTTTCGTTGACGGCTTTTGTTTATTCGTAAGAAAAAAAATAATTGCGATAATCGCGTTTTGCTCTCGTGAATCTACGGATTGTAGAAATTATTTTTTTTAGTCACTTCAAAAGGCCGTAAACGGAATGAAATTAGGTCCGCTATGTTCCTCTGGATGTGCAAAAGGATTGTGTAAATTGTCAAGTTCGCACTGTCATGCGTATTGACATCCTGCCAATATACGTGCGCTTTCTCAGTCCATTTGTAGCGTGAATTTATAAGATTTTTCGATTTAAAAGTGCATCCGCTGTCAACACGCATGACAGCAGCGAATTGACAATTGACTCAATTATTTGGTACACTCTGACAAAACCATTGACCTACATAAAGTTTCGTTGACGGCTTTTGTTTATTCGTAAGAAAATAAATAATTGCGATTCTCGCGTTTTGCTTTCGTGAATCTACGGATCGTAGAAATTATCTTTTTTAGTCACTTCAAAAGGCCGTAAACGGAATGAAATTAGGTCCGCTATGTTCCTCTGGGTGTGCAAAAGGATTGTGTAAATTGTCAAGTTCGCACTGTCATGCGTATTGACATCCTGCCAATATATGTGCGCTTTCTCAGTCCATTTGTAGCGTGAATTTATGTGACTTTTCGATGTAAAAGTGCATCCGCTGTCAACACGCATGACAGCAGCGAATTGGCAATTTACTCAATTATTTGGTACACTTTAATAAAACCATTGACCTACATGAAGTTTCGTTGACGGCTTTTGTTTATTCGTAAGAAAATAAATAATTGCGATTCTCGCGTTTTGCTTTCGTGAATCTACGGATTGTAGAAATTATTTTTTTTAGTCACTTCAAAAGGCCGTAAACGGAATGAAATTAGGTCCGCTATGTTACTCTGGATGTGCAAAAGGATTGTGTAAATTGTCAAGTTCACACTGTCATGCGTATTGACATCCTGCCAATTTATGTGCGCTTTCTCAGTCCATTTGTAGCGCGAATTTATGTGATTTTTCGATGTAAAAGTGCATCCGCTGTCAACACGCATGACAGCAGCGAATTGGCAATTTACTCAATTATTTGGTACACTTTAATAAAACCATTGACCTACATAAAGTTTCGTTGACGGCTTTTGTTTATTCGTAAGAAAATAAATAATTGCGATTCTCGCGTTTTGCTTTCGTGAATCTACGGATTGTAGAAATTATTTTTTTTAGTCACTTCAAAAGGCCGTAAACGGAATGAAATTAGGTCCGCTATGTTCCTCTGGATTTGCAAAAGGATTGTGTAAATTGTCAAGTTCACACTGTCATGCGTATTGACATCCTGCCAATATATGTGCGCTTTCTCAGTCCATTTGTAGCGCGAATTTATGTGATTTTTCGATGTAAAAGTGCATCCGCTGTCAACACGCATGACAGCAGCGAATTGACAATTGACTCAATTATTTGGTACACTTTGACAAAACCATTGACCTCCATAAAGTTTCGTTGACGGCTTTTGTTTATTCGTAAAAAAAAATAATTGCGATAATCGCGTTTTGTTCTCGTGATCCGACGGATTGTAGAAATTATTTTTTTTAGTCACGTCAAGAGGCCGTAAACGGAATTAAATTTAGGTCCGCTATGTTCCTCTGGGTGTGCAAAAGGATTGTGTAAATTGTCAAGTTCGCACTGTCATGCGTATTGACATCCTGCCAATATACGTGCGCTTTCTCAGTCCATTTGTAGCGTGAACTTATGTGATTTTTCGATTTAAAAGTGCATCCGCTGTCAACACGCATGACAGCAGCGAATTGACAATTGACTCAATTATTTGGTACACTCTGACAAAACCATTGACCTACATAAAGTTTCGTTGACGGCTTTTGTTTATTCGTAAGAAAATAAATAATCGCGATTCTCGCGTTTTGCTTTCGTGAATCTACGGATTGTAGAAATTATTTTTTTTAGTCACTTCAAAAGGCCGTAAACGGAATGAAATTAGGTTCGCTATGTTCCTCTGGGTGTGCAAAAGGATTGTGTAAATTGTCAAGTTCGCACTGTCATGCGTATTGACATCCTGCCATTATATGTGCACTTTCTCAGTCCATTTGTAGCGCGAATTTATGTGATTTTTCGATGTAAAAGTGCATCCGCTGTCAACACGCATGACAGCAGCGAATTGACAATTGACTCAATTATTTGGTACACTTTGACAAAACCATTGACCTCTATAAAGTTTCGTTGACGGCTTTTGTTTATTCTTAAAAAAAAATAATTGCGATAATCGCGTTTTGTTCTCGTGATCCGACGGATTGTAGAAATTATTTTTTTTAATCACGTCAAGAGGCCGTAAACGGAATGAAATTAGGTCCGCTATGTTCCTCTGGGTGTGCAAAAGGATTGTGTAAATTGTCAAGTTCGCACTGTCATGCGTATTGACATCCTGCCAATATATGTGCGCTTTCTCAGTCCATTTGTAGCGCGAATTTATGTGATTTTTCGATGTAAAAGTTCATCCGCTGTCAACACGCATGACAGCAGCGAATTGACAATTGACTCAATTATTTGGTACACTCTGACAAAACCATTGACCTACATAAAGTTTCGTTGACGGCTTTTGTTTATTCGTAAGAAAATAAATAATTGCGATTCTCGCGTTTTGCTTTCGTGAATCTACGGATTGTAGAAATTATTTTTTTCAGTCACTCCAAAAGGCCGTAAACGGAATGAAATTAGGTCCGCTATGTTCCTCTGGGTGTGCAAAAGGATTGTGTAAATTGTCAAGTTCGCACTGTCATGCGTATTGACATCCTGCCAATATATGTGCGCTTTCTCAGTCCATTTGTAGCGCGAATTTATGTGATTTTTCGATGTAAAAGTGCATCCGCTGTCAACACGCATGACAGCAGCGAATTGACAATTGACTCAACTATTTGGTACACTTTGACAAAACCATTGACCTCCATAAAGTTTCGTTGACGGCTTTTGTTTATTCGTAAAAAAAAATAATTGCGATAATCGCGTTTTGTTCTCGTGATCCGACGGATTGTAGAAATTATTTTTTTTAGTCACGTCAAGAGGCCGTAAACGGAATGAAATTAGGTCCGCTATGTTCCTCTGGGTGTGCAAAAGGATTGTGTAAATTGTCAAGTTCGCACTGTCATGCGTATTGACATCCTGCCAATATACGTGCGCTTTCTCAGTCCATTTGTAGCGTGAACTCATGTGATTTTTCGATTTAAAAGTGCATCCGCTGTCAACACGCATGACAGCAGCGAATTGACAATTGACTCAATTATTTGGTACACTCTGACAAAACCATTGACCTACATAAAGTTTCGTTGACGGCTTTTGTTTATTCGTAAGAAAATAAATAATCGCGATTCTCGCGTTTTGCTTTCGTGAATCTACGGATTGTAGAAATTATTTTTTTTAGTCACTTCAAAAGGCCGTAAACGGAAGGAAATTAGGTCCGCTATGTTCCTCTGGGTGTGCAAAAGGATTGTGTAAATTGTCAAGTTCGCACTGTCATGCGTATTGACATCCTGCCAATATATGTGCACTTTCTCAGTCCATTTGTAGCGCGAATTTATGTGATTTTTCGATGTAAAAGTTCATCCGCTGTCAACACGCATGACAGCAGCGAATTGACAATTGACTCAATTATTTGGTACACTCTGACAAAACCATTGACCTACATAAAGTTTCGTTGACGGCTTTTGTTTATTCGTAAGAAAATAAATAATTGCGATTCTCGCGTTTTGCTTTCGTGAATGTACGGATTGTAGAAATTATTTTTTTTAGTCACTTCAAAAGGCCGTAAACGGAATGAAATTAGGTCCACTATGTTCCTCTGGATGTGCAAAAGGATTGTGTAAATTGTCAAGTTCGCACTGTCATGCGTATTGACATCCTGCCAATATATGTGCGCTTTCTCAGTCCATTTGTAGCGTGAATTTATGTGACATTTCGATGTAAAAGTGCATCCGCTGTCAACACGCATGACAGCAGCGAATTGACAATTGACTCAATTATTTGGTACACTTTGACAAAACCATTGACCTCTATAAAGTTTCGTTGACGGCTTGTGTTTATTCGTAAAAAAAAAAAATTGCGATAATCGCGTTTTGTTCTTGTGATCTGACGGATTGTAGAAACTATTTTTTTTAGTCACTTCAAGAGGCCGTAAACGGAATGAAATTAATTCCGCTACGTTCCTCTGGGTGTGCAAAAGGATTGTGTAAATTGTCAAGTTCGCACTGTCATGCGTATTGACATCCTGCCAATATATGTGCGCTTTCTCAGTCCATTTGTAGCGCGAATTTATGTGACTTTTCCATGTAAAAGTGCATCCGCTGTCAACACGCATGACAGCAGCGAATTGGCAATTTACTCAATTATTTGGTACACTTTAATAAAACCATTGACCTACATAAAGTTCCGTTGACGGCTTTTGTTTATTCGTAAGAAAATAAATAATTGCGATTCTCGCGTTTTGCTTTCGTGAATCTACGGATTGTAGAAATTATTTTTTTTAGTCACTTCAAAAGGCCGTAAACGGAATGAAATTAGGTCCGCTATGTTCCTCTGGATGTGCAAAAGGATTGTGTAAATTGTCAAGTTCACACTGTCATGCGTATTGACATCCTGCCAATATATGTGCGCTTTCTCAGTCCATTTGTAGCGCGAATTTATGTGATTTTTCGATGTAAAAGTGCATCCGCTGTCAACACGCATGACAGCAGCGAATTGGCAATTTACTCAATTATTTGGTACACTTTAATAAAACCATTGACCTACATAAAGTTTCGTTGACGGCTTTTGTTTATTCGTAAGAAAATACATAATTGCGATTCTCGCGTTTTGCTTTCGTGAATCTACGGATTGTAGAAATTATTTTTTTTAGTCACGTCAAGAGGCCGTAAACGGAATGAAATTAGGTCCGCTATGTTCCTCTGGATTTGCAAAAGGATTGTGTAAATTGTCAAGTTCACACTGTCATGCGTATTGACATCCTGCCAATATATGTGCGCTTTCTCAGTCCATTTGTAGCGCGAATTTATGTGATTTTTCGATGTAAAAGTGCATCCGCTGTCAACACGCATGACAGCAGCGAATTGACAATTGACTCAATTATTTGGTACACTTTGACAAAACCATTGACCTCCATAAAGTTTCGTTTACGGCTTTTGTTTATTCGTAAAAAAAAATAATTGCGATAATCGCGTTTTGTTCTCGTGATCCGACGGATTGTAGAAATTATTTTTTTTAGTCACGTCAAGAGGCCGTAAACGGAATGAAATTAGGTCCGCTATGTTCCTCTGGGTGTGCAAAAGGATTGTGTAAATTGTCAAGTTCGCACTGTCATGCGTATTGACATCCTGCCAATATACGTGCGCTTTCTCAGTCCATTTGTAGCGTGAACTTATGTGATTTTTCGATTTAAAAGTGCATCCGCTGTCAACACGCATGACAGCAGCGAATTGACAATTGACTCAATTATTTGGTACACTCTGACAAAACCATTGACCTACATAAAGTTTCGTTGACGGCTTTTGTTTATTCGTAAGAAAATAAATAATCGCGATTCTCGCGTTTTGCTTTCGTGAATCTACGGATTGTAGAAATTATTTTTTTTAGTCACTCAAAAGGCCGTAAACGGAATGAAATTAGGTCCGCTATGTTCCTCTGGGTGTGCAAAAGGATTGTGTAAATTGTCAAGTTCGCACTGTCATGCGTATTGACATCCTGCCAATATATGTGCACTTTCTCAGTCCATTTGTAGCGCGAATTTATGTGATTTTTCGATGTAAAAGTGCATCCGCTGTCAACACGCATGACAGCAGCGAATTGACAATTGACTCAATTATTTGGTACACTTTGACAAAACCATTGACCTCTATAAAGTTTCGTTGACGGCTTTTGTTTATTCTTAAAAAAAAATAATTGCGATAATCGCGTTTTGTTCTCGTGATCCGACGGATTGTAGAAATTATTTTTTTTAATCACGTCAAGAGGCCGTAAACGGAATGAAATTAGGTCCGCTATGTTCCTCTGGGTGTGCAAAAGGATTGTGTAAATTGTCAAGTTCGCACTGTCATGCGTATTGACATCCTGCCAATATATGTGCGCTTTCTCAGTCCATTTGTAGCGCGAATTTATGTGATTTTTCGATGTAAAAGTTCATCCGCTGTCAACACGCATGACAGCAGCGAATTGACAATTGACTCAATTATTTGGTACACTCTGACAAAACCATTGACCTACATAAAGTTTCGTTGACGGCTTTTGTTTATTCGTAAGAAAATAAATAATTGCGATTCTCGCGTTTTGCTTTCGTGAATCTACGGATTGTAGAAATTATTTTTTTCAGTCACTCCAAAAGGCCGTAAACGGAATGAAATTAGGTCCGCTATGTTCCTCTGGGTGTGCAAAAGGATTGTGTAAATTGTCAAGTTCGCACTGTCATGCGTATTGACATCCTGCCAATATATGTGCGCTTTCTCAGTCCATTTGTAGCACGAATTTATGTGATTTTTCGATGTAAAAGTGCATCCGCTGTCAACACGCATGACAGCAGCGAATTGACAATTGACTCAATTATTTGGTACACTTTGACAAAACCATTGACCTCCATAAAGTTTCGTTGACGGCTTTTGTTTATTCGTAAAAAAAAATAATTGCGATAATCGCGTTTTGTTCTCGTGATCCGACGGATTGTAGAAATTATTTTTTTTAGTCACGTCAAGAGGCCGTAAACGGAATGAAATTAGGTCCGCTATGTTCCTCTGGGTGTGCAAAAGGATTGTGTAAATTGTCAAGTTCGCACTGTCATGCGTATTGACATCCTGCCAATATACGTGCGCTTTCTCAGTCCATTTGTAGCGTGAACTTATGTGATTTTTCGATTTAAAAGTGCATCCGCTGTCAACACGCATGACAGCAGCGAATTGACAATTGACTCAATTATTTGGTACACTCTGACAAAACCATTGACCTACATAAAGTTTCGTTGACGGCTTTTGTTTATTCGTAAGAAAATAAATAATTGCGATTCTCGCGTTTTGCTTTCGTGAATCTACGGATTGTAGAAATTATTTTTTTTAGTCACTTCAAAAGGCCGTAAACGGAATGAAATTAGGTCCACTATGTTCCTCTGGATGTGCAAAAGGATTGTGTAAATTGTCAAGTTCGCACTGTCATGCGTATTGACATCCTGCCAATATATGTGCGCTTTCTCAGTCCATTTGTAGCGTGAATTTATGTGACATTTCGATGTAAAAGTGCATCCGCTGTCAACACGCATGACAGCAGCGAATTGACAATTGACTCAATTATTTGGTACACTTTGACAAAACCATTGACCTCTATAAAGTTTCGTTGACGGCTTGTGTTTATTCGTAAAAAAAAATAATTGCGATAATCGCGTTTTGTTCTTGTGATCCGACGGATTGTAGAAACTATTTTTTTTAGTCACTTCAAGAGGCCGTAAACGGAATGAAATTAATTCCGCTACGTTCCTCTGGGTGTGCAAAAGGATTGTGTAAATTGTCAAGTTCGCACTGTCATGCGTATTGACATCCTGCCAATATATGTGCGCTTTCTCAGTCCATTTGTAGCGCGAATTTATGTGACTTTTCGATGTAAAAGTGCATCCGCTGTCAACACGCATGACAGCAGCGAATTGGCAATTTACTCAATTATTTGGTACACTTTAATAAAACCATTGACCTACATAAAGTTTCGTTGACGGCTTTTGTTTATTCGTAAGAAAATAAATAATTGCGATTCTCGCGTTTTGCTTTCGTGAATCTACGGATTGTAGAAATTATTTTTTTTAGTCACTTCAAAAGGCCGTAAACGGAATGAAATTAGGTCCGCTATGTTCCTCTGGATGTGCAAAAGGATTGTGTAAATTGTCAAGTTCACACTGTCATGCGTATTGACATCCTGCCAATATATGTGCGCTTTCTCAGTCCATTTGTAGCGCGAATTTATGTGATTTTTCGATGTAAAAGTGCATCCGCTGTCAACACGCATGACAGCAGCGAATTGGCAATTTACTCAATTATTTGGTACACTTTAATAAAACCATTGACCTACATAAAGTTTCGTTGACGGCTTTTGTTCATTCGTAAGAAAATAAATAATTGCGATTCTCGCGTTTTGCTTTCGTGAATCTACGGATTGTAGAAATTATTTTTTTTAGTCACTTCAAAAGGCCGTAAACGGAATGAAATTAGGTTCGCTATGTTCCTCTGGGTGTGCAAAAGGATTGTGTAAATTGTCAAGTTCGCACTGTCATGCGTATTGACATCCTGCCAATATATGTGCACTTTCTCAGTCCATTTGTAGCGCGAATTTATGTGATTTTTCGATGTAAAAGTGCATCCGCTGTCAACACGCATGACAGCAGCGAATTGACAATTGACTCAATTATTTGGTACACTTTGACAAAACCATTGACCTCTATAAAGTTTCGTTGACGGCTTTTGTTTATTCTTAAAAAAAAATAATTGCGATAATCGCGTTTTGTTCTCGTGATCCGACGGATTGTAGAAATTATTTTTTTAATCACGTCAAGAGGCCGTAAACGGAATGAAATTAGGTCCGCTATGTTCCTCTGGGTGTGCAAAAGGATTGTGTAAATTGTCAAGTTCGCACTGTCATGCGTATTGACATCCTGCCAATATACGTGCGCTTTCTCAGTCCATTTGTAGCGTGAACTTATGTGATTTTTCGATTTAAAAGTGCATCCGCTGTCAACACGCATGACAGCAGCGAATTGACAATTGACTCAATTATTTGGTACACTCTGACAAAACCATTGACCTACATAAAGTTTCGTTGACGGCTTTTGTTTATTCGTAAGAAAATAAATAATCGCGATTCTCGCGTTTTGCTTTCGTGAATCTACGGATTGTAGAAATTATTTTTTTTAGTCACTTCAAAAGGCCGTAAACGGAATGAAATTAGGTCCGCTATGTTCCTCTGGGTGTGCAAAAGGATTGTGTAAATTGTCAAGTTCGCACTGTCATGCGTATTGACATCCTGCCAATATATGTGCACTTTCTCAGTCCATTTGTAGCGCGAATTTATGTGATTTTTCGATGTAAAAGTGCATCCGCTGTCAACACGCATGACAGCAGCGAATTGACAATTGACTCAATTATTTGGTACACTTTGACAAAACCATTGACCTCTATAAAGTTTCGTTGACGGCTTTTGTTTATTCTTAAAAAAAATAATTGCGATAATCGCGTTTTGTTCTCGTGATCCGACGGATTGTAGAAATTATTTTTTTTAATCACGTCAAGAGGCCGTAAACGGAATGAAATTAGGTCCGCTATGTTCCTCTGGGTGTGCAAAAGTATTGTGTAAATTGTCAAGTTCGCACTGTCATGCGTATTGACATCCTGCCAATATATGTGCGCTTTCTCAGTCCATTTGTAGCGCGAATTTATGTGATTTTTCGATGTAAAAGTTCATCCGCTGTCAACACGCATGACAGCAGCGAATTGACAATTGACTCAATTATTTGGTACACTCTGACAAAACCATTGACCTACATAAAGTTTCGTTGACGGCTTTTGTTTATTCGTAAGAAAATAAATAATTGCGATTCTCGCGTTTTGCTCTCGTGAATCTACGGATTGTAGAAATTATTTTTGTCAGTCACTCCAAAAGGCCGTAAACGGAATGAAATTAGGTCCGCTATGTTCCTCTGGGTGTGCAAAAGGATTGTGTAAATTGTCAAGTTCGCACTGTCATGCGTATTGACATCCTGCCAATATATGTGCGCTTTCTCAGTCCATTTGTAGCGCGAATTTATGTGATTTTTCGATGTAAAAGTTCATCCGCTGTCAACACGCATGACAGCAGCGAATTGACAATTTACTCTATTATTTGATAGACCTGAACTTAACTTATGACGCATACAGAGTTTTGTTGATGGCCTTTGTTTATTAAAAAAAAAAAAACAATAGAGCGTGCCATGCCCTCTGCTGTATAGACAACGCGCTCTCTCTCTTTCGAAATACGCAGCACGAGCGCACGTCGCGCTCTCTCTCGCACTGCACGCCGGCAGCCAGGCGCGTACAGTCACGATTAAAATTCCCTGCGAGCGGTGGGCTCTGGCCGCTAGCTCGGTCCGCTAGCTTCAGCGTCATGTTGAGGCATAGTTTTGCGCATGGGTCAATTGCGAACTAGAGAGCGCATAGTTGCGAGTTCGGCCGCTAGGCTCTGAAAAGCGTTACCCGGAAGAGATAGTCTACGTGGAGATATCGTATGCAAATGAGCTCACGAATCTCCTCCCATTGTTCGTTAAGATATATCTATATATAAGCTAATAAAGTCTAGTATCATTTTTCACATCAGTTAATAAAATGCTTATTAAGTTTCCCAGTCCTAACTTCTTTTTTCTAATCACATGAACTGCGTTAACACGCATATTTCCTTCTTTTTTAATCAATTTTTTACCCGATGCCGATCCAACGAGATAATACTGTTGACTAAAGTATTCCTCGTGAGCGGAAACCGTTTGCGACTCATTCTCGTATCTTCCCTCGTTATTCAAATCCTGTCGGTCCGTTGACCAACACGTGTTAGCTTCACCCTTTATCTTGATGGTCACTCCTAAAATTGAAGAAAAACTAACATGAGATTACTATTCGAGTTAAATGGGAAGTAAAGTCTGACCATATTCTCGAGATGTGTAAAAAAATCAGTGTTTAAAAAAAAATTAATTGAAGTCCAATCACTAAACGAACTGATGAGGATCAGTTATAGATCAGAGATGCGATAATTTGTTTACAATCTAGTAACTGTTGCAATAACAAAGAGGCCGATTTGAATAATGGGTGAAGCAAAGTCTGATCTGTGTGATTTTTTATTAACTAAAGTCCCATCAGTATACAAATTGATGAGAATCAGTTCTAGATCCGAAGAGATGCGATCATTTTTTACAATTAAAAAATGTTTACGATTACAAAGAGGCCAAAGAAGTCCCGTGCCAAATTTAAGCTTATTGAAAGCTCAAATGACTGAAATATTTTGAAATGCAAATTTCAAAACATTCAAACACATTAAATAAAAGAAACACCATCACTAACGAAGCTTTTCTTCATGAAGAAATAAAAAAATCTCTTATTGTCAGTAAGGTAAATGTCCCAATACCCGACCATCTAAGAGGCGACGAAAAAGTTGACTTGTTTTTCGCGTTCAAAAATAAACTATTTTCTATAACAACTATGACTATTGGAAAACTTGAAGTCTCTAGTTTCCCAATCACAGGGTATAGTTGTTGCTATAATTAGTTGTTTATTCATAATAACCGAAAATAGTGAGAAATGTAAATGTACCAGTACCCGACCACCCGTTTTTCTATATGATCCAATATCCGACCACACATTATGACCCTTTGACCGACCACTCATCTCTATGGTGGGGGGAAGGGAGGGTGTGAATTGAGAAAAATGCGTCGCTGCTCAGAGAATGTGTCACCGAAATTTTGAGGTTATGCACGAATAATATACATGTCGGCAGATGTCCGGTTACTGGGACTGAACATAGTCGCGAGCAAGTACCGATATTCGGACACATGGTCGGTTATCGGTACAAGATACATTTCGTATGTACCAATAACCGGACATGAAAATTAAGTTCTTAAAACGCATTTTTGGCTAATTGAGACAACATGATCAAATTAATGGTATCTTTCCGAAGAAAAGCAGCTAAGGCTCAGTTCGAAAACAATAAAAACCACTTCGAAATAGCTTCAATAAGATATCGCGATTCCTTAGTACTTCAGCTTAGATAATGGATTCTGTGCCCCGAATAGTACGTGTGCTGTCATATTTATCCAAAATTAAATTACACACGATTCTTGAACTATTAAAAGTAGTGTCGTATACGTAGATTATGAATCCTGGATATTAAATCAATTCACAGTTCAAGATTTCTCTGAAGTGAACGCTTAACTTGCGGATATATTGGTTCAAGTGGTCGTGTACTGGGACGTGGTCGAGTATTGGGACATTTACCTTATTCGATATTTTTCGTTTTGAATCTATCTCTTTTTCCTCTGATAAAACTGCCATTCGAGAAATCCTTGCATTGACAAGATTCTCTTCACGATGACCGGAGCTCTGGAAACAATCCGTCAACGTATCGAGAATGAGAAAGATAGATAGATAGATACATAGATAGATAGAGAGAGAGAAAGAGAGAAAATCCTCCTGACGTCAAAATTCAAAATATACTTTCGCGAACCCGTTCGGCAAACCAACAAACGAATATCTTCTTCGTTACTCTAAAGAAGATAGACATGAAAGAAAAAATTATGACATGAAAATCGGACATGAAAAAAAAAAAAACAGTTACTGTCCAAAAGATTTTAAAAGACAATTCGTCGCCAATATCATAACTGCAGATGTTATAATTAACTATGGCGAGGGTGGAAGATATTTTCCATCTGCCATGCTTAAAAAAAATGAAAATAAAGAAAATAACTCATCGAAAAACGATTGGAATTATTCAAAGTATTGGAGTAAGACGATTCACCCTCGGTAGACAGCGAATGCTCATTGTAGCGCAAACATCTTGTTATCTTTTTTCGTATTTCTTCTGTCTCTATCTCTCTCTCTCTTTCGCACTTTTAACTCACCGCGAATTTTCTTTGTTGAATTTAATCCAACGATTATGCGTCCGGTAACCGTTTGACCCGGATAATAAGTGCTCCATGCATTGTCAAAAATTATTCTCAGACCCTTGAGACCCATTTTATCTCTCGCCACTCCTTCGTCACAATCGAGAATAATTAATATGCACTAAACAGCAGCATTCGATGCTGATCGATGATTCTTTTTTGTTCCCCCGCTCGAGACTGCAGAATGCAGGGGGGATTTTATTGTTCCCCGATGAAATCGTCGATTTTCCGAGAATTTTTAATCACTAGAGATTACTGTCAGCGCGTATTGCACATTCCAAACAATATATTGAAGTAACAATAACGTGTCTCTTTTGGAACTTGTTCTTGTTGCTTCTTTTTTTTCTTTTTTCTTTATTTTTCTTCGCCGTCTATAAAAAGACTCGTCTCTTCGTAGTAGCGAGCGTGTATTACTTGGTCCGCACCGGCCGCACCCAGGGTTGCCAGATGCCCTCAGAGCGTAGTCGCCGTATTTCCCCCGCCAAGTAGCCCAAAGTCGCCGCCGGAGCGAGTCGCCCAAAATCGCCGCCAGAGTGCGTCTTGAGGGGAGCCCCCCTCCCCCCCGATTTTTTAGTGCAAGAGAGACAGAACTAAAATTTCAACGACATTTTTCTCAAGAACGACACAACCAAACAAAAAAATAATTATGAGACCACCTGCATAAATTAATTACGCAGGCGGCTCCACAGCTTGTTTTTTATTTTATGAAGTCACCATCAAGAAAAATGTGTCCAAAATATTTTGAGGTTAGGTTGAAATTTTGAGATTACATGCACACCTCAAGACATTCAACACATTTTTATTGGAAAGGACCAAACACAATCTCATCATATTCAAACAGTCATTGTAGATTAATGGCTCCATTTTATTTCGCTCAAATAATGTCAAAGTAGTGAAGCGATTTGTGAGAAAAAATCTGCAATGGGAATCCGACTAACACTCCCACCTCAAAACTTTCAACACATTTTTCTCGAAAACGACTCAATGGAATAAAAAAAAAACGGTGGGGCCGTATCCGTGCTAGTATTCTACAATGACAGGCTTAATTTGATAATATTGTGCTCCGCCAATGCCAAAAATAATGTGTTGAATGTCTTGAGGTGTGAATTTTTGTATTCGAAATCGACATAACCGCAAATCTCTTTTAACACATTTGCCTCGAAGATGACTCGATGGCGATGGGATGAAAAATAAAGTGTGGCCGTTGCGAAATTAATGTGTGCAAGTGGTCCAACTATTCTTTTTTTACTTCTTACAGTCGTTGTCGTGAAAAATGTGTTGGAAATCTTAGCTCTGTGTCGTAGATGGAAAGCACCCTCTATCTCTTTTGCCCTCACATACATTCGCGAAAAGACCGGGAAGGGGTTTTTTTTAAATCTCAGTCTTTTGCTTAAAGCGTAGTTGTCATCCCAGCCACCCCAAGCGCAAAGCGCCAGCCGACAAAAAAAATCCGCGGTCATATTTGAAAAATAATTTCGTTCGAACTTCCAAATGATCGGTCGGACGATAATAAATTGGAAGCATTTCCACAGACAGAGTCTCAAAAACTTGAGTAGCCCAAAATCGCCAACATAAAATTTGAGGTAGCCCATTTGGGCGACAGGCTACTTCCCTCAAATTTGTGTCGCCGTTTTGCCGCCCGAGGTAGCCCAAATGGCGACAAATCGCCCAATCTGGCAACCCTGGCCGCACCGGGACGCCGAATGAATGTACTATGTACGCATGCTCGATTCTTTGTCTCCCTCTCTCTCTCTCTTTTAGTCTCTCCTCTCTCGTCTTTTTCAGTTTCTTCTCTCGAACAACGTCATCATTATAAATAACGAAATTATATCACACGTCACGGATTTCTGACGTTTATTCGCGTTTTAGTATTTTACCCCCTAATCCCGTGGTCCTCTCTTTAATTATCTTCTTATTTCTTCCCTGCTCCGTTGTCATTTTATCAATATTTTTTTTAATTTTAAACGAGATTTGTGCGTTGAAAAAAATTCTATGAGTAAATACATAAATTTTGATCACAGTGATACTTTTTTAATTTTTTATACATACAAGAGTAGGTTGTGAATTTAAATAGACAACAAAGGCCATAGCCGGCTATAAGTAGGGATGAGCGGCCCCCACGCGTATTCGTTCCAAATTTTGGCCAAAAGTTGCGTTTGATGGATTACAAACTCACCCTACCAGGACGAACGACAGTAACCGACAGTCGTTTGTCTTAAATTCCGACAGTTCCCGGCGGTCCAACCGTCGGAATTCATCACTCAACCGTCGGAATTTAAGACAAACGACGTTGGTTACTGTCGTTCGTCCTGGTAGGGCACCCCAAATTTCAACCATATAGCTGCACTAGGAACAAACATAAAAATACAACTAGTATTTTTGGAGAAGATTTTTTTTCTTAGGATCTATTTAACCGATTTTCATGAAAAAAATATATGTTGTTAATATATTCAAGGGCATTTACAGAAAAAATCAAGAACCTAATCTTACAAACGGAACTACCCGGGAAGAATTATTTTAGTTTTCGTGATTTTTTTTCGGTTACTCGCTCCCGAAATACAATTACAAGTTTTTTTGTATTAAACAATGGGACCTCTTTTTATAGCATATAATTTTTCCAAGTCGATCGAAGAGGTGGAGCATAGTTACAAAAAATAAAATACACTTTTTTTGCACATTCTTTTTGTTTTCGATGTCATGACATCGAAAACAAAAGCATGAAGCTTTACGTAAAACTTTTCTATGATAGTTCATCCCCGTTTTCGGATACGTGGCAGCATCCGGTAATCGCAAGACGCGACGCACTGCATTTAAGAGGATGTGGAAGATCTATATGACCATCGTTGCAGACTCGAATTTTCGAACAAATGCAATTGCCAAATTATTGAACCAAATGGGCTGAAAATTTAGGATGTCATTACGGTAATAGGGCCTAAAACTCAGAAAATTTCGATAGCGCAAAAAAAAATACAGTTTTATTATCAGGTGGAATCTGTAATGCAGAAATGGATTTCCCGATGTTTGCATTGTTCAATAGAGAACTTGCATGCATCTGAAATCTGTATTTTAATCTATGGGACTCGAAAGTAGGATAAAAAATAATGTATTTCCCAAGACAGTTTTTTTTTTTAAAGTAATATTAACGCTGCAAAAAAATATTCTTCGACTCTAATTTTTCTCGAAAAATTTGAATTGGCAACCATATTGTTGTACCCAACTATCAGCGCCGCCAGTGTCGCGTCCGGGAACTACGTCCCATTGTAAACAGTTTTGGCCCCGGCGCGAGCGGGTAGAGAGAGAGAGAGAGAGAGAGAGAGAGAGAGAGAGAGAGAGAGAGAGAGAGAGAGAGAGAGAGAGAGAGAGAGAGAGAGAGAAGCGCGCACCAAACCTTTCTTTTCACTGGATTATTTGGCACATGGACAAATATCTTTTCTGGTGTAGTACTTGTTGTGTTTATCAGCGCCGCCAGTGTCGCGTCCGGGAACTACGTCCCATTGTAAACAGTTTTGGCCCCGGCGCGAGCGGGTAGAGAGAGAGAGAGAGAGAGAGAGAGAGAGAGAAGCGCGCACCAAACCTTTCTTTTCACTGGATTATTTGGCACATGGACAAATATCTTTTCTGGTGTAGTACTTGTTGTGTTTTTGCACGATGGTACAAAACAAGACATCAACCAATCCAAGTTTGGTTGCGGGGTGAATGAATCCATAATTGCTTTGTCAATTTATATTTTTTCTGTGATACTTTTGACGTAAATAATAATATTGAAGAATATTATACTGTAGGTTATACGTAAGTTATAGGTTAGATTTTTGCGTCACCGAGAGCAGAAACTGTTTACAATGAGACGTGGTTCCCGGACACGACACTGGCGGCGCTGATAGTTGGGTACAACAATATGGTTGCCAATTCAAATTTTTCGAGAAAAATTAGAGTCAAAGAATATTTTTTTGCAGCGTCAATATTGCTTTAAAAAAAAACTGTCTTGGGAAGTACATTATTTTTTATCCTACTTTGGATTAAAAAAATTAAAAAAAATACATGCAAGTTCTCTATTGCGAATATTCTCAGTTTTAGGCTCTAGAGAAAAGAAAAACGCAGATACTGGGCACTTCAAAATCGCTGTACGTGACAAATTGCAGAAATGGCATTTGTTCGAAAATTGTATAGTAAATGCCGATGAATAGAGCTATATTCTTGTGCTTATACATATAGCTATGAACATATGTAGATATATCACTAAACGGATAACGGGATCGGATTTTCATACCCTGCCATCTAGCGGTGGCGCGCGTCGCGAAAATTCTCACTACTTTACCGACGTCATCTGAGTTCGACGGTAAGGTGGAGAGAATTTTCGTGACGCACCCGGCCTTTACGATTGTCTTCCTAAATTCAAATTACAGAAGTTCTGATAACGCAATTATAAACATATAAAGATTGATTTTTTTATAATCAATGCATTTTCTTATATTTGACCCTCATTCATTATTTTATAAACATCTTTTCAATTTTTAAATATACAAGACTATCGTATATAATTTAAATATACAATAAATTGTCGAATGTCTTCTTCTTCTTCTTCTTTTTCTTTCTCTTTCTTTGCAAATTGAAATACGAAAAAAAAATTATAATTAATCCGAAATTCTATTCGTGAAAGTAAATCGGGATAAAAAGGTCGTTTGATAAGTTTACATGACTCATCGCGACGTTTTCTCTTGGAGAGGGTTTATCCGGTTGACTCACGTGCCCCATTCTTCCCATTTCGATCAAAATACGGTAGGCGGCATTCAACCCTTAGCGAACAAAACACATCCATTTTCGATCGACCAGATATGACCCACATAAGAATATCCATCCGGTTGTGCATGCCACAAATTCACACAAACACGCTTCAATATGGCAATTGGAGTGGTGGGTGTGCAATTTTTCTTTTTTTCCCCATATGTTTCGCTATGCTCGAAGGGGCGTGCGATCGGTGATGGAAAATCTGAAAAAAGTCCACCACGCTTTTCAACCCCTGCATGAAGAGGGGGGATGGAAATAGGAAAGATCAAGAGAGAAAGAGAGAGGAAAAAAAGGTTCTTGATGATTTTCAATGTATGTATTATAATGTATAATACACCACGAAAAGGGGTTGAAAAAAGTGCTTTTGCGCGCAAACTCCAATAGCCGGGTTACGTGGTGGGGTTTTCCTATATTGATCCGTGTGTTTCTTCGTTGGTGTTTGTCCATCGTCGAGTTCTCAGCGAAAGCCTCGTAGGTGCACAGTTGCACACGACGTAAATATTAGAAACAAGGGATAAAAAGACCACCTCCGGATCGTGAAAGTGAAAAAATCACCGTGAATTTGACTAAAAACCAAAACATTGTCTAGCTGGTTTTTGAAATAGTTAGCAGTGAGAAGAAAAGGTGCTCGTCGATAGGAGTTTTAACGGGGCGATAAATAAAACCGGCCAAAATGGTTGACGGTATTTTGGAGGATGGGCCTCTCGTGGGACCCGTTTATTCAGGTGAGTACTATGAAAAGAAGAAGCTATTCTTCCCCACCATCGCAAATTTTCATTATTCATGTTGCATTATCCGCGATATTGTGATGAAAAAGAGTGACAGCTGGCATTAGGTCTTCCGGAAAAAAAATCGTCTTACCTGAGCACCTCGGCGACCAAAGTCTGGGCAAACCAGACGCACCACCACCACCACCGCCACCCCCTTTCTTCTTTCCACCCTTTGGCAAAACTTGGTCATCTCGCAATCGATCCCACATATATTTCGCGAGAAAATTCCATCAAGATTTCAAAGATATTTCTTCATTCAGGATTTTTTGATAATTTAAGTTTAATGAGACTCGATTATAATAACAGCAGGGGTAGACGGACTTATAAATCCTCCGCAGGCTCGAGTTCTCTTTCGCTTGAACCCGAATTATTACAGATGACGCAGAATTTCGTTGAATAATATCTTCATGACGCCGTTATTTATAACGATGCCGTTCGTGATTTTTTTATTTTTCCTTTGGATTCTGTATGACCTACGTCTTTCGTTTTAGAACACATTACTTTTCTGTTTATGACAAATGGAATAACAAATTCCTGATGAATAATTGTTTACCACAATTTCCCCGTTCAGCAGAGTCTGTTCTTGCAAAATACATTTTGATTTTCCACTAGTTATTCATTATAGATTTTCATTATTGATATAAAAAAAATAGCAAGAATTTTCCATCTGCAGCATATTTTTTTGTTCAAATTTAATTGTGTATTTCATGCAGAATACAAAATATCTCTAAGTAAAAGAAAAAATCATTTTCTTCCACTAGCTAGATCATCGTTCCGAATAACTGATTTAGTATTACCCTAGATCATTTTTTTTAAATCTTGATGTGTATTTCCTATAAAAATGATTAATAGATCTATTTCTTCCAACCTCTTCCATTAATGAAGCTATATCTTTTCATAAACATAGCAAAATGTCTCACACTGTCTTTCGTGTAAATACTTTATTCATATTGAATAGAAGATGTAAAATATAATGACCCATAGGTCATTCCATGTCAAATCAACCACTTTTTAATCCGACCCCTATCGATTTGGCTGAAATTTTGTTTTCCTTTTCTACCCCATTAAAAACATTTTTCGGGAAATTTTCAAATTTTTTTTACCCAACCCAAAAATTTTTTTTTTTCAAATAGCTATAACTTACTTCAAAAATTGACTGATTGGGACGTTTTTTTTCAAAATTTTTGTCTTTAAATGTACTTTCCGAAAAAATCCAAAAACTTTTAAGATATTCAAAATCTATGAAATTTTTCACTTTTTCGAGAAAAATCATTTTTTTTTCTCAAAGTTGGCCATTTGCAATTTTTTTTTTCACTCAAGAAATACCCAGATAGACAAATGTGTTGGTAAATCGCATGACGGCACAGTAACGCAATTCTGGCGGCATATAGCATGTCACAATTAAGTAGCTTTCTACGTCCGAATTAAGCAGCATATATGACGCCACGCGCCGTCAGTTTTGCGTTATAACTATGTTAAGATCTAACGTTAGAATGCAGCAAAATAACACCACGCTGTGCTACGTATTTTCGTCTTAATTGTAGCACGCTGTGGTGCGTATTTGCGTCTTAGTTGCAGCACGTCGTGGCTGCGTATTTGCGTCTTAATTGCAGCACGTCGTGCTGTTTATGTGGTAGTTCAGCTAGCCGTCACAATGTGTCACACACCCCTCGCTATTGTTCTCACATGCGATGAAGCCACGCCAAGGGCAGTTGAGTAAAGTCCGATTAATATCTAAAAAAATTCAGCTTGATGCAATATGACACGGCACGTTTGCGCCACGACGTGCTGCGAAAACGCTGCTAATACGCAGCCCAACGTGACGCCAATATTATATCAAAACAAGGTTTAAAGCACCGTGAACTGTAATATGCTGCAAATGTGCAGCACGCCATGCTGCAAATACGCTGCGAATACGCTGCAAATGTGCAGCATGCTGTGTTGCAAATATGCTGTAAATGTGCAGCACGCCGGGTTGCAAATATGCTGCAAATGAGCAGCACGCCGTGTTGCAAATATGCTACAAATGTGCAGCTGCATATTTGCAGCATTATTGCAACATTATTACGTAATGTCGTGTCGTTAGAATGGAGCTTAATGCGGACGTAGAAAGCTGTTTACTGACGCCACGGCTTGCTCTCGAGTGACGTGCTGTTGCCGACAATATGACGCAAAATGTCTATCTGGGTACTTTCCTTCTATTTTTCTTTTCTCTCTTTTAAAAAAAAAATCAAAATTTTGTGGGGGATTACCACTTTCAGATTTTTTTTTCTCAATTTTTCAAACTGAGGTCCTTTATAAATCCTCGAAAATTTCCAGAGTAGTATTTTGCGAAATAAGCCTAGCTGGGAATTTTTTTTTTTCAACCGAAATAAAAAATAGAAGGAAATGTCGGCCCACTCCACGTTGGGCGGCATATTTTCCGGAATTGATCCTTTATACATCCTCAAAAATTTCCAGAGTGATATTTTGTGAAATAAGCCCAGCTGGGATTATTTTTTTTCAATCGAAAAAAAATAGAAGCAAATGTCGGCCCACTCCACGTTATGCGGAATTTTTTCCGGAATTAATCAAAGTATTTTTTGAGTGAACAAAAAAATTGAAAATGGCCAACTTCGAGAAAAAGATGATTTTTCTCGAAAAAGTGAAAAATTTCATAGATTTTAATATCCGAATATTTTATTGTATTTTTTTTTGAACGTACAGTTAAAGACGAAAAGTTTGAAAAAAACGTCCCATCAGTCAATTTTTGAAGAAGTTATAGCTATTTTTAAAAAAAGTTTTTTTTTTGGGTTGATGGGTAAAAAATTTTTTAAATTTCATGAAAATGGGGTAGAAAAGGAAAACAAAATTTTAGCCAAATCGAAATGGGTCGGGTTTAATAGTCGTTGATTTCACATGGAATGCCCCATACATTTTTAATTATTCACACCCTTAATCATATATGTGTTATACCATAATTATAATCAAACGTACAAATATAACTTTTTATTGTTTATGTATCTTCAATACATAAATTGCCGATAATGTATTTTACTAGAAAGAAGAAATATTTTTTTCTTCGACTAGATCATCGTTCTGAACAAATGATTTATACCACAATAAATAATTTTTTCGGAAATGCCGATGTTTATTTCTCATACAAACTTGTCATAGATTCATCTCTTTCAGACTATTCCGTTAATGAAGCTATATCTTTCGATAAACACCACGCAATGGCTCACTTATCTTTCTCAAATAATTCATTTATATTCTATTGAAAATATACATATTTTTAAAATATCCATGCTCTGTAATCGTAGATATTATATGGTAATTCATCGAACGTCCAGTCTTTATTTCATGTTTCCTCGAGAGATGATTTTTCCGATAATTAAGGAGGTTCATCGCCATAATCATAATAGTATATACACCTAAAAAAAAATATACAGCCAACCCCGCCGTGGGGTTGAGCGTTTTTCCATTCACTCAAAGAAAATTCATTTACATCAACTAACACTATGTTGATACAACAAAATAAATTTCATTGAGCTAACCCCATGGTTCTGTTGCCAGGCATACATTAATTCAACTGCAACTAGCGTTGAATGGAACACATTTGGTTTCGAATAAATAGTTTTTTCGGTTGAGCCAAACTTCTGTACGCATGCTAATCAATCACACGTGGTAGTTGTATCTAATCTTGTGAAGTTAGTTCAATAAAAAAAAACCATTGGCTAAAGTAATTTGTCGTTTAATTGAACCTTTTAATACAGTTGATTTAGCATCACATGTCATGTTGTAATAAAAATAATTTCAATTCATCTAAACGAAAGCAGTTAAGATAAATAATTTATACCTGTGAAGCAATTCAACAGACTTTGCTGAATCAACAAACGGTCAAGTTGTTGTGACAAACTATTCCGTTCAGCCAACCCCGCGACTCTTGCCGATGTAACGAATGTATTGTTGAATCGGCTATATACACTACTCACGACGGCTATATATATTCACTGAGTGAGTCGCGGGAACAGCTGAGCAAAACATATAAGTTTTGAACCAATAATCTTTCAATTAAACCAAACTTCCTGCCGTATTGGTATAAAACGCCGTTAGATTAGACTATCTCTGTTATAACATAGAACTTTCTAATTTTAATACTTAAAGCCGAGATGCTGCCGCGTCTCTTGATACGTCACCTATCACTTATATGTTTTATTCCTCCCGAGTATTTATTAACAAACAATAAAGATCGAAAAAAATGAACACCGGGCCAATACGAACTGGCAAACACGAACTCCGATTGAGTTAAAATTTGTCATGCATATGTAAATCTGATGACAATGCAATATTATCACATAAAATTTGCTTGAAAATTGTTTTGCAACAAAAAATGTTTCGCATAATTTTCTGCAAAAAAAATGTTTCGCCAAATTTTTTGCAAAAAAATTGTTTTGCAAAATTTTCTTGACAAAATGGTTTTAAGCAATCGATTTGCAACATTTCTCGACGAAAACTTTGCGCAATAGTCTTTTTCCAAAAAATTTTCTGGAAAAATTTGTTTGCATAAATTTTGGAGAAAAATGTTGCAAGCTAATTGTGAGAAATAACTTTGTCTAACAAATTTTGCAAAATAATTTTTGTGCAAAAAATTTTGCGAAATATTTTTTTTGCAAATAGATATAAATAACTAAATTAATTATTTTACATCATAAATACTGAAAAGTAAAAAATAAATAAACGAAAAAAAAATTCATTAAAAACAAGCTTTTATTAGATGTTAATAAAAAATAACTAAAAAGTTAAAAATAATTTTATTCCGATTGGATACAAGTTTTCAAATAAAAGCATGTTACATTTTAACAGAAGAGGGAAAAAGAGGGTGTAACACGCTTTTATTTGAAAACTTATTTCCAATCGGAATAAAATTATTTTTAACTTTTTAGTTATTTTTTATTAACAAATAATAAAAGCTTGTTTAAATATTTTTTTTTCGATTATTTTTTGTATGTGCGATACGAATTAGCGAGCAGACTGTTCATGAGAAAAAGGTAATCGTAAACAAAATAAATTTTCCGTTACCGAAAAAAATTCGAATCTTCATAACCCTAAACTTGTTTCATGTGTATAGTAGTAGTCGATAGCGTAATAGGTAGCGTGTTAGGTAGGTATAGGTATGATGGTAGGAAGGTCGAGGGTTCGAATCCCGGTCGGACAGAAAAATTAAATCGGAGAATTAGCACAGATTTTTCTTTTTTTTTCCATTTATCTCTTTTTGGGGCTGGTAAACTATGCATATTAAATAATTTGGCAAGGGCTACAGATTTTTTATAACATGTTTAGCAACAATTATTAAACGCGCAATTTATTGAATCAATCATTTTTTGTGTTGATTGGACTAATTACCGGTTAGATGCAACTCGATATTAGTCAACTCAAAAAAGCATTTTATTGAACCCAAATACGTTCGGCTATTGAATGAAAGCATAAACCAACTCACTCAACAACAGCACATTTGGACGAATGAAATTGAGATTTTTCAGTTACCATAGCCATGGGGTTGGCTCAACACCGCCATGGGGTTCGCCGTATTTAACCCCGCGGTGGGGTTGAGCCAACCGATATTCATTTGGCGACACGAATTTTTTTTCTCAGTGTTCAAAGTAACGGCAAAATCATCGGATACAATTTTTCCAAGATATTTTTTTGAAATTTTGGGTGAGTCTTCTTGAGCGTCGTATTATGTGTAAAAAATTTGAGGTTTTATCGTCTGGTAATCGAGATTTTCAGTGTTTAAAATTGCAACTTTAACATAAGGTCTTATGAGAAGTTACGAAAAAAGACGATATTTTACTGATAACTACATTTCTAGACTTTCAAACTTTCTAAAATCTTACCCGCAGTTGAGTATAATTGTAAAGAAGGTTCATACGAATTTTAAACAATTAAACTTCCCGTGAAAAAATGGACATATATATAATCATATAAATCATGTATGAATCATATATAATCATATATGAATCATATATAATCATATATGTATCATATACACTCAGTCAAAAAATTAAAGGAACAGCAAAATTTTCGAGATTTTTCAGCGATTTTCCAAAGGCTGTAACTTTGTTAATTTTGGTCGTGAAAAAATTTCAAAAAAAGCATTTTGAAGCTTGAATCTTCTACTTTTGGAATCTTGAGTCAACATTTTTTTATGGGCATCACCCTCGACGCAGTCGAAAGAAATATCACGGTAAAAATTTTCTCGAAATTTTTGCTTTTTTCAAAACAGTCGATGGGCTTCAAAAAATTTTTTCGAACTTGACCAATCTATGGATCGTTTAGCTGAATTCTTTGGTTTCAATTTGCTTTTTTTATTTTTGTTCTACGACCATTTTTCGCTGAGATATCGGCGATAGAACAAAAATTCGTCTTTTTTTTTAAATCTTCGATATCTCTGGAACTAATGATCGTACAGCGAGTGAACGGTGGGTTTCGGAAACTTGAATCTACCCTCTATAAGTGCCTGTTATTGTCATAAACGAAAAAAAATTGTTTCCATGCTCAATTTTGACTTGAAAAAGTCCAAAAAATTAGCTTTTTTTCTTGTTTTATAAAATCTACCACAACTTTGCAGATATTGCGAAAAATACCAATGTTTTAAAGTCTTTTTTTAGCTCAATACATACCTAAAAACCATGCCAATTTTCAAAACCATCGGTCGAACCGTTTTTTGTGACCGAGTCATCAAACTTTTAGAAAAATTGAAGGAACACATTTATTCATCCTTAATGACCAATTAATTAATGGTGTTGAAAATGAATTAAAAAGTTTTTCTTTCTTTTCTCTCAAATTTGCATTTAATGAGCGTGAAAACTAAAAAAAAAATCCACATTTCAAAGAGAAAAAATTTTTTTTTTTCAAAATTAAATTTTTTTTTATTTTTTAAATTTGAATAAAAAAATTTATTAGCATTTTTTTCAAAATTTTATTTCGATATTTATTACATATTGAATGCAAAATTGTAAAAAAAATGCCAATACAATTTTTTTTTCAAATTAAAAAATAAAACAAAATCGAAATTTCGAAAAAAAAAATTTTTTTTCGAAATTTGGATTTTTTCTAGCTTTCCCCGCTCGTTACATGCAAATTTAAGGGGAAAAAAAAGAAAACTTTTTTCAAAAATTTTTAACAACATTAATTGGTCATTAAGGATCAATAAACGTGTTCCTTCAATTTTTCTAAAAGTTTGATGACCCGGTCACAAAAAACGGTTCGACCGATTGTTTTGAAAATTGGCATGGTTTTTGGGTATGTATTGAGCTAAAAAAGGACCTTAAAACATTGGTATTTTTCGCAATATCTGCAAAGTTGTGGTAGATTTTCTAAAACAAGAAAAAAAGCTAATTTTTTGCTCTTTTTCAAGTTAAAATTAAGAATGGAAACAATTTTTTTTCGTTTATAACAATAACAGGCACTTATAGAGGGTAGATTCAAGTTTCCGAAACTCACCGTTTACTCGCTGTACGATCATTAGTTCCAGAGATATCGAAGATTTAAAAAAAAAGACGAATTTTCGTTCAATCACCGATATTTTAGCGAAAAATGGTCGTAGAACAAAAATAAAAAAAGCAAATTGAAGCCAAAGAATTCAGCTAAACGATCCATAGATTGGTTAAGTTCGGAAACATTTTTTGAAGCCTATCGACTGTTTTGAAAAAAGCAAAAATTTCGAGAAAATTTTTACCGTGATATTTCTTTCGACTGCGTCGAGGGTGATGCCCATAAAAAATTTTTGACTTAAGATTCCAAAAGTAGAAGATTCAAGCTTTAAAATGCTTTTTTTGAAAATTTTTTACGACCAAAATTAACAAAGTTACAGCCTTTGGAAAATCGCTGAAAAATCTCGAAAATTTTGCTGTTCCTTTAATTTTTTGACTGAGTGTATAATTATATATGCCTTAATATGACATCATGAATGATCGTATATGCCCATGTATGATCATATATCCCGGGAAAAAATGGTCATATATAATATGTGGGGCATTCTGAGTGAAAACGTGGGGTCATTTCCCTTGGGTCATCAGATCCTTGCATAACTTTTTTTTCGCATTGATTCCACTTCAAAAACAACCTAATTTCTTTAAAGATTTTTCTGGCCACTCCTTCAGGTGGCGCGACAATCATTTTTGTGTAAAAAGGACATAACTGAAAAAACACAATTTTTTAAATTCTGCAATTTTTTCCACAGATTCTGGGTCAGAAATAAGTAATTTCTACCATGATTAGAAAGTGGGCCGCGGCTGCCTCATATTTTTTTTATAATTTTCTTTTATTCAGTTTCTAAAATAAAATCAAAAAAATTAATTCCTAATACCTCTTACATGAGTAAAAAAATAAAATAAAAATAAAACATATCTTGGCAAATTTTGATATTTTGCATATTTTACAAAACAAATAAGAAAAATATTTCATTAAAAAAAAATATTTTTGTCATTTATTTTGTAAAATATGCGAAATATCAAAATTTTCCAAGACATATTTTATTTTTATTTTATTTTTTCACGCATGTAAGAGGTATTAGGAATCAATTTTTGTATTTTATTTTAAAAACTGAAAAAAGTTAATTATTACAAAAATATGAGGCAGCCGCATCCCACTTTCTAATCATGATAGGTATTACTTATTTATGACCCAGAATCTGTAGAAAAAATTGCAGAATTTAAAAATTGGTATTTTTATCAGTTATCCCTTTTTATTGAAGTATTTTAATGAAAAAAAAGATTTGTCTCATTTATTTGGAAAAATATGCAAAATATCAAAATTTGCTAAGAAATGTTTTATTTTTATTTTATTTTTTTACTCACGCAAGAGGTATTAGGAATTCATTTTTTTAATTTCGTTTAGAAACTGAAAACAATAAAATTAAAAAAATATATATGGGGCAGCCGCGGCCCACTTTCTAATTATACTAGAAATTACTTATTTTTTATTCAGGATCTGTGAAAAAAATTGGAGAATTTTAAAAATAGTGTTTTTTCAGTTATCCTTTTTTTACACCAAAATGATCGTCGCGCTACCTGAAGGATTGGCCAGAAAAATCTTTAAAAAAAATTAGGCTGTTTTTAAAGTGGAATCAAAGCGAAAAAAAAGTTATGCAAGGATCTGATGACCCGAGGGAAATGACCCCACGTTTTCACTTGGAATGCACCATATATATGCCTTAACATGACATCATGAATGATCATACATAATCATGTATAATTATAAATATGTATGTCAGAGTTACTTATTATGTAATTGACTAGTGAAATTAATGTTTATTAAAACTAGTAAGACATATATATTAGGGTGGCGCAAGAAAACCGACTATTTTTTTTTTTCAAGTCTCTTGTGATGCACTGAAAAAAATCTATATGGTATATGGTAGGTGATTTGCATAGTAAAATTTTCTTTGAGTAACCCCGACTATATTTTTGTTGCCGGTTACCATAGTTATGGTAACAGGCAATGAAAAGAAGATGTGATCTACTCTGCTCTTCCGACTTTGGCGCAACTACTAGTTTTTAATACAGATTACTACAAAGTATATAGGGCACTACCACAATTTGGACTGCTCGGCTATTAATGTATAATAATTCCAACTAACAGCTTATAATTCATCCAACAAATGATAAATGTATGTATGAACATAATTTTCTCGGGAAGTAACCAACTGTTTGGCAATATTTATTATCGTGGAATGGTTGAGTGTACAATACAATTGTGTGCAATCTGATTATTGAGGAAAGTATCATTTACTATAAGATTTCATACGAATTACAAGATCGTTGGTTCATTGGATATCTACTACGTAAGTGGACGCATTATTTGGTTCTCTCCCGTACGCCAATTCATTCCATAGCACACGTACTTGTATCATATATACCTTGTTTTGGAAAATGCACTACATGATAGTAGGGTTTACCATACGATATGGTTATTCGCTCAACCCGCTGTTCTATTTTACACATTATATCGTGCACTACACTTCCGTACATAGTATATGTTACCATATTCATCCTCATATTAATAAATATTATTTCAAACTAAACAAATATGTATTTAAATGAATTTTTTTTTTTAATAGTTACACAATATATATTCTTAAACATTTCAATCTTTGAATGTATAGCTACACATATGAAGTTTACAATTTCGTAAAGCTTCGTCTTTTCTTTAACAGAAGGGAAAAAAGAACCTTCTTGATGGGAATCCTTTTCGGGGATTCAACCATCTTGCGTTTTGCCGCAATGTCCAATGTATTAAATATCCATACTGAAAAATAAGGATATCAGACAGAGACGAGCTCGGAAGAGGCAGGTTCACTTGTGCGAGAGGTAGCCACCTGGCGGATTTTTGGGGTACTGACAAATCTGCAGATATGATCACTGCAGAGAGAAAAAGGGGTTATAGTATGGTTAACCATATTCTATGACTGGACAAGCAATAATATGGTAGCGCTTATCAAGTAATAATATGGTAGCGCTTATCATATTATTACTTATCCAGTCATAGAATATGGTTAACCATACTATAACCCCTCTTTCTCTCAGTGATCATATCTACAGATTTGTCAGTAATCCAAAAATCCGCCAGGTGGCTACCTCTCGCACAAGTGAACCTGCCTCTCGACGCCTATATCCTTTCCAAGCTCGTCTATGTCTGATATCCTTATTTTTCAGTATGGATATTTAATACATTGAACATTGCGGCAAAACGCAAGATGGTCGAATCCCCGAAAAGGATTCCCGTCAAAAAGGGTCTTATTTCTTTTCCCTTCTGTTAAATAAAAGACGAAGCTTTACGAAATTGTAGACTTCATATGTGTAGGATCATAGAATATGGTTGACCATATTATAACCCCTTTTACCATGGCGGATCTTTGAGCTCACCATGGTTTTTTCTCTCAGTGTATCTTTGTTCGGGGCTGGTAACTATGCATATTAAATTAATTTGCGAGGGCTATATATTTTTTATAACATGTTTAATAACAATTAATTCAGACACGTGATGACCCGAATGCAAGATAGTAATTTCAGCAGTTTGGTTTGTTACATTAAATCATTAAATAGCTAGAAAGATTAATGTAGATAGTGCGTTTCACTGAAAAAAATGGTAATTCCAAACATACAACCTTAGCGACGGAAATGGCTAGTTTTAACATGTGAATATTACCTGCGACAATCCAAATATTCAATTTGAACACTCGTTCAACTATGTTGGTTTGTGGGACCAATTTTTTTAAATGTAAAGATAAAAAATTACAGATAAGATATGGAATTATTCGATCTAGTGAAAACAACCAGGCCCAGCTCATTGTTCTCACCATAAATACGGTGTGCATTAAATTGCTCCAATTATCATATCAATTGCTAGGAATACCACATTTATAGTTCATGCAACTATTTTAGATGTTGTATGATTTTACTATAAAATATAGAAGTTACCCGAGTTACCATAATTTATCGTAAAATGCATGGTATGGCCAACCATATTTTTTTTCAGTGTGATATGTTAGTTTTTTTTTTTTTTATTGTGCATTTCCCCCCGTCTCGAGGCTTTCGCCTATTACAGGGTCGGCCCGGGTCAGTAGCCAGTCCCCCCTGAGGATCTGGTCCGGATCAGTAACCAGATCCCCATGCGGCCGCATCCGACTTCCCCCTCTATAGCGCATTTGCTATGGAAATTAATTTCCATAGACACAGGGAAACTGCGGAAAACCTGTGTCACTATAGCCGGTCCTGAGTTCGCTTTCCGATGCCGGAGCTACGTCACGTTTCGTCGGGAAATTGTAAACATGGACTACAGCTATATACATGTGACTCACACCTGTACGAGTACTTGTGTATGCCACATATATATATATCTGGACCTTGTCACGCCCATATTTTTATTTCTCGACGAAACTACGGCACAGGGAATCGAACCCAGGACCTCCCGATGCTCTGGTTTAGAGGCGAGCACGCTAGCCACTACACCAGAGTACCGGTTTTATGATATGTTAGTTTTTTATGTTTTAAGAACCCTCACCAAAAATGAGCTTAAAAAAAAATTTTTTAAGGGTCACTCAAGTTTTTTTAAATTTCAAAAATTGTCAAAAATCGAATTTTTATTATTTTTGCTCATTACGATAGAATTTTATAGACGAAAAAAAATAAGTGTCTCAAATTTTGAGCTCAAAATATTCATTTTTAAAGGTCGCTCATAATTTTTTTATATTTGTAAGTGCATTGCATTAGATGTTTTCGAGTGACCTTTAAATATTCATATTAAGATTCGATAATTTTTTTCTTTTAATTAGTAAAATAATCGATAAAAATACACCACGAGATGAATAAAAAATTAAACACAATACTGAAAATATAATTTTTTAATAACTCGATGTTTTGCAAATTACAGTAATAATACGATTGATTATTTTTTCTTTGAGTTCTCAATTTCGTTAAATTTTTTTTCTTTCGTCGTATCTTTCAACATTACGAGCATGTGAAAGATCTGTTTCATCGACGCTACAGTAAGACAGAGTGTATGTTAATTTTTGCGACACAACAATTCCTTGACTATTGAACCGAATGATCTGAAATTTGACCAGGTGGCAGGTGATTCTATAGAGCTCTAGAGAGCTCGATAGTGGTGTGTTTTTCTTAAATTAAGCTATGCAAAAATTATTCGATCCATTTCGGTTTGAAACCTCTCAGATTTTACCCGACAAAAGTACATTTCTATGTTGAATTTCTCTATTTTCTGGTCATTACGCTCCAGACAAAGCACTCTAGAATCACCTGTCACCTGGTCAAATTTCAAATCATTCGGTTCAATAGTCAAGGAATGGTTGTGTCACAAAAATTAACATACACTCTGTTTTACTATAGCGTCGATAAAACAGATCTTTCACATGCTCGTAATGTTGAAAGATACGACGAAGGAAAAAAATTTTAAAGAAATTGAGAACTCAAAGAAAAAATAATCAATCGTATTATTACTGTAATTTGCAAAACATCGAGTTATTAAAATATTACATTTTTAGTATTGCGTTTAATTTTTTATTCATCTCGTGGTGTATTTTTATCGATTATCTTACTAATTGAAAGAACAACATTTATCAAATCTTAATATGAATATTTAAAGGTCACTCGAAAACATCTAATGCAATGCACTTATAAATATAAAAAAATTATGAGCGACCTTTAAAAATGAATATTTTGAGCTAAAAATTTGAGACACTTATTTTTTTCCGTCTATAAAATTCTACCGTAATGAGCAAAAAAAATAAAAAATAATAAAAATTCGATTTTTGACGATTTTTGAAATTTTTAAAAATCTTGAGTGACCCTTAAACATTTTTTTTTGAGCTCATTTTTGGTGAGGGTTCTTAAAACATAAAAAAAATATAAATTTGCACATAGCTTCCTCATCTTTTTCCGTCGTGCGTCAACCCTCCTTTATGAGGATCTCCTTGACCACCTTTTTATGACATGTATGTTTATTATCATGGCTTCCTCATAAAGGAAGCTTCACGAACGACGGAAACAAATGAAGAAGCTATGTGCAAATTTCTAATTTGCATGATTTTTGAGCAATTCCGTTCTTTTACATTATTAATTGTTTTTGTCGTCCAGTGTATTGGTGCTAGAGAAGTGAACTCGATAGCTGTTAAATTAGGAAACTTAGTGTTAACAATATTTTTCGAAAATTTCAAAAAATTTTTGCGAACGAACATCTTGAGCGTTTTTCACCAAATTCAACCCTAACCATTCTTATCATCTAGTGTCTTCGCGCAAAAAGTTTTAGCTCGATACTTCTAAAAATGCGGATATTGGAGCGTTAACAGAATTTTGATGGAAATTTCAAAAAAATTTTTTAACCAAACCCCTCGGGCGATTTTTATGAAATTCGGTATTATTTTTCATTGTCATTGAGTGTATCGTCACAAAAAAAAATTAGCTCAATAAATGCAAAATTAGAAAAGTTAGAGAGCTCACAAATTTTTTGCGAAAAATTAAAAAAAATTTCAAACCGAACCTCTTGAGCGTTTTTCCCAAATTCAATCCCAACCGTCCTTATTATAAAGTGTACACTGAAAGAAATTATGGTTGGCCATACCATGCATTTTACTATAAATTATGGTAACTCGGGTAACTTCTATATTTTATAGTAAAATCATACAACATCTAAAATAGTTGCATGAACTATAAATGCGGTATTCCTAGCAATTGATATGATAATTGCAGCTATTTAATGCACACCGTATTTATGGTGAGAACAATGAGTTTGGCATGGCTGTTTTTACCAGATCGCATAATCCCATATCTTATCTGTCATTTTTTATCTTCACATTTAAAAAAATTGGTCTAACAGACCAACATAGTTGAACGAGTGTTCAAATTGAATATTTGGATTGTCGCAGGTAACATTCATATGTTAAAACTAGCCATTTCCGTCGCTCAGGTTGTATGTTTGGAATTACCATTTTTTTCAGTGAAACGCACTATCTACATTAATCTTTCTAGCTATTTAATGATTTAATGTAACAAACCAAACTGCTGAAATTACTATCTTGCATTCGGGTCATCACGTGTCTCTATTAATTGTTACTAAACATGTTATAAAAAATATATAGCCCTTGCAAATTAATTTAATATGCATAGTTAACAGCCCCGAACAAAGATACACTGAGAGAAAAAAACCATGGTGAGCTCAAACATCCGCTATGGTAAAAAGGGTTATAGTATGATTAATCATATTCTATGATCCTATACATATGAAGTCTACAATTTTGTAAAGCTTTGTCTTTTCTTTAACAGAAGGGGAAAAGAAAAAAGACCCTTTTTGATGGGAATCCTTTTCGGGGATTCGACCATCTTGCGTTTTGCCGGAATGTTCAATGTATTAAATATCCATACTGAAAAATAAGGATATCAGAAATAGACGAGCTTGGAAAGGATATAGGCTACGAGAGACAGGTCTGCTTGTGCGAGAGGTAACCACCTGGCGGATTTTTGGGGTACTGAAAAATCTGCAGATATGATCACTGAGAGAAAAAGTGGTTATAGTGTGGTTAACCATATTCTATGACTGGACAAGCAATAATATGATAAGCGCTACCATATTATTACTTGATAAGCACTACCATATTATTGCTTGTCCAGTCATAGAATATGATTAACCACACTATAACCCCTTTTCCTCTCAGTGATCATATCTGCAGATTTGTCAGTACCCCAAAAATCCGCCAGGTGGCTACCTCTTGCACAAGCGAACCTGCCTCTCGACGCCTATATCCTTCCAAGCTCGTCTATGTCTGATATCCTTATTTTTCAGTATGGATATTTAATACATCGAACATTGCGGCAAAACCTAAGATGGTCGAATCCCCGAAAAGGATTCCCATCAGAAAGGGTATTTTTTCTTTTCCCTTCTGTTAAAGAAAAGACGAAGCTTTACGAAATTATAAACTTCATATGCTATACATTCAAAGATTGAAATGTTTAAAAATATATATTGTGTAAAAATTGAAAAAAAAATATTTCATTTAAATACATATGTGTTTAGTTTGAAATAATATTTATTAATATTAGGATGAATATGGTAACATCTACTATGTACGGAAGTTTAGTGCACGATATAATGTGTAAAATAGAACAGCGGGTTAAGCGAATAACCATATCGTATGGTAAACCCTACTATCATGTAGTGCATTTTCCAAAACAAGGTATGTATGTTACAACTACGTGTGCTACGTGAATCAATTGGTGTACCGGAGAGAACCAAATAATGCGTCCACTTACGTAGTAGATGTCCAATGTACCAACGATCTTGTAATTCGTATGAAATCTTATAGTAAATGATACCTTCCTTAATAATCAGATCGCACACAATTGTATTGTACACTCAACCATTCCACGATAATAAATATTGCCAAACAGTTGGGTACTTCCCAAGAAAATTATGTTCATACATACATTTAGCATTTGTTGGATGAATTATAAGCTGTTAGTTGGAATTATTATACATTAATAGCCGAGCAATCCAAATTGTGGTAGCGCCCTATATACTTTGTAGTAATCTGTATTAAAAACTAGTAGTTGCGCCAAAGTCGGAAGAGCATAGTAGATCACATCTTCTTTTCATTGCCTCTAACCATAACTATGGTAACGGGCAACAAAAATATAGTCGGGGTTACTCAAACAAAATTTTACTATGCAAATCGCCTACCATATACCATATAGATTTTTTTCAGTGTAGTCAGTTTTTTTGCGCCACCCTAATATATATATGTGTCATTCCATATCAATTCAACGACGTTTTGACGGTGACCCCTTCGATTTTTTAAATTTTTTAGTGTGTTATTATACACATGCAAAAAGAAGTATCCATGCCAATTTTTAGCTCTCTATCTTAAATCATACCGAAGTTATTGATTTTTCAAGAATATACTTGAAATAATCATAACTTCTACATTAACCAAGATATTGTAATTTGTCCAGAGGTCATTTTTTTGTTTTTCAAGGCACCTTTTGAAAAAACCATTAAAAATTAAGAAAAACAAATTTTTAATGTCTTTTTAACTGTTTTAAGCTAACAAATTGGATTTTCTTTCAATGGGACCCCTAACAAACCAAGCCACTTAAAAGCGACCATGAAAAAACGGATCTTTTTGCGGTCGCTTTACCCCGCTGAAATTGAGAATTTGACCGGTCGCTTTGTGGTCGCTTCGTAGTAGCACCACGGTTTTCGTGGTCGCACCACGGTCGCTTGAGTTGAAGCGTCATGAACGTAAGTTCGTTGTCCAGTTTCTGCAAGTCAGTAGGGTAGGATGTTGTACGACAGGAAGTTGGTAAAGAGGATCCCTCTAGATATTCTTTAGCGAAAAATATAGAGGAGGATCCTCTTAGCGTTTCGTCTCGGGTACAGTGCAGACTCATCAGTAGGGCTATGCAACTGTACCCTGCCCCAGACGCGCCGGTGGTGGTAGGGTTTGGAAGCTTGGAACTGTTATATATAGGAAACGCTATGCGCCCTGGCACTCGCGAGAAAGGCGCACTCCCCCCCAGTAACAGCGTTACGATGCCTCCTGGAGGGAGAGAGTGGTGTGGAGGAGCGAAGGTGCGGATAAGGCGTGCTCGTAAGAAGCGTGCGTTTCGTGCGGAGCAGTGTGCGTGTGCCGGTCCGTAGGTCCTTTTAAGCTCGTATTCCGTGTTGCTTTGAATTTTTGTGATTGTACCGTCTGTCAATCACGTTGAGTTTTGCGTGCTCGTATCACGTCGGGGTCACCAATTTGTCTGTGGGGAATTACTCGAGTCGTGAGAGATGCGGGAATTAAATGCGAACACGAACGAGTTTATTAATGTCAAAGATAAATAAACTATATCTTTTATTTCTTTAATACTGTATAAAAATGCCTATAAGTCGGAGCGTCTTGCTCGTCGTGCGTCCCGTGGATCTCTCGTTTCTTCGTACCATCTCCCTAGCTCCTACGCCTCTTCCGTGAGGGCGGAAATCGTCACGATGCCACCACGCCTAACCTGTGGGGTCGACGGGCGCTGATTCGTCAGTTGAACTTGTCCTGAAATTAATGCGACAATGTGGATGCGTCTTGACGTGGACGGAGCCACACATGTTCACACCACGGTCGCTGTTCTAGATGGCGCCACCATCGAGAGCGATCATGTGGTCGCTGTTCTAGATGGCGCCATCATCGAGAGCGACCATGCGGTCGCTTATCCCCGCTGAGATTAAGAATTTGACCAGAAAGCGACCGCAATCGAGTGAATCGAGCGGTCGCTTGGTTTGGTAGGGACCCCTTCGATTTTTTTTTTATTATAAAATTCTACGTTAAAACCAAAATTTTTGATATTTTACCGAATAGGGGATTCAAATAACTTCTTATCGAAAAAATTTTTTCTACATTTTTCTACATTCTACAAACTTCTACATTAACCAAGATATTGTAATTTGTCAAGAGGTCATTTTTTTTTCAATGTACTATTTGAAAAAAAGATTAAAAATTAAGAAAAACAAATTTTTAAAGTCTTTTTAACTGTTTCCCTGGTGGAACTTTCTGTTCACATTTTGTCAGAATTGAACATATTTGTTCTGATTTTTTCCAAGATTTGAACAGAAATTGATCAATTTTGTCAAAAAAGTGTAAGAAATTAACAAAAATTGCCCAGTTATGTACCTAGATGACCAGGAATTGGGACCCCAAGCCATATTTCCTCAGTAAATTTAAAATAATTAATAATCATTTTTTGAAATTTTATATCAAATACTGACGGTTAAGTTCGTCAGTTTTTGATATATTATGAAATTTTTTGTTACCCTGGTGGAACCTTCGGATGGTCACATTTTGTGAGAATTGAACATATTTGTTCAGATTATACTTTCATTATTTACTTATTATTTATTCCATACATTTATTAGTAGTCACAATAAAAATTGATTTTTTTATTCATCGTTGATACTTTCTAAAGATCAAGTAAAATTAAAAAAGAAAATTTGAAGAAAAAAAATTTGTCGCTACTTGGATTTGAACCCCCGACCCTTCGTTTCCACCGCATTCTCATACTTACATGCTAACCACTACACCATCGACTACTTATTTTATTTTCATCCATATACAGTACTGAGCAATTGAAGTGGGATTTTTTCGAGAGCCTGTATTTTTGCAAAAAAAAATCGCATTTGGAAAAACCTCGATACATGGTAGATCGGGAATTTCCCCAGCTTTCGATTGCGACCACGGTCGTCGCGATCGGTCAATAATTGCGGGCGTGGGAGGCAAAAAGGTGGGGGAGTGCAAAATCGGGCCTCCCGCGAGTGTCGGGATTTTAGGGTTGCGAGTGCCCCAGAGGCTCTGTGCGGTATCAAACGAAAGGGTATCACTCAGAGATGAAAAAAGTTGCATTAGAATCGAATCCCCCACCCCCCGAGGGAGGGATGGTGCCAAAAGGGTGAAACGGTATGTTGGGCATAATGAGAAAAGGGTTCGTCCAATCAGGTTAATTTTTTTTCGAGAATCATTTTTTTTGAGTACTCCGTGACCCTGTGAAAAAAAACCTGAGAAAAATCGCCCCTGAAATGAAAATTCACGTGTTCACGTGGAAGTTCACGAAAAGGACGTTTCAACGAATGAAGTCGTATTTTTTCCATACTTTTCCTATGCCTGGTTCATCTCAACGAGGCATTTGAAAAACGCGTTGTGAATCGAGATTCTTTCGATGGTCGTGGCTTTTCATAATGGATGAGCACCACTGTTTAGACTGTTTTCGATCAGTCGTATTCAGTCCCCACCATTTTTTCACGAGCCAATCAAAAGACTTCATGGGACTTAGAATATTTTCGATATCTCGTGTTCGTGCTGGAGCGCGTATCATGGAGAGAGACTCCCGTGTCGCTATCCAGAACTTGGAATATTTTTGCGACAAAATTTTGCTTCCTCCCGCCAATCGAGCGACTTTTTGGCGTATTTTGCGAAACTTTTAATTTTATTAGGCGTAAAGTAACGAAGATTTATATGCAATAAATTACAATGCATTTTTAAAACGTAGATTTATTTGCATGATAAAAAAATAAAGAAATTTGTTTTTCCTTGATTATTTTTCAGGTAAAAATGCATGACGGCATGATTATTAATTTAATTGCAAACAAGAATGTTGAAACGTTGTAACAAATTGGTAACCCTGAAAAGGACCCTTTTAGTTTTATTAGGCATAAAGTAACGAAGATTTATATGCAATAAATTACAATACGTTTTTAAAACGTAGATTTATTTGCATGATGAAAAAATGAAGAAATTTCTTTTTCCCTGATTATTTTTCAGGTAAAAATGCATGATGGCATGATTATTAATTGTATTGCAAATAAGAATGTTCAAACGTTGAAAAAAATTAGTAGCCCTGAAAAGGACCGTTTATTTTTTCTTTCTCGTTTTCATCGAGTTGATTTTCAAAATTTTCAATAACTCGGGGATCGAATTTTTCTATAAAAATGTTCGATACCTCGCGCGAAGCGGAAGAGAGTGCGAGCAAAAAATAATTCTCGCAGCATACCTGCTCGTCTCGAAATTTCTTTTTTTTTTTTTTATCTTTCATCGAGCATAGAGTTTTCCCAAGTACAAAATAATTTTTGGCACTGAAAAGAGCCATTGCATTTTATTAAATTCGATCGCGTCGATCCACAAAATCCGTAAAGTCGTCATCGCCGCTCTGAATGTGCTGGAAAAAACAAATTTGGAATACCTTAAAACATCCATTTTTGTCTGCAGACAGTTACGTTGAAAAATTTTGATGGCTCTGAAAAGGGCCGATTTTCATCTCGAGGCGTCGTCGCATCTAGTTGCGAGATGATCCATCATTCATTTTACGTAGAGTGGGGAGAGAGATGCGGACACGTCGGGCAGCGCGAGGCGACTGGAGCAAGAGCCATGCGGGCCACGACTTTATATACACTAAAGCCAAGTGGTGGCGCATTCTGATTGGCCCGTGAAGCTAGGAGGGGGATGGCTGTGCGTACCGAGCCTCTGAGTGGTCAGATGACAAGCTCCAGCATGTCTTTTACCTATTCTTCCGAATAGGCGCGCGGTTTTTCCAAATTCGATTTTTTTTTCAAAAATACAGGCTCTTAAAAAAATCCCACTTTAATTGCTCAGTACTGATCATATTTTCTAACAGAGGCCCAAAAAATGTACTTTGAAACCTAAGTCAGTACGGACCGTGCACACAAGTTTCGAGGGTTTACATAAGTTATAAGGGTTTGGGTATTCTGGAATCAAGTGTTATAATATATGCATATACTGGGTGTCCCATTTTAATCTTACTGTTGATTTATTTTGAAAAATATTGCTCTGATCAAAAATTGAGTGGGATGAAACTTTTAGGGTTCAGAAGGGGACGTTCAAAAAAATTTTTTGTTTTGGTTCAAAATTCAAAATGGCAGCGTTAAGATGGCTAACATGTTTTTTTAAAATTGGAACATGATTTTTTTTCACCAAAATTTTTTTCAGACTAAATCTAACATCTTTTGTAGGAACATTTTTTTGATACAGCCTACAATAGAGGGTGTCCTATTTTAATCTAACAGCTGAATTATCTTGAAAAATACTGCTCCGATAAAAAATCGAGTGGAATACAACTTTTAAGGTTCAAAGAAAGCCGTTAAAAAAAATGTTTTTGGTCCAAAATTTAAAGGGGCGGTGTTAAGATGGCCGAAAGGTTTTTTAAACAATGAAAACATGATTTTTTTTCACCAAAAAATGTGTCAAGTCAAAACTAACAACTTTTGTTGGAACATTTTTTTTATTCAGTCCATAAGAAATCACCATTTTTTACTATTTTAGTATTATCCGGGATAACCACGAGGACGAGGAGGTAGAGTCTCCCCTACCAGGACGAACGACAGTAACCGACAGTCGTTTGTCTTAAATTCCGACAGTTCCCGGCGGTCCAACCGTCGGAATTCATCACTCAACCGTCGGAATTTAAGACAAACGACGTTGGTTACTGTCGTTCGTCCTGGTAGGGTCGTCACTTTCGCAGTATTTTTTCCACTCCAAACTCTCCTTGTTAGTGTATCTGACTGTATGAGTGTGTGATTTTGTAAGTGTGTGAGTGTGCAATGTTGTAAGTTTGAGTGTGTGGAACCTCATAAGGATTAGGTCTCCACGGCTCGTCACTTCCGCAGTATTTTTCGACTCCAAACCCTCTTTCTCAGAGTGTGTGTGATTTTGTACGTGTGTGTGTGTGTGTGTGGAACACTCACAAGGATTAGGTCACTGGGCTCGTATTGTTCGGAATCAACTGGACGCAACATTCGGTCGAAGGTGGATTGGTCGAGATGGACCTGTCCATTGGCCTCCAAGGTCACCTGATCTTACCTCTCCCGATTTTTTCTTGTGGGCTTATCTTAAAGACGTTGTCTACCGTCAACCTCCAACAACACGAGAGAATATGCGGGAGCGGATAAGAGCTGCCTGCCGTGCAATCCCGAGAGAAGTTTTCTTAAGAACAGTTGATGGTTTTAAGAGGAGAGTAAAGGCATGTTTAAACATGAATGGTGGAATCTTTGAACACCCTTAAGAAGATTTCAGAAAACTTTCACGAGGAGGATTTAGAAGACCTCCTCGTCTTCGTCATTATGCTGCATAACGCTAAAATAGTCAAAAATCGTGATCTAGTCTAAAATATCCGGGCTATCAAAAAAATATTCCTACAAAAGATGTTAGATTTGATCTGAAATTTTTTGGTAAAAAAAAATCATGTTTCCATTTTTTAAAAAACATGTCAGCCATCTTAACGCCGCCATCTTGAATTTTGGACCGAAACAAAAAATTTTTTTGAACGTCCCCTTCTGAACCCTAAAAGTTTCATCTCACTCAATTTTTTATCGGAGCAGTATTTTTCAAGATAATTCAGCTGTTAGATTAAAATGGGACAACCTCTATTATAGGCTGTATCAAAAAAATGTTCCTACAAAAGAGGTTAGATTTAATCTGAACAAATTTTTGGTGAAAAAAGAAAATCATGTTTCCATTTTAAAAAAACATGTCAGCCATCTTAACGCCGCCATTTTGAATTTTGGACCAAAACAAAAAAGTTTTTTGAACGTCCCCCTCTTAACCCTAATAGTTTCATCACACTCAATTTTTGATCAGAGCAATATTTTTCAAAATAAATCAACTGTAAGATAAAAATGGGACACCCGGTCTATATACAGCCCGACCTCCCAATAAGCAACGTGGCAATAAGCAGCTTTCCCCAGTTTCTCACTCGAGCGCTTCCCCCACTCCGACTTGAACTCCGAGCTCGAGAATTTTGTGCGCGAAACCTCTGGTTAAGCAACCAGCCTGGGAGAGATTACTCGGGCAAAATAGAGTGAACGTGTAGTGCATATTTATTGGACTTGGCAGGGTCCACGTCGCTCCGCGATCCAAGCAGTTTATTATACTCTATTTCGGGCTTTCTCGGTCCCTAATTGAGCCGTTGGCTCTCTTTACTGCCATCGGGTGTCCCGCGATTTGTGCGGTTTAAGTTTGTGATCAATTTTTATTGAAATACAACACAATTGTACGATTAACTCCGACTCTATCTTTTTTTTCTCCCCGTTCGCAGGGCTTTGCCTGTGCGTAACGTGGCAAATATGGCGGACCCTCCATCCACGCCACGTGCAAGTACGAGTAAATCGAGTGATTCGTCGACATCGATACCTGCAATTACGTTTCAACGTGAGCATACTGTGAAAAAACTAAATTCGTCCCAAATGGACCATCTGTTTAAGCGGCTCACGAAAGAAAACTCGAAGGGGAAATCTCCGGCTTCTTTTCATCCGAACCTCTCCGCCGCGCGTAAGCGTAAAACCATTGCGTCCTCTCCGCCCGCGGGTTCGCCTGCTGAGAACGTTGTGCCCGTCCCTACCGACGAATGGCAACGTCCAAAGAATCCGGCTAAGTCACGTCGCCGCTTATCGACGAATGAAAAGATATCGACCAACGGTAACAAATTCGGCTTGTTATCGGAAGAGAGCGAGATGGATACGGACAACGAGGAATCTAATCCTATATCTGCTGAGCACAACACGGCAAGCAAACGTCCAGTTCGACCACCGCCGATTTACACGGTACATACATCCGTCAAGCTCCTTGCTGATTTAATTACATCACTAAAAATCGCAAAAAATCTTTTCACGATCCGTGAAACAAACAACACGGAACACATTATCCATCTCGCTCATCTTGACGACTTCTCTTGCGTTTTAAACGCTTTGAAGGAAAAAAAAATTCAATTTTACACCTACACGCCAAAATCGCGTAAGCCTAAAACGTTTATTCTAAAAGGAATCCGCGGTGCTTTCGATGTTGACTACATTCGACAAGAACTCCAGGAACTTGCTCTCCAGGGAGTGGAGTTCGTACATATCTCGGAGTACAAATTTGACCGAGAAAACCCAGAGCGACGTCATCACCTCGTCCAAATATCACACAATAGCCCCACGTCCGAGCTATTGAAAATTAAATCCTTGGCTTATCAGAGAGTAAGATGGGAACGTCTCCGTAAACAAACTATTTTCCAGTGCCGAAAATGCCAACGAGTTGGACACGCAAGCAAAAACTGCGAACTTAACTTCCGCTGCGTTAAGTGCGCAGCCTCTCACGAACCTGGTAAGTGCAACTTATCTCCAGAAGCGGGCAAAGACGCACTAAAATGTGCCAACTGCAATAACTCGGGCCATCCAGCATCGTACCGAGGCTGCCCTTATTTTAAAATGGTACTCGGTCTGCAGAGCCAGCAGAAAACGCAACAAAAAAGGAAAACTTCTTCAAGAATTACCAACATCACCAAAACGGTCAACGAAAACCTTTCGTTCGCCCAAGCTGCAAGGATGCCGACAGTGTCAACACCAGCAGTGCCGCAGATTCCTCTGCCGCCTACTCTCCAGACGAGGCGTGTCCTGCCTTCATTACCACCTACGGCTGCACTGGCCGGCTCACAATCATGGCCCGAGGATTTAAAGAAGGAGCTTTCGGCAACGATTGCCGATCAATTCAAAACACTTGCGGCCCAAATAGCAAGTAACACTGCGAAAATCGATTTAATCTTCGACACACTATTCCCCAGCAATGGCTAATTTATCAAATTCTTTAAACACTTTAAATATTGCCGCCATTAACGTTAATTCTCTAATTGCAAATAATCGAAGATTCGACTTACTCAACTTTACTCAAGCACATTCTCATGACATCATCCTTATCTCCGAAACCAAATTAAACTCTCGTCATAGACTTTCATTCAAAAATTACGATTTTATTCGTGTCGACAGCCCCAACGCCCAACAAGGCGGAGGTACTGCAATTATGATCCAAAAAAATATACCATATTCAGTAATAAATTATCCTTCCTCTAAGAATAACTCGCTCCTGGAATTTGCAATTATTGAATTGACGTTATCAAACCGCAAACGACTATTCGTAGTCAGTGTCTATGCGACTAACAGCACACGGTCGCTCTTTAAAACTGAATTATACAACTTGTTCACTAAACTCAAGCTCAACCTAGCTAACAACTATTATGTCATTGCGGGCGACTTGACCACGAGACGTACACTGTGGGGCGACCGCATAAATAATCAACGAGGCCGATATATGGCCCAATGGGAAGTAGACTGCAGTATTGAATTTAAACTACGTGTTTTAACACCGTTATTCCCATCTTACAAACCAGCTCAAACTTATTTGGATATCGGCCTCGTTGATTCTAGGCTTAACATTATCTTTCACAACAACAACCGGGTGAGCATCCTTCCGTACGACAGCGACCATGCTGCTATTACCTTTACTATTAACTTCAATGAGGAAAATATCCTGCTAGATAACATACCAAGCAACCATAATAGATATTTATTTAAAAAAACTAACTGGCTCCGTTTTTCCCGTGTTCTCCAAAATTCTTTTCATATAGACATCCCAGAGAGTCGTAACCTCTCAATTGATGGAATTGACTCATTCCTCTTTCAAATTAACGACTTAATTATTAACGCGATCTCTAATACCGTCCCAAAATCTTCTCCCACTAATAGTGTGCAAAAATATCTCAACCATAAAATTATTAAACTACAAAAGCTCAAATCTTCCCTGGTTACTTTTCTTCACAAACGCTACATTCGCGGTCTGACTGATGCTCACCCCCTCACAAGGTATGCTAAATGTGCCCTCAAACAGGTACGCGCTCGCTTAAACAACGAATTTAGCAAATCCACTGAGACGTTTTGGAAAAACCAAATTAAAAACATCGACTTCCGTAAGCCTGATCAATTCTTCCCCAAAATTAATCGTTTTTTACGCCCTAACCATACAATAAAAATAAACGACATCAGTATACCCCGATATAACAACCTACTTCTCCAGCGTAGCACGTGTAGCATTAGCGATGCACTGGTCGAGGATAATAGGCTGGTGTTTTCCGCACCACAGGAAAAACTCAACCTTATCGGTGCCCATTACGAAGCTATTAATTCTCCGCGCCATCTTAATGACGGTTCTAGAATTAAACCACTTGTCTTAAGGGCTGCCGCCCAAATAAAAAATGGTTTTAATACTGCTCGAGACTCTAATGCCACATATGCGGTATTCACCGCAGATAATCTGGCCTCAAATCCGCGGCGCACAGAAGATCCGCACAGATTACTTACTAACCTCACGGAAGTCAATAAGATTTTTAAAAACCTCTCTAACAAAACGTCCTGTGGTGTAGATGACATTTCGCCTATTATCCTCAAACACGTACCACTGCCCTTTATTCGCGTCTTTACAGTGCTTTTCAACAACGCTCTAGCACGCTTCTACTTCCCGTCGAACTGGAAGCTAGCCAAAGTGCTACCGGTACTAAAGAAAAATAAGGATCCGTCCGACCCTAGCAGCTATCGCCCTATCAGTTTGACCCCTAGTATCAGCAAAATCTTCGAATCAATAGTAAACTCAACCATTCTTTATTATTGTAACTTAAATCACATAATTCCCGACACACAGTTTGGCTTTAGACACCGACATTCGACCACACACGCTATCCATAAACTTGTTTCAGATATACTAATCGAAATTGAAAAAAGTCAGCTGGTGGGTGCGGCTCTCCTAGACCTTGAAAAAGCTTTTGACTCGGTCTGGTTGGACGGCCTCCTTTATAAGTTAAGGCGGAAAAACTTCCCCCCTGAGCTAATATATATTATATGGGCCATGATATCGGATAAAAAATTTATTACGTGGGACGGAGCTAATGCCTCTTCTGTAACCTACAGCATCACTGAAGGTCTACAGCAGGGGACTGTAAACTCTCCTATTCTCTTTAATATCTATTCGTGTGATATATTCAACCTCTTTAATATTAATAACGGCGGCGACGCCTCTGCGCTAGCGTTCGCCGATGATCTCATCATATATGTAAAGGGTAATCGCGCCGCAGAGATCCGTGATAGACTGGAAGATTTAGTCCGTAACATAAATAACTACTATTCCACTTGGAACCTTAGGCTCAACCCAACGAAATGTGAGACTATCCTGTTCCGCAAACCCGTTGACTCACTCTCCGCAAAGCATAAAAAAGGTGTTAGCACCTTTCAAATCCACACTCACTTACCTGGAACTAATAATATGGTCGCTGTTCCCCATAAAAGAGTAGTGCGCTACCTTGGGGTATATTTGGACGAGCTACTACGTTTAAATGCACACCTCCGCAAACAGCTTTCAAAAGCCAACTCAGCTCTTCAAGCTAATAGCGCTATTTTTTATAACAAAAATCTTACCCCAAGAAGCAAAGTTATAACATGATGTTAATTCGACCAATTATATCGTATGCTGCTCCAATATGGTGGAACAGCGGCCATTCAGCCATCGAGGCCTTGCGCTTATTCGAAAGAAAATGCCTCCGTAAATGCCTCTTTCTCTATAGATCAATTCATTCGCAATTTTATCATTATATAAGCAATAGGACCCTTTATAATACCGCCAATATCCCTAGACTTGATAATTTTTTACTTAGACTCACCCGCGATTATTTCAGCTCTATCCTTTTACTTAATAATCCAGTCATGGACGCAGTATCTGATCAGGCCACTCCCATCACGGAGCGCCAGCTCCAGAAGGGCTACATCACACCGCAAGCTTTCTTATATTGCGACAGTCGCGGGCTGATTCAGGACCATAACAACGTCCCCCTACTATTTCATTGGCGCCGTAATAAGGCAGACAAACGAATCTCATTCGTATTTGGCGATTTCATCGCGAAGCGTGACAACTTTATTGGGTCCATGGCAATTCCACGTCAAGATTACTGCGATTTTCATCGCCTTAATTTCCATAAATACCCCTGGCTCAGCCCCGACTGTCCCTATATACCTGAACTGCTAACCCGTAAAAGAGCCCAGATCAGGCGACGCGTTCATGATGGTTAATATCATCACATAATAATCTTCTAGTGCCTCGAGATTTTCTGCGCGCTATTGCCCTTGATAGTAATCCCTAGATAAGCATAGGGTTCCTGTGATACTGTTATCTATTTCTAATTGTTATCTAGTTCTAAGTGTTTCCAAAGACTGACCCGAGGGGTTTTTTTTTACTGATATTTTACTATGTACTTAATTTTTCCCCTCCTATAAGCATCTCATTTCCGCTCGCGTTTCTTTCTTGCCTCTATCGGGCACTTCCTTGTTCCTCCTTCTTCCCCTCGTCTTGCTCCTTGCGCGACTTTACGAGGCGAGCTGGAACGAACCATTTATCATTATATCTATACTTATGTGGATACCGAGCGACCTTTGCGTGAATTTCGACCCTCTACATCGATCAACGCAAACTAATGTTAAATCAAACACCCTTATAGCCTTCTTTTGTATATGTTTATTGTACCATCGAACATCTTGTATACTGATTTATCTGTAAACAATAAACAATTAAAATTTAAAAAAAAAGTAGAGCATGAGACTCTTAATCTCAGGGTCGTGGGTTCGAGCCCCACGTCGGGCGCCAAATTTGTGACGTGGGTTTTCTTAACGCATGAAAAGCCGACTCTTCGTGTCACAAAACAGCTCACGAGAAAGCTCAAGGAAATATAAATTTTGCTATCGTAATTTATTGCGATAGCTGGCGCCCAATCCTTGAGTGATCTCGTGAGCTGTTTTGTGACACGAAGAGTCGGCTTTTCATGCGTTAAGAAAAGTCACGTCACAATATATATATATATATATTAGGGTGATTTTTTTTTCAACTTTTTTTTATTTTTTTCACTCCCCACCTAAAATGTTGTTGCATATGCCTGAAAGAAACTACCCTGAAAGTTACAGCCCTTAATATTAATATTAAGTACTCGCCCTTCGCGTGAAAAGATTTCCCATCTAAAATACACGTAAATAAAAAACTTTTTTCTTCAAATTGCTATAACTCCGCGGCATTTTATGCTATCATATTGTCCTTGGTCGCAATTTACGCAGAATTGAACGATCTTCAAAAGTGTCCTGAGCAGCGTAAGTGTAATTTACACTGGTGAGATGGTACGAGTCACTAAAGTTGATTTTGACCCACACTTCTCGTTTTTTTGCTGTTATTTTCGAAATTATCAACGTTATCGAAAAATTGCAAAGGAAAGTTTTGTTGGAAATTTAATTTCCTACAGAAAAGGTCCTTTAGACCTACTTGCGAAAATTGATATTTCTTGAGATATTGGACCTTAACTTGGTTTTGGTATACAATTTTTATGGTTTATTGAACCAAAAGTTTCAATTTTTTGATATTCTATATCATATCACCATATCACTTATCATATCACCAGTGGCGAAATGATATGGAATATCAACAATTAAGAACTTTTGGTTCGATAAACCGTAAAAATTTTATACCGCAAATAAATTAAGGTTCAATATCTCAAGAAATATCAATTTTCTCAAGTAGGTCTAAAGGACCTTTTTCGTAGGAAATTAAATTTCCAACAAAACTTTCCTTTGCAATTTTTCGATAACGCTGATCATTTCAAAAATAACAGCAAAAAAACGAGAAGTGTGGGTTAAAATCAACTTTAGTGACTCGTACCATCTCACCAGTGTAAATTACACTTATGCTGCTCAGGACACTTTTGAAGAACGTTCAATTCTGCGTAAGTTGCGACCAAGGACAATATAATAGCATAAAATGCCGTGGAGTTATAGCAATTTGAAGAAAAAAGTTTTTTATTTACGTGTATTTTAGATGGGAAATCTTTTCACGCGAAGGGCGAGTACTTAATATTAATATTAAGGGCTGTAACTTTCAGGGTAGTTTCTTTTAGACATATGCAACAGCATTTTAGGTGGGGAGGGATGAAAATTAAAAAAAGTCGAAAAAAAAATCGCCCTAATATATATATATATTAGGGTGAATCGAAAAAACTAAAAACTGTTGGCTACCCTCAAAAATCAAAGATATCGTTGAAATAAAGGTCTCTGTGCAGCGGTTCGATTTTTTGAATTTTTTTAGGGGGCGCGCGGGGCGTCCAAACACGCCATTTTTAGCCTAAAATTTACTAAATCACTGTTAAACGAAAACCAATCATTTAAAAATCTCTGAATTTTGTATATAAGGTGCCCAGACATGTACTCTTTCTAACCCATATTTACTGAACATTAACAAATAGTTCATATATGGGGAATTCTTTATCAACTGGGTCACTTTTTTTTTAAACCTCTCCAATTTTTTTCAAAATCTGCCAGTTGAAAATATTAGTAAAAAGGAACGACTGTGATTTTTTTTAGATTTTTTTAGGCGTCCGTTCAAGATTTTCAATTTTTCATTACGAACACTGTATCTCAAAAAATATTCATCAAACAAAAAAAAACATAAGAATTAAATTTTTTTTTATTTTTTTCACTTTATCGAAAAAAATAAAAATCATAATTTTTCTGCATTAAGAAAATTGAAATTGGGCAAAAAAATGAATTTTTTTTTTTTAAACCTAATAAAAAACTTTTGATTCCAGTACTAATTTTACAGGATGTCTATTATTAGGTGAAGAGTCTGCGAAAAAATTTTCAGAGTGACACCTGCAGTGATTACGATGAAAAAAAAATGAAAACATGAGATTTCGCAGGGTTTTTATTTTTTTTTATCGTAACCATTGGAAGTGCGATTCTGAAATTATTTCGCAGACTCTTCACCTAATAATAGACATCCTGTAAAATTAGTACTAGAATCAAAAGTTTTCTATTAGGTTAAAAAAAAAAAATTTCTTATTTTTTTGCGAAATTTCCATTTTCTCAATGCTGAAAAATTATGATTTTTATTTTTTTCGATAAAGTGGAAAAAATAAAAAAGTTTTTATTCTTATGTTTTTTTTTGTTTGGTAAATATTTTTTGAGATACAGTATTCGTAATGAAAAATTGAAAATCTTGAACGGACGCTTAAAAAAATCTAAAAAAAATCACAGACGTTCCCTTTTACTAATATTTCAAACTGGCAGATTTTGAAAAAAATTGGAGAGGTTCAAAAAAAAAGTGGCCCAGTTGATAAAGAATTCCCCATATATGAACTATTTGATAATGTTCAGTAAATATGGGTTAGAAAGAGTACATGTCTGGGCACCTTATATAAAAAATTCAGAATTTTTTGAATGATCGGTTTCCGTTTATCAGTGATTTAGTAAATTTAAGGCTAAAAATGGCGTGTTTGGACGCCCCGCGCACCCTCTAAAAAAATTCAAAAAATCGAACCGCTGCACAGAGACCTTTATTTCAACGATATCTTTGATTTTTGAGGGTAGCCAACAGTTTTTAGTTTTTTCGATTCACCCTATTATATATATATTATAACGCTTTTTGCGTTATGGACAATTCAGAAAAAAATGCGGAGCGACGGGACCGGGATTCGAACCCGGGACCTCTCGATTGCCGGTCGAGTGCTCTTCCAACTGAGCTATTCAACCCGCTACCGACATTATTTCCGAATTGTCCATATGTGCACGATTTCGTGTTACAATCTCCCATGTCAGAGTCGAGCCACCATCTAGCGGCTCGCACTCGAACTCAAACGCAAACTCAACTCAAACGCAACGGGTACAACAGACTGGGATTGTCTGAGGGGGGGTATGAAGTATGGGAAGGGGTACTACAGGCGTCGGCCTGAGGGAGCAGTGGGGGAGCTTGGCTAGCAGAAAGGAGGGAGATGGATCTCAGGGATTTGGATTCTTTTTACACGGCAACCACGAAATTAATTTTCCGTGGTTATTCAGAGGCCGTGTCCCATTGTCGGGCGCCACTTAGTTTTACGGTCCAGCAACCGGTACAAAAGAAAAAGGAACGCGAAGAAAAACCATGAATTATAATAATAATAATTCCCGAAGGATGGCAAAACAAATTACACAATGATAATAATCCTTAATACTATATTAGCGCGAAGAAAACAAAAGAGATACAAAATGGACGACAATGTTTCGTCGCGCGAACAAAGGAATGACGCAATAGGGGCTGGGGAGGGGGGAAGAGGGGATACGGAAGATCAGGGACGGTAAATCTCGATTTTTCTCGCTAAATTCTTACTCAATATCTCAGGGTTATATTATTCGTAGGTCCGCCATCGCTACGACCTCTTAAATATTACCGCGATACACAATTTACCACGTAAAACTACAAAAATCACGGGTACGCGAACAATGCAAAAGAAGGAGAGGGGGAACTCTACGACGCGTACGCCACGACACCGCAGCAAAATCTCGATATAATACTTTCGGGGAAATAATCGTTCTACTCACTCTTTTTCTCTTTTCCTTCTCACAATACTTCTTTCGCTATTTTCTCCTTCTCTTTCTCGATATTTCCTTTCCTGTTTTCGTCTTTTATTCTCCTTTCTTCACTCTCAAAAATCTCAATAATTTTTTTTTTCTTAGCCTAGTATGGCTTGCCCTCTTTAGAAGGCCTGTGCCACTCACATCAACAATTTCAGGTCGGGCTGCAGTCCCGAACCTATTACACCTCAACTCCGAGCTGTATCGCAATTTTGCCGAGGGTGGAGGGAAACTGCAGAAGACCTCCACCGATACAGCTAGTAGCCTACCTAATTCCCTTGTTAGCAATGCGAGAAGTCTCTCACACGACTACCAACGGTTGCTTAGGCAGCTACCTCCTCCATTGCGTTCTGGTGAGTCGGCCGTTCACTCGGTTAAGAGATAGACATCCGCGTGATAAGGACCGCGCGGATGCCACCCCCGAAACCGTGTGATGACTCCCACCCATCGCAATGAGGTATTGGGACAAACTTATTTAAGGTGGTGTCCAAACCACCGGAAATCTCGATAATGATAACGCACGTGTGGCTTCGCTAACGCATGGTCTCGGAATGAGGCCAAGATAACCGCGATTTCACTCGATGATCGAATCAATGGGTGAGGCGGTATAGGAGAGGAGAAAGTCGTCTTCTTCATGTCGCGTTCCGAGGTGAGGGGAATGAGGAGGAGAAAGGTTTTGTAGTTCTCCTTGCCGTCGCGGCGCGGAGCTCGATGTACTTGACGGTCCGGTGCTGCCGCCTCGTGCCTTTATGCCGAAGCTGCTCGCTCGCTGACGATCGTCTGTCTCTCTCTGTCTCGTGATGCTTTATTATCCGCTATCACTGGGCACAGCTCGATGGAATATTTTCTGATTTAATTTCCCGAGGCTCAGTCACCGTTTTTATCGGGACGTCACCCTGGAAAAATATAATATGGTGTCCCGGTGTCCTCAATAAAGTATCGTACTGAATAGTGGCAGGTTCGGTAATGAAAAAATTACTGCAGATTGCTCAATAAATCGAGGATTTCTGCTCATTGGTCGCTCCTTGAATACGGCGGCTTGGCGCGGCGAGGGCAAGAATATTTCGGGAAATTTTTGGGTAAGGATATTACTGGAAAAAGGGAAAAATAATTTGGGGTTTTTCAAGAGTAAAAAAAAGACGTTTTCCGCGAGGCTGATTTCTTATCTTCAATCCTTAATTAATTTAACAATATTTCCGGTTTCTTTCAGGTGTTGTGGCGGATCCCGAGACCGCCGCGATATTATTTTATATTTTTGGGACTTTTCGTCACAATATATATATATATATATATATATATATATATATATATATATATATATATATATATATATAATTGCATATAATTATTTACTTTCATACACGGAAAAAAAGGAACAGTTAAAAATACCCAGTTCGCATTGGACTTGAGGAATTGCACAGCGGTATTTACTGAAATCAACTGCTCAAAATGCAGTGAGCTTTAAGTGAATTATAACAGTTTCTGCACTGTCCTCTTTGGACTGGAGCCACCCCACAGTTTCTTTTACTGGAATGCATAATCCAAACAGGGTTGCCAGATGCCCTCAGAGCGTAGTCGCCGTATTTCCCCCGCCAAGTAGCCCAAAGTCGCCGCCGGAGCGAGTCGCCCAAAATCGCCGCCAGAGTGCGTCTTGAGGGGAGCCCCCCTCCCCCCCCCGATTTTTTAGTGCAAGAGAGACAGAACTAAAATTTCAACGACATTTTTCTCAAGAACGACACAACCAAACAAAAAAATAATTATGAGACCACCTGCATAAATTAATTACGCAGGCGGCTCCACAGCTTGTTTTTTATTTTATGAAGTCACCATCAAGAAAAATGTGTCCAAAATATTTTGAGGTTAGGTTGAAATTTTGAGATTACATGCACACCTCAAGACATTCAACACATTTTTATTGGAAAGGACCAAACACAATCTCATCATATTTAAACAGTCATTGTAGATTAATGGCTCCATTTTATTTCGCTCAAATAATGTCAAAGTAGTGAAGCGATTTGTGAGAAAAAATCTGCAATGGGAATCCGACTAACACTCCCACCTCAAAACTTTCAACACATTTTTCTCGAAAACGACTCAATGGAATAAAAAAAAAACGGTGGGGCCGTATCCGTGCTAGTATTCTACAATGACAGGCTTAATTTGATAATATTGTGCTCCGCCAATGCCAAAAATAATGTGTTGAATGTCTTGAGGTGTGAATTTTTGTATTCGAAATCGACATAACCGCAAATCTCTTTTAACACATTTGCCTCGAAGATGACTCGATGGCGATGGGATGAAAAATAAAGTGTGGCCGTTGCGAAATTAATGTGTGCAAGTGGTCCAACTATTCTTTTTTTACTTCTTACAGTCGTTGTCGTGAAAAATGTGTTGGAAATCTTAGCTCTGTGTCGTAGATGGAAAGCACCCTCTATCTCTTTTGCCCTCACATACATTCGCGAAAAGACCGGGAAGGGGTTTTTTTTAAATCTCAGTCTTTTGCTTAAAGCGTAGTTGTCATCCCAGCCACCCCAAGCGCAAAGCGCCAGCCGACAAAAAAAATCCGCGGTCATATTTGAAAAATAATTTCGTTCGAACTTCCAAATGATCGGTCGGACGATAATAAATTGGAAGCATTTCCACAGACAGAGTCTCAAAAACTTGAGTAGCCCAAAATCGCCAACATAAAATTTGAGGTAGCCCATTTGGGCGACAGGCTACTTCCCTCAAATTTGTGTCGCCGTTTTGCCGCCCGAGGTAGCCCAAATGGCGACAAATCGCCCAATCTGGCAACCCTGAATCCAAAATACAGTGTAGTCTGAATTAAATTATACAGTTTAACACTGAAATATAAACTTGATGAAATCCGTAAGTTGACAGTGTTAATGTGTATTATATACTATGAATGCGTTTATTGTATGGACAGTGCCCACGTAAGTGTCAATGGTGAAATCCTCTATTGAAGAAAGTCGGCAGCGACTGATATAGTTTCAGTTTTCAAGCGCTGCTTTTTACAGTGCGGAGCAAGTGAACCCTCCAGTTTTGTGAACCCTCCAATGAACCCACCGAATGAGGCATCGCCGAATTGAGCACATTGTCGATAGTTGCCACTTTCAAGATCGTTCAAAGACCTCAGGTCTCCAATTGACAATGTCAAGCGTGAAATGAAGCCTAGTTGAAATGATAAATCAAGTGAGGATAGTTAACCTCGAGAAGTTATTTGCACGTTCGATTTTGACAAGGATGCTGCTGAATATAACTACGATAGTATTTTTTTTTAATTTTTGATAATTCTTGAATCACACATGGCTAAAATGTTTATGTGAATTCATGTGCACAAAAATATGCAGAAATGAAAAAAGATGAGCCCACACACATGACACCTTTGATCATACGCACATACACATAAAAAACAACAAATGTACAGATTAACACATTTAAGTACATTAGGTTAAATTAGATTGAACAAGAACAACCTTTTTCTTTCCGTCTCCGATGAACCACTCACTGCTAACTGCCACAGCGCTTGACGCCACGGTGGCACGCGCGAGACAAGCCCTTTCTTACCACCAATACGATCAAACACTTGATAAAATTCACAGCGTCACACTGTAATTTTGACTATCTGAATCCAGTGCCACGAAAATAAAAAGATATATATATATATATTGGGGTGGTCCTTATTTAGATTATGTTGTTTTTTCTTTTGACGATAGTGCTAAATCGGTTTTAAATAAATAAATAGAAACTCATACCAAATTTCAGCTCGATATCTTAATTTTAACCTGGCCCCCACGGCAGTCAAAGTTTTAAAGGGGAAATATGTGTATTTTATACGGCACTTGGCACATATATTCCTCATAGTATAAGGTATAATTGTAGTATTTTGTCAAATTTTTCATTCTCGATTTTGGATCTACGCTCCCGCTCAAAAGTTTGGATACATTTGTCGATATTTCTTGCTGCACTAGAAGTTGCATAACTCCTTCAAAAAAGAGATAATCGAACTTTTGAAAAAGTGTTTTGACGGGAAAGAATCCCGCTTCATTTTCTATTTTTTAAATATTTTTTATGATTTTTTTCGACCTGGTATGCACTTTTGAATGTGACTGTTTTTTGGCCTTTTTTTGACCATCGATAATTGGGTGCATAAATTAAGGACATTTTTTTTTGTCTTTTTTATCTACGGTACATTCGAAAGGGTTAACAGCCGCTTCATTTTTATCTTTTAAAAATTTTCGTACGAATTTTTCTCGCCAGGTCATTTCACTTTTGGCTACAAAAGACAAATTTTGAAAGATGCAACGTAACTTAAAAACTATAGGGTTGAAGAGAAAATGTCAAGTATGAAAAAAGTAGCGTAGGTATATACGAAATCGCCTAGAATTATTTCAGAATTTTCCTACGAAATTTTTTTCAAAAATATTTTCACTCGAAAGTCGATAGTTGACGTTGTATTTGATTGAAATTTCCGTACTTTGTAATACAATATAAATCTGAAAAAATTCAGTAACATTTGGCACACTATAAACAACCATTATCAATAATAATTATTGACCATTGTCCATCAACAATAATATTGCCCAAAAATCATTAAAAAATTGTTTAAACAATTTATTAAACAACTTATTAATAACTTTTGAGCAATATTATTACTGATAATTGTTGTTCATAGCATGCCAAATGTTGCTGAATATTTTAAGATTTTTATTGTATCACAAAGTACGGAAATTTCAATCAAATACAATTTTTCTCTGGAACGTCAACTGTCGACTTTCGAGTGAAAATAATTTTGAAAAATATTTCATAGGAAAATTCTGAAATGATTCCAGGCGATTTCGTGTATACCTACGCTACTTCTTTCATACTTGACATTTTCTCTTCAACCCTATAGTTTTTGAGTTACGTTGCATCGTTCAAAATTTATCTTTTTTAGACAAAATTCAAATAACCTTGCGAGAAAAAATCGTATGAAAATTTTTAAAAGACAAAAATAAAGCGTCTGCTAACGCTTTCGAATGTACCGTATGTAAAAAAGACAACAACATTTTTCTCAAGTTATGCACCTAATTCTCGATGGTCGAAAAAAGGCCAAAAAACGGTCACATTGAAAAGAGCATACCAGGTCGAAAAAAAATCATAAAAAATATTTAACAAAAAAAAATAAAGCGGAATTCTTTCCCGTCAAAACGCTTTTTCAAAAGTTCGATTATCTCTTTTTTTGACGGAGTTATGCAACTTCTAGTGCAGCAAGAAATATTGACAAATGTATCCAAACTTTTGAGCGGGAGCGTATATCAAAAATTGAGAATGGAAAATTTGAAAAAATACTACAATTATACCTCATACTATGAGGAATATATGTGCCAAGTTTCAAATTTTTATATCAATATTTACGAAGTTAAAAAAATGTTCAGATCATTGACCGTATAAAATACACGTATTTCCCCTTTAAAACTTTGACTGCCGCACGGTAGTTCAAAATGCCCGAGTCGCTGGCCAAAAGTCGAAAAATGAAGGTTGAAAAATCGATACTTTTAAAATGGATTCTTGTAGAGGGGGGTTTGGGACATTCAGATCGCATGAGCAGGGGTCACAATATTGTATACCTGCTTCCCTGCGACAGTCGTAAGTTGCCTCTCGAAGGAACACGCGCGCAACGCTTCAGTGACCAGTTTTACAGTGCTCCAGAAAATCATACATAACTTTGCAACAACGTGTCCGATTCCATTTTTCCAAAATGGAAAATGATTATGAAGGTATGTAGAAAAACTTCATGTACTTCAATGTTCGAAAATGTTTGTTGTTATTATTGAAATGTTATGCTGAAGGTAGTCGTGATTTTCATATTTTTCGGCTTTTTCAAAAATACATTTGTATCGATACAAAAAAATTTTAACACGCTTTAACACTGGCATTCACAGGGACATGTTTATTGAACTATCTATTAATGAAATTTTCAAGAATTAGCTGCCCCAACGTTGCCGTTTTTGAATAATATCGATTTTAGTGTTACCGTGCACGCTGTCGTGCGCGTTACGCACTGTGAATAATAGCGATATTCTCCGCTCAACTTTCTATACCTGTGGCTTGAAAGGTCCCAGGTATAGAGGGTTTTTCGTAGATGTTTTCTATCTCTTTCTAAGGTATTGTGGAGATAAGTAGTTATTGCAATGGTGTAGCATTATTGTTGCAATGGCGTAGCATTGTGAATAAAGATTTGAAATAAAATTCCAACCGTAACGTCCATTTTTACAAATATATCGAAATATATTTACAAATATTATTTCAAACCTTGTTCATGAACAATAAACACAATTTGTAAAACATAATAATATTGTTTTTGCTCATAATATTTTTACGTTACGTACAATATATATACCATATATATACAATATATATATACAATATATATATACACAATATATATATATATACAATATGTATAGGCCAAAAAAAATCAATTTTTGTTTATTCCTCAATTTCTCGTATGTTTATGGAGATCCCATCTTGAAACATACATATTTCATGCAAAATTGTATCAGCTTTTCGAGAAAAATATTGAAGAAATTTTCAAAATTTGGGCAACAACCAAAAAACAGCTTTTTAGACTTTAAGCTCAATTTTAAGAGTTTTCCAAGTGCATAAGCAAAAAAAAATATTTTTTTTTTAAACCAGAGATTTTTTTACGCAAAAAACGTATTTTTTGAAAAATTTTGCATTCTGTTGGAAGATGGCAAGTCAAAATGAATAAAACGAAAATCGTTAAATTAGCTAAAATACCCCATATAATAACTGCGAAAGTTAGCGGGGAAAGAATCTGAAAAAATTCTGGATTCTGTTTTTGCGAATTGCGAAAATTGCGAGAAGGTCTAAGGGGGTGAGGCCGGATCCGACGTCCATAATTGGCGTTTCCACCCATATACAATATATATACAATATGTACAATATATACAATATATACAACATATACAACATATACAATATATACAATATATACAATATATACAATATATACAATATATACAATACATACAATATAGACAATATATACAATATATACTATATACAACTTTTTTAATTTTAACAGGACAAACATGCAAAGAAATCATTTGTACGCGCAGACGAATATTCTTGGCTCTACATAATGAATGGGGCTCGAAATTTGACAAACAAATAGAAATTCTGGAAAAATATTTTACCGAATCGGAAGGATGTCCTTTCGCAATTTCAATTGATGAAAGGAAAATTCTAAGGACCCTTCTATTTACAATGAAGAAAAAATGGCAGGATAGCCACAGAACTCTGGAGCGCTTTTACGCCACTCATAAAAAATGGCTTGACCAGGACGTAGCTATTACGGTTTGTCTATTTTCCTATTTCTTATGTCATTGAAATTTTTCATTTAAACGTTTTTTTTCACTTTTGAACTGATGTTATTGCGATTTGTTGTAGAATGCGGATTTCAAAAACAGGGATGTACCTACTCCTAATTCTGATACATCAGGATCGGACGAAAGCCACAAATTTGGAAGACCCTCGTTGGACTTTTCATCATCCAGCGAACGGAGTAAGCGACGAAGAGTCGATGATCTTCGTAAATCAACAAGTCCAAGGGCATTGGCATTCGCAACGGAAATGAATCTTCGTGCTTCTGGGTCCCACGCTGCAGCAAAGGTGCTCAAGGATATTACAACCACTTCTCCTACACGAGCCTATCGGTATCAGTTAGCATTCGCACAAAGTTCCAGAACAGTACGTCAAGAAATTAGCGCAGATGTTGCTTTGAACTTGATAATAAGCGGTAAAATGACGAAAGAAACGTACAATATGGTCCGGGAATTAACCAATGAAAACAGGGACGCGTCAGTTTATCCCAGTTATCATAAAATATTAGCTGCTAAATCTCGTTGTTACCCACCAGAGTGTTCAATACGTATAACGGAAACAAGCGCGGAAGTATCATTGGAGGCTTTACTCGACCATACTACAGCTCGTTTGGTTCAAGTACAATCTGATGTCATAAAAACACTCGACAGTTCCTTCACGAATAATGTGAAAGTAATTTTGAAGTGGGGATGCGATGGTTCGTCGTCGCAGCAGTATAAGCAAAAATTTTCCGAAAGCGACAGCTCTGACGCTCATGTATTTTTTACGTCCTTGGTTCCGTTGCAAATGCTAGCTTCAAACGACAAATCTGAGCGGCAACTTGTCGTTTGAAAGAACCCAAGGCCTTCTTCACCCCGTTACTGCAGACCGTTGAAATTGCAATTTTTGAAAGAAACCGTGCAGTCAACTGTTGACGAAAAAAACTTCGTTGATAAGCAGATAGCGTCTCTCGTCACATTCACTACAGTAACGGAGGGTACGAACGTTGAAGTTAAATATGAATTATCGTTTACAATGATAGATGGAAAGGTGCGAAATGCTATTACTGACACTAAATCTGCGCAAAGATGTTACTTATGTAATTTGACGTCGAAAAATTTCAACAATTTACAATTGGTTGAACAAACAGAATGTGACAGCTCGAAACTGAATTTTGGAATTTCTTCCTTACACTCGTGGATAAGGTTTATGGAATGAAGGCTTCATATTGCATATAAATTAAACGATGAGACGAGTAAATGGCAGGCGCGAACAGTCGATGAAAAGAAAGCAGTGGGCGATCGTAAGGAACAAATCGAAAAGAAATTTAAAGCTGCTTTAGGTTTAAATATTGATATGCCTAAGCAAGGATTTGGCAGTACAAACGACGGCAATACAGCCCGACGTTTTTTTGAGAACGTTACCTTAATAGCAGGAAGTTTGAATTTGGACGAAAAATTCATAGCAAATTGCAAAGTAATTTTGCAGACAATGGCGAGCGGTTTCGCTGTACATATCGACAAGTTCAGGGTTTATTGCTTAGACGTCGCGAAACGATATGTGGAGCTATATTCCTGGTACGCGATGCCAACATCGGTACATACCGTTTTAATTCATGGCTACGCGATAATAGAAATGGGTGCCTTCCCTACTGACTTGTCTAACCGCCATTCTAACGGTTAGAATTGCTTGCCGTTAGAATTTGTGAAAATTCTACTGTCTTTCTAACCGGATTTCTAACCGCTACGCGTAATTTTACCGAAGTGAGAATAGTGGTTGGAAAGGCGGTTAGAATTTCAAATTCCATCTGCTACCAAAATCCAACCATGCCTAACCCACTTTCTAACCGCTCGTTCTAACTAATACGCATATAATTTACTCAAGTTAGAATAGGGGTTACAAAAGAGGTTAGAAATTCAAATTGCAACAAGCTGTCAAAACCTAACCCCCTCTTACCGGCTTTCTAACCACCACGCGTAACCACCAGGCGGTTAGAAATTCAAAATAAAAGCTGAGCAGTGATTTTACGTACCTGGAACGGTGGTCGCCAATTAAAGATGCGTGTACCTGTAATTGGCATTTTGATGTGGATATTACAAAGTCGATGGTGCGATACACAGTATCGTAAAATCGTAATTCTATGCATTATTTTTTTTTGTTTGGTAACATTCACGCACTACAATATTTTTTTTTTACCACAATAAGTTTTATTATCAAATCTAGCGAATATAATACCGAAAATTGAGTCTTAGTATGATCATTTTTCCGCGGTTTCTTCATATACGGTCTACGATTATAAATATTTTTCATGTTTTTTTTTAAAGTTAAATTAAGATTAATATAATATTAAGATTAAGATATATGACACCACTGTGATGAGCGTTGCTTTTATAATCTCAAGCTGGCAAGATACTACACTGCAGGTGAATAAACATTTTAAGACGAGTCCTGAACGCGCACTGACGTGCACCACGATCGTTCGAGCGCCACGAAAGTAGTTTATTTTGTCGTCCAATAACTTTGCGAAGACATTCCACAACGACGCATAAAAGATATTTATTTATTAATAATATATATCTGTTAACAGAAACGTGCTTTCTTATTAAAGGACATTCGCGATTCGCGATCTTGCCTTCATTCTTTAGGGCGCTGTGGGCTTGGCTAGTCTCCCATAGCGGCGTCCCCGGGAGTCTAGCCTATTTCCATGAATGGATGGAAAAGGGCTAGACTCCCGGAGACGCCACTACGGGAGACTAGCCAAGACGAGGCAAGATGGCGTATCGCGAATGTCCTTTAATAAGAAAGCACGTTTCTGTTAACAGATATATATTATTCACAAATAAATATATTTTATGCGTCGTTGTAGAATGTCTTCGCGAAGTTATTGGACGACAAAATAAACTACTTTCGTGGCGCTCGAACGATCATGGTCCGCGTCAGTGCGCGTTCAGGACTCGTCTTAAAATGTTTATTCGCCTGCAGTGTACCCAGTGTCTTGCCAGCTTGAGATTATAAAAGCAACGCTCATCACAGTGGTGTCATATATCTTAATCTTAATATTATATTAATCTTAATTCAACTTAAAAAAAAAAAACATGAAAATTTTTTATAATCATAGACCGTATATGAAGAAACCGCAGAAAAATGATCATACCAAGACTCAATTTTCGGTATTATATTCGCTAGATTTGATAATAACACATATTGTGGTAAAAAAAAAAAATGTATTGCGTGAACATTGGTATTGTGTGAATGTTACGCAACAAAAAAAAATATAATACATAAAATTACGATTTTACGATACTGTGTATCGCACCATCGACTCTGTAATATCCACATCAATATGCCAATTACAGGTACATGCATCTTTAATTGGCGACCACCGTTCCAGGTACGTAAAATCACTGCTCAGATTTTATTTCGAATTTCTAACCGTCTGGTGGTTACGCGTGGTCGTTAGAAAGCCGGTAAGGGGAGATTAGGTTTTGACAGCTTATTGCAATTTGAATTTTTAAGCTCTTTTCTAACCCCTATTCTAACTTGAGTAAATTATGCGTAGTAGTTAGAAAGAGCGGTTAGAAAGTGGGTTAGGCATGGTTGGATTTTGGTAGCAGATGGAATTTGAAATTCTACCCGCATTTCTAACCACCATTCTAACTTGGGTAAAATTAAGCGTAGCGGTTAGAAGTCCGGTTAGAAAGACGGTAGAATTTTCACAAATTCAAACTGGTTAGATTTCCGGTTAGATAACCGGTTAGAATGAGTGGTTGGACCAGTTACTAGGGTTACCAATCGGACAACTTTCCGAGGACGCTCAAGAAGCGAGGAACAAGGCCATTCGTCGGTACCGCGAAAATTTTTCTCGAAAATGTACGAGAGAGAAGACAATGTCTGACGTTTTTCGTCGGCTTCTTGCATCCTCGGACCCACTCATAACAAATTTTCAAAAATTAAAAATGAAGAATAGTGCACCATTACCCTCTGAGGTAATAGAACTTCTACTGGCAACACCAGAAAATAATGTCACAAATAGTAGCTCACCCTCAGCAGAAATTGACACATGTGCGACAGATCTGTCTGACCCAGATTTTGATTTTTAATTAATTCAATGGCATTAATCTAATGGGATATGTATTGTATGGTATTATGTACGTGAGATAAAATAAACTTTCACATATTTTACAAAATTGTTCTTCATTTTAGAATTTCAAATGTCATTAATCTAATAATAAATTCGTAATCAGCGACCTCGAAAACCCAATGGTGCAAATTTTCCCACCGATAAAATTATTATTTTTTCAAAATGTCCGCCATTTTTGGTCCGCCATTTTGAATTTCATAATTTTGATGTCAAATTCGTAATCAGCGACCCCAAAAACCTAATGACGCAAATATTTGTACCGATAACGTGATTATTTTTCCAAAATGTTTGCCATTTTTTATCCGCCATTTTGAATTTCATAATTTTGATATCAAATTCGTAATCAGCAATCCCGAAAAACTCATGGTGCAAATTTTCGGACCAATAAAGTGATGATTTTTTCAAAATGTCCGCCATTTTGGGTCCGCCATTTTGAATTTCATAATTTTGATATCAAATTCGTAATCAGCGACCCCAAAAACCTGATGGTGCAAATTTTCGGACCGATGACGTGATTATTTTTCCAAAATGGCCTCCATTTTTGATCCGCCATTTTGAATTTCATAATTTTGATATCAAATTCGTAATCAGCGATCCCGAAAACTTCGCGGTGCAAATTTTCGGAACGATAAAGTGATTATTTTTCCAAAATGTCCGCCATTTTTGGTCCGCCATTTTGAATTTCATAATTTTGATATTAAATTCGTAATCAGCGATCCCGAAAACCTCGCGGTGCAAATTTTCAGACCGATAAAGTGATTATTTTTCCAAAATGTCCGCCATTTTTGCTCCGCCATTTTGAATTTTATAATTTTTATATCAAATTCGTAATCAGCGACCCCAGAAACCTTAAATAGGAAGTTTTGAAATTATTGTTCTCACTTTTCGACTTTTGGCCAGGGAAAAGGCCGTTCTGAACCACTGTGTGCCGTGGGGACCAGGTTAAAATTGAGATATCGAGCTGAAATTTGGTATGATTTTCTATTTATTTATTTAAAACCGAATTAACGCTATCGTTAAAAGAAAAAACAACATAGCCTAAATAAGGACCTTCCTAATATATACCGGGTGTCCCATTTTAATCTTACAGTTGATTTATTTTGAAAAATATTGCTCTGATCAAAAATTGAGTGGGATGAAACTTTTAGAGTTCAGAGGGGGACGTTCAAAAATTTTTTTTGTTTTGGTCCGAAATTCAAAATGGCGGCGTTAAGATGGCTAACATGTTTTTTTAAAATGGAAACATGATTTTCTTTTTTCACCAAAAATTTGTTCAGATTAGATCTAACATCTTTTGTAGGAACATTTTTTTGATACAGCCTATAATAGAGGGTGTCCCATCTTAATCTAACAGCTGAATTATCTTGAAAAATACTGCTCCGATAAAAAATTGAGTGGGATGAAACTTTTAGGGTTCAGAAGGGGACGTTCAAAAAATTTTTTTGTTTCGGTCCAAAATTCAAGATGGCGGCGTTAAAATGGCTGACATGTTTTTTTAAAAATGGAAACATGATTTTTTTTTTACCAAAAAATTCTTCAGATCAAATCTAACATCTTTTGTAGGAATATTTCTTTTATAGCCCGGATATTTTAGACTAGATCACCATTTTTTTCTATTTTAGCGTTATGCAGCATAATGCTCAAATAGTCAAAAATGGTGATCTAGTCTAAAATATCCGGGTTACAAAAAAAATATTCCTACAAAAGATGTTCGATTTGATCTGAAAAATTTTTTGGTAAAAAAAATCATGTTTCCATTTAAAAAAAACATGTCAGCCATCTTAACGTCGCCATCTTGAATTTTGGACCGAAACAAAAAATTTTTTTGACCGTCCCCTTCTGAACCCTAAAAGTTTCATCCCACTCAATTTTTTATCGGAGCAGTATTTTTCAAGATAATTCAGCTGTTAGATTAAAATGGGACACCCTCTATTATAGGCTGTATCAAAAAAATGTTCCTACAAAAGATGTTAGATTTGATCTGAAAAAATTTTTGGTGAAAAAAAAAATCATGTTTCCATTTTAAAAAAACATGTTAGCTATCTCTTAGCGCCACCATTTTGAATTTCGGACCAAAACTAAAAATTTTTTTGAACGTCCCCCTCTGAACCCTAAAAGTTTCATCCAACTCAATTTTTGATCAAAGCAATATTTTTCAAAATAAATCAACTCCAAGATTAAAATGGGACACCCGGTATATATATATATATATATATATATATATATATATATATATATAGATATAGATATATATATTCAAAATTTATATATATATATATATATATATATATATATATATAGATAATTTATACAAAATGCACGTGCACGCTAAAAATTACTGCGCCACACTGTAAAATTTAATGAATCACTCTATATGTTCCATACAGTGTACATTGTAACCCTTGCCGTTACCTGCAGGAAAAAAATCAGTGATCTCATGTAAATTCTACAGTAAAAAATTTTTACTGGTAACACTGAATTATTCACATACCAAATTGTCATTAAGCCAGTGTACACCGTCAAAATCTCAGTGTGGCACAGGAAAAGTCATCATTTTTGTAGGAGAGGATCTACATTACTCTGTTCTACTGTAAAATTAAATATGTCACCCTATTTTTTATCCAGTTTATGCTGTAATTTCTGCTGTTTCATACCTCCCGAGTCCAATGCGAACTGGGCCCCCCTGTGATATTAACTCTTCCTTCTTTTCCGTGTAAATAAATCGCCAAAACGATTATATATAATTATGTACAATTATATACAATTATATCTAATTATACATGATTATATATAATCTTTTTTACCCGGGAGATTTGAACGGAAATTGATCAATTTTGTAAAAAATGTGTAAGAAATTAACAAAAATTGTCCAGTTATGTAGCTAGATGACCAGGATTTGGAACCAAAAGTCATATTTCCTCATTGTCAGTAAATGTCAAATAAATAATGACAATAATTAACATGAAGAATTACAATGGAAATATATGAGGCAAGTTAGATTATTTATTTTAACATAATTGAAATCAGCTATTGTAGGCATAGAAGGAAAAAGATCAGAATTACAAAAAAAAAATCGAAATTTTTTTTTATCAATAAGAAGTTATTTGAATCCCTCTTCGGTAAAATCTCAAAAATTTTTTTTTTTACGTAGAATTTTATAATTTTTTTAGAAAAAAATCGAAGGGGTCCCATTAGAAGAAAATCTAATTTTTTAGTTTAGAACAGTTAAAAAGACATTAAAAATTTGTTTTTCTTGATTTTTAATCTGTTTTCCAAAAAGTACATTGAAAAACAAAAAAAGATGACCTCTTGACAAATTACAATATCTTGGTTAATATAGAAGTTTGTAGAATGTAGAAGAATGTAGAAGAAAAAATTTCGATAAGAGGTTATTTGAATCCCTTCTTCGGTAAAATCTCAACAATTTTGTTTTTTTACGTAGAATTTTATAATTTTTTTGGAAAAAAATCGAAGGGGTCCTATTAAAAGAAAATCCAATTTTTTAGCTTACAACAGTTAAAAGCACATTACAAATTTCTTTTTCTTAATTTTTATTATTTTTTTCAAAAAGTACCTTGAAAAACAAGAAAAATGACCTCTTGACAAATTACAATATCTTGGGTAATGTAGAAGTTGTGATCATTTTAAGTATTTTCTTGAAAAATCAATAACTTCGGTATGGTTTAAGATAGAGAGCTAAGATGTCGTTGTCGAGAGAGTCGTCAGATGTCGTTGTCGTCGCGCACCTGTGACGAGCGCAGGCTCGCCACGCACATAGATAAGAAACCGCGCGAGATTCGAGCTCTTTTCTTCACCTTGATACGCCTTTAGTCTATCGCTACGTATGTAATGAATGTATGTATATGTATGTATATGTGTATATATATATTGTGTGCAGTGTATATATGTTGCGAATATATAATGTATATATTTGTGTATAAATGTACGTCGTTCTGTATATTACTGTATACGTATCAATGTGTTTTGCATATACTCGTGAATGTATGTGTATATATTCTTTGTAAATATTTTATATCTACGTAAGAACAAATGTATAGAACTTAAAGCATTTTCTCGATATTTTAAGCGTTATATTATCGTTTTGTCGTATGACTCTGTCCTTCCTCGGGTTTTTCCTGGTTTCCCCGAGGATGGTAGGTGAATACCGGGACAGTATAAATGCCGAGCGAGGTCCAGGGTTGAATATTTTAACCCTCCTCGGCACAATAAAAGTAATATCCGCGGATTTGCTAGAAATAAGAATATTCTCAGACGAGTGCCAAAAAGTGCATGTGGTTCCCCAACATTTCAATATATTGTAAAATCATTTCTGTATTTCCTTAAAAGGGTCATTTTTAATATTCACGCTATTTCGAACGTCGCGGGAAACATGCGGAAGGAACTGGGGGAGTTTTTATTATACAAGCCGAGGATACGCGCTTGAGAAAAAGGGACTGTTTTTCCCTTTGTAAAACCCCTCGTATTGTTGCCGCCTCGACATCTTGAAAACTCGCGTGGAGGGAGATCGAGCCAGCGTCGGGGGATGGGCTTCCCACGATGACCAATAGGAATCTTCGTTAGAAGAACTTGACCCCTTCTCTTTAAATTTTTCATTAAGGGTAGAAACCAAAATGTTTGGGAACCTCATCGCCAAAAAATCAGTCTGATGATAACTCTTGAAAGGAACACAAGTTCTTAACTTGACTATCGAGCTAGTAACGCGATACGCGCTAAATAGAATTGTAGGACTGTTTAATTTTTACTGGATACTTTAATAAAATTGATTATTTATATATTTTCTTTAATACGAATCACTGTGTTGTGGTGTAAATTTATTTCAATACTAATTTGAACTTATAAACGGCTCCCGCTTTTCAGGATCGAATTTTTATTCGCTAGGCGGTAAATAACGTGAACCAATCGGTGAACGACTAAAATCACGCGAGCGACTCTCTCAGAGTCCGCTCGTAACACACCCTGTAGAGATCGTAGTCGGTCTCGTACGTTGAGCGTTTGAGTTGAAGCGTCATGAACGTAAGTTCGTTGTCCAGTTCTCGCAAGTCGGTAGGGTAGGATGTTGTACGATAGGAAGTTGGTAAAGAGGATCCCTCTAGACATTCTTCAGCGAAAAATATAGAGGAGGATCCTCTTAGCGTTTCGTCTCGGGTACAGTGCAGACTCATCAGTAGGGCTATGCAACTGTACCCTGCCCCAGACGCGCCGGTGCTGGTAGAGTCTGGAAGCTTGGAACTGTTATATATAGGAAACGCTATGCGCCCTGGCACTTGCGAGAAAGGCTGGAGTACGGAACGCCACACCCTGCCAATAATAACATATTAAAAAATAAGAAAAAATCGAAGGGGTCAACGTCAAAACGCCGTTAAATTGATATGGAATGACACATATATATATGTATATATATAAATGTATATACCCACACAGCACAAAAGTCAGAAATACTTCCTCGTGAACTCTTTTTCAAGATACTTCTAGAGCAACACGTATGATATCTCGCAGACGTTAGTCTGAAGAAGTCTGAAATAAGAATAACTTAAGAGATCTTCGGAATTAAATCAACTGTCAGATATCCTTAGAAGATATCTTCAAGATATTCCGTAAAAGACATCCAATACAAAGCCAGAAATACTTCCTCGCGAACCTTTTGTCAAGACTACTTCTAGAGCAACACGTATGATATCTCGCAGCCGTTAGTCCGAAGAAGTCTGAAGTAAGAATTACTTAAAAAGAGTGTAAAAAGGTCGACATAACCTCAAATTTTTTTAAACGCATTTTTCTCGAAGATGGCTTGATGAAATGAAAAATGATTAGTGGGGTCGCCTGCGTAATGAATGTGTACAGGTGGCCTCACTATATTCTTTTTTTATTGCATCAAGCCATCTCCGAGAAAAATGGGTTAAAATTTTTAGCTCTATCTCTCTCGCACTCACGAGAGCCGTAAGGCGGGGGAGGGGGTTTACCCTCTCCTTAAGAGATCTTCGGAATGAATATTAAAAAAGTGATTAGAAATCGCATATCCAGATGAACTACGTGATAATATTTGTTCAGATACATATTGGGACCGTTAAAATTCTAGGATTTTGCCACTGATATATCATATAAGTGAAGAGAATTCATAAGTATAGTCGGTAGCATAGTATGTAGCGTGTTAGGTTCGTAAGTAGGATAGATGGGCAGGTCGCAGGTTCGAATCCCTGTGGAGGCACATGAAATTGAAATGATGAATTGAGTTTTTTTCTAATTTTTAGATACATAAAAAGTGCCTATCAGTATTGCCTTCCAAAAACCTATTTCTTATGAAAACAACCATACAAACTTTATACCAACATACGTTGGCATATTATACAAAAACAAAATTTTTGGATTTTCCGTCCCCTGAGCCGTCCGTCCTCACTCATAACTCAGCAACCCATGAACGGACCCCGTTCAAATTCATAGCACAGTTTTGTTTTACTATAATCTCAAAACCTTTTTCGACTCAATCCATTCAGAGAATGTTGAATATGAAATTTCCCAAAAAAACAGCCATTTTTGAGCCAAAAAGCCATTTTTGTGTCCGTTCAGAGTCAGATCTCCGCAACCTGTGAACCAATGTTTTTGTAACTTATAGACTTTCTTTATAGGATCATAAAGAAGTGTCCTGTAGAGTTTGAGACTTGACAGTTCTTTCAACCATTTTGTTTTAACGAAAATAACTTTTTTTTCCAGTTTTTCACTCATTGCACGAAGATGCATGAACGAATTTTTTTAATTTTCACCATGTACTTTCATTTTAATACATTTCAACTATTTCAAGAGTTTAAAATGATTTAAACAATTTTAACATCGAACTTTTAATATTTTTGTTTTATTCATTTATAACTTTTTAAAGTTTTCGCCAAACATTAAAAAGTTTGGTAAAAAAAAACACTGATTGGACAAAAATCTTAGACATTTCTTACTATTCGATAAAATGTTATTTTTCTTTAAAATATAATGATTGATAATTAGTACACTTCTATATTCTATATTATTACACTATATTAGTTATTACACTATATTAGTACACTTCTATATTAGTACACATCCCCACACAATACACCACACTACACTCGATCGAATCGCACAAATTGTCACTTTAAAAAATCATACGTCATATTTTTCAACATTATAATTTAAATAAACAATAAAACGGCCGTGATTACGATGACAGATAAAAATCATCAATAAACGAAAGCAAATGTTGGCTGCATTATCTTGAACGCTTAAGCCCGAGACACAATGACAAGAATAAGAAATTAGGAATAAGAATCAGCCAATCGCCGCGCACTTGAGAGAAACTACGCCAATCGAATGGCTGATCTTATTCCTTATTTCTTTTTTTTGTCATTGTGTCTCCGGCTTTATTGACACGCTTACAGCACGTATAGGGGGAATTCTGAAACGGGTGGACTGCGCTTGAGTGCTGCATAATCTGGCGTACCCATTGGTCAAATTGAATTTCGCGCGACACAGTACCACGCACGAAATTCATTTTCACCAATGGTTACGCAAGGTTACGCTGCGCTCGAGCGCTGTGCGCCCGTGTCAGAATTCACCCATACATCGGCATATAGGGATCGTGCACGAACTGTAGAGGCAACACTTCTGCCGATAGTGGAGCGCCCTATCGTCAAAAAATGTAACTTTGGGATGCAATCAGTACAATAAATACATTGGGAAAATGTGGAAAAATGAGAAAAATTATAAAATTTGGATTTTGTCCCGTAAAAACGACTCCATACGTGGTCAAAATGATATAAAGGGAAAAAAATTATTTGAATCTGGGCACGTTATAAACGCAATTGAAACGCAGGAGGAAAATAAGCACGTGACCATAACCTGCTCAGTAGTAGCTCAATCATTTATACGGTTTCGGCGTGGATTATTAAAACATCCTTCAATACAACATGTCACTCTCGATGATATTTTGTTATCTTTCCCATACATAATTGTATCGGCGTGCATCACAAAGTTTCAAAATTTTGCCACCAGGCGGTACCAAAGTCAACTTGCACGGTCCCTATAAAATGCTACTGGAAATGACGCTCACAGCACTCAAAACGCTCAAGACGAATGCAGCCTATGCTATCTCACTGCCACGTGCCGCGCCACACACATGATCAAATCTACTCAATTCTCGCTATTACAATTGTCGACAAAAGTATGGAAAAAAAATGTTAACGTCTTTTTGGCTGTTTTAAGCTAAAAAATTGGATTTTCTTTCTATGGGACCTCTTCGATTAGAAAAAATATATAAAATTCTACGTAGACAAACAAAATTTTTAAGATTTTACTGAAAATGGGATTCAAATAACTTCTTATTTTTAAAAAAAATCGATTTTTTTTCTTCGTAATGTTGATCTTTTTTCCTTCTATGACTACAGTAGTTCCTTTGTAACTTATATTAACATTAAGAATTACAATTTTTATGTAAAGAAATTGAATAAAGTGCAAAACGTACTTGAATTGTAATTCCAATTGTTAATTATTATAATTTACAAAGGAAATATGTAAGAGAAGTAAAATTATTTATTTTAACATAATTGAAATCAACTATTTTAGTCATGAAAGGAAAAAATATCAAAATTACGAAAAAAAAAAGTGGAAAAAAAATTTTTTTAGCATGAGAAGTTATTTGAATTCCATCTTCGGTAAAATCTCAAAAATTTCCTTTTTTTACGTAGAATTTTATAATTTTTCTTGAAAAAATTTGAAGGTGTCCCATTCGAAGGAAACCCTACCAGGACGAACGACAGTAACCAACGTCGTTTGTCTGTCATTCCGACAGTAAAATGATCAACTCCGACGGTTAGACCGTCGGGTACCGTCGTTTCACAAGACAAACGACTGTCGGTTACTGTCGTTCGTCCTGGTAGGGAATCCAATTCTTTTTAGCTTAAAACAGCCATAAAGATGAAAAAAAAATTCTTAATTTTTGACATTTTTTTCAAAGAGTACATTGAAAAACAGACAAAAATGACCTCTCCTAGCAAATTAGAATATCGTGGTTATTGAGGAAGTTATGATTATTTTAAGAATATGTTTCCAAACATCGATAACTTCGGTATGGTTTAAGATAGAGAGCTAAAAATGTACATGGACACTTCTTTTTGCATGTGTAATAACATATTAAACAACAATAAAAAATCAAAGGGGGTCACCGACAAAACGTCGTTGAATTGACATGGAATAACTCATATACATGTATAGTGTATACATATGAATATTCTATTAAAAATAGAAATTTTGTTCTTTCTGGAAAATGAAAATTCCCGTTTCTTCAAGAAAACGACTAATAGTAACACTTCATTTTGGTACGTCATGGACAAGCAAAATTTGACAGTTGAGGTTATGTTGCCCTGTGTAAGTTTGGAGTAGGGAGAAAGCGTGATCGGGGTCGTCAAGTTATGGAAGCGTGTTGCTAAGTTATGAGCGCGGTCAAATCATGGGCAGTGATGCAAAATGACCGTCATTTTGAGTTCGCGCCAGTCACGCGTCACCTGACCGTCACGTGACCGTCACGTGACGTTATTTTCGTTTTACATAATTTTCTACGTGAAAATGACGGTCATTTTTACTTTCGTCATCTGACAAGATAAGCCTGACAGGAACTTCTATCTAGATGGAAAATGACCGTCACGATTTTTTCGGTCATTTTTTTCGGTCACAACACTTTTAGATTTCATGATAATTGTAAAATTAATTATTTTCATCGTGATTGTTTGAGTAAATTGGGAATTACAATATTAAGAACATTGGAATAAAGGAAGACAGGAATTTTTAATATTTTTTAAATTATAAACGTCGTATTATTATTTTTATTTTCTTCCGAATGGCGGCGGTGTTTTCAGTGTGTGCGCATGCGCAAATATGATATCGGGCGGTCAGTCATTTTCGTCATTTTTGCATCCGTCATGTGACGGTTCTGTTACGGTCACGTGACGGTCACACGACGGTCACGTTACAGCTTCACATCACTGATCATGGGAGATTCAGTTGTGGGAGCCTACACTGTACTTTTATATCGAATAATATTTTGATTATAATCAAATCTGTCATTAATAACGATTAATATAATTTATCAGAATAATTAATCGATGTTCACAATGAATCAAAGATGTTGAATTACGGTGTGAGTGCCTATTAAAACGTCCCTAAGGGACCTGTTAACCAACATTCAAAATATATTCAATCCATATATGTAGACGCTCCCATAACTGAACCTCCCATAACTTTACCGCTCCCATAACTTGACGCGTTACCATGGCAACACGCTCCCATAACTTGACGACCCCTATCGCGCTTTCTCCCCACTCCAAGCTCAGCTGCCGCGCTGCGGAAATTTTACACAGGGCAACATAACCTCAACTGTCAAATTTCTTTGGTCAATTATACGCACGATCAATTAAGTGTTACTATTATTAGTCGTTTTCTCGCAGAAATAGGAATTTTTATTTTCGAGGAAGAATGAAATTTCTGTAGAATATTCGTTTGTATACATGCGTATACATGAACTTAGCATTACATTTTCTAGAAAAATGTATCTCGCGTGTTTCAACGATCGGATTAATGTATTTTCTGTTCAATTCTTTTCATCAAGAGTCATCTACATTAAATTCTAATCAATCTTTCAAAAATTTGCAAAATATATCGCTGTCAGATTTTTAAATGTATTTATATAACGCGTGAGCACAATTTTTGAGTTGAATTTCGCGCCCTTACTCTACGCATGGTTCGAAAAAAGGCAATACGCATGCGTTAAAATGCGAGAGTGGGAGAATGAGGGGAACGTCAAGTCATGGGAGCGTTTCCGGTCCCGACGCGTCAAGTTATGGGAGTTGAAGAGAGTGGTACAGGCCCTCACCAGAGGGCGAGCCATACAGTGGACGCTCCCACAACTTAACGCTTCGGGACCGGAAACGCTCCCATAACTTAACGTTCCCCTCATTCTCCCACTCTCGTGTTTCAACGCATGCGTACTGCCTTTTTTCGTGAAGCATGTGTAGAACGAGCGCGCGAAATTCAACCTCAAATTCGTACCTACGCATTATAGACATACATTTCAAAATCTTACAGTGATATATTTTGCAAATTTTTTGAAGATTAATAAGAATTTAATGTTAATAACTCTATAGATGAAAAGAATTGAACAGAAAATACATTTATCCGATTGTTGGATTGCGCGAGATACATTTTCTAGAAAATGTTATACAAAGTTGCATATATATACATGATACATGTATATACATACGAATATTCTACGGAAATTTCGTTCTTTCTGGCAAATAAAAATTCTTGTTTTTTCGAGAGAACGACTATTCTCGAACACGTAGTCCTATAAAGAGGCGTGCGTGTCTTGCCCCATCAATCAGTCATTTTTACCAAAATCGTTATCTTGTATTATTTATCCACCTTACGCACATTAATTACACTTAAACTAATTATAGTAACGCTCAATAAATCGTACGTAATTGAAGAAAAAAAATGTGACAGTTGAGGTTATGTTGCCCTGTGTCAAATTTCCGCAGCTCGGCAGCTGAGTTTGGAGTGGGGAGAAAGCGCGATAGGGGTCGTTAAGTTATGGGAGCGTGTTGCCATGGTAACGCGTTAAGTTATGGGAGCCGTTAAGTTATGGGGGGTTAAGTTGTGGGAGCGTCCACTGTATTAGGCAAAAAAAAAGTTATGGGAGCGTCTAGTGTACTCCTATATTGCTAGCGGCCTATGCTTCCCTATAAGCGGTAGGTGAAACAAAAAAGAGAGACAGAACAATTGAACTGGGTCATACTGCGCAGGCGGGACCCACTACGGAGGTATAATATATAAATGTTACTGGCTGGGGCACTCCTGCTTTCATTCGCGCTTGCGCATTGCAAGAGCCAGAGAAAGAGAGAACGATATTGTCTGCACCGTAAAGTCTTCACACAGTTTCGGCCAGCGCTAGCAATATAGGAGTATTACATATATGATTCAATCACAACGGAATAAATCAAGACAATGATCAAGAATACGGAGCGCGAAGCGCGGGGGGGTTTGGAGGGCGAAGCCCCCCAATAAGTACGCGAAGCGTACTTGTTTTTTAATCCAGTCGGTCCAGTAACTATGTAAATAAATAAAAATACGTATTAAAAATTTTTGCAAACGATAGAAATGAGAAAAAAATTAATTTTTGAAAATTTCACCTCGAAATAGTAGTCAGTAAACAACAGTCGTTCGACTTGTGAAACGACGGTAACGACGGTTTCCGACGCTCGGATCGTCGGGAACCGTCGTTTCACAAGACAAACGACGTTCGTACTGTCCTTCGGGTCGGTAGAGTCTTTACGATCTCTTTTTTTAGAAGTCTGAAAAAGGTATCTTCAAGACAACTTTTCATAGATATCAAAATCATTCTTGAAAGTGGCGCATTCGACTACTTTCTGAACTCATTAAGATGTCTGTCGGAAAATGTATTCGGATGTCCACATCTTACATAAGAAATCTACAGCGATTCTTTCAGACGTCATATTGCTGGGTGGGTATTATAACACTTGATTCCAGCATACCCGAATCCTTATGTCTTAAGTAAACCCTCATAAGTTATGTAAACCCTCGAAACTTGTGTTCACGGTCCGTACCACGGTCGTACATACAGGTCCAGAAACTCCAGTGGTGGGGGTATGAACGTTTTACGGGGTGTCGGGGTCGCTTTTAGTTCCCGCCGGTGCCGCCAGAACCACTGCGGGTTAGTAATGCGCTTAGGGGAGGGACGGAGGGTATCTCTCTGTCTCTGTCTCACACATGGTTTCGTTCTGGTTGAGTCGGTTATGCTCAAACGCGAACTGACTGATGGCGACGACTTGCAGTTGTGCTGCGAAGTAAATTCGACCCCGTAAAACTTCCATACCCCCACCACCGAATTTAGCTCGAGTTTCCAGACCTGTATGTACGACCGTGGTCCGTACTGACTTAGATTTCAAAGTACATTTTTCTGGCCAATGTTACATAAATACACTAGACGCTCCCATAACTTGAGGCGTCGGGACCGGAAACGCTCCCATAACTTGACGTTCCCCTCATTCTCCCACTCTCGTGTTTAACGCATGTGTACTGCCTTTTTGTCGAACCATGCGTAGAGTAAGCGCGCGAAATTCAACCAAAAAATTGTGCTCACGCGTTATAGAAATACATTTAACAATCTGACAGCGATATATTTTGCAAATTTTTGAAAGATTAATTAGAATATAATGTAGATAACTCTTGATGAAAAGAATTGATCAGAAAACACATTAATTCGATCGTTGAAGCGCGTGAGATACATTTTTCTAGAAAATGTAATGCAAAGTTGCATATATACACATGTATACATACGAATATTCTACAGAAATTTCGTTCTTCGCCCAAAATAAAAATTCCTGTTTCTTCGAGAAAACGACTAATAGTAACACTTAATTGATCGTACGTAATTGACCAAAAAAATTTGACAGTTGAGGTTATGTTGCCCTGTGTAAAATTTCCGCAGCGCGGCAGCAGAGTTTGGAGTGAGGAAAAAGCGTGATAGGGGTCGTCAAGTTATGGGAGCGTGTTGCCATGGTAACGCGTCAAGTTATGGGAGTGGTAAAGTTATGGGAGGTTAAGTTATGGAAGCGGCTAGTGTATGATACATGTATAAGAATAATACAAGTGGTCGATGGTGTAGTGGTTGGCGTGTCAGTATTAAGAATTGGTTGAAACCATAGACCTTATACTCCTGGACTGCGCATCGCGTGCCGAGTTACCAGACAAGTACAGCAAACAGTGTTGGCAATCTGGAAGACGGCACTGATCGTACCAGGGGCGTAAAATTATCGTATCTGGTATCGTATCTGGGTACCGTCGTTTCACAAGACAAACGACTGTCGGTTACTGTCGTTCGTCCTGGTAGGGTATGGGAACAGATAGGGAAGGCGCGGTCCAGGAGTATAAGGTCTATGGTTGGAACCGATGGTCGAGGGTTCAAATCCAATGGCGACAATTTTTGTTTTTTATTACTCATGCGGGAAAAGCGATATCTTTACGCCTGCTGTGACGGTTGAAAAGTAGCTTTTTGCCCATTTTATAATTTGAGTGCGCAAAGTTTACTTTGCGCACGCAAATTCAGATGAAAAACACTGCCGAAATTAAATAAAAGAATAACGTTGGTAAAATTCAACAAATACAAAAACGCAACCGAAATATTAAAACTGAATTGAGGTGGACGTGACAGATCGCAAAACCATTTTATTACTCATGCGGTTCTTGTTTTTGTTCAAAATAAAATTATTTTCATTGTTCCTTGACTAAGTTTTTTGATATATTTCTTAACTTTTTAGTTTCCATTTTTGGTCTGTGGGGGGGGGGGGCTTTGCCCCCCCCCCCAACCCCTCACTGCGGCTTCGCCCCTGGACCCCCACTGGGGCTTCGCCCCCAGCCCCCGTACTGGGGCAATTTTATATTGGGATTTACATATATGTAATACTTCTATATTGCTAGTGGCCTATGCTTCCCTATAAGTGGTATAGTGGACGCTCCCATAATTTGATACGTCGGGACCGGAAACGCTCCCATAATTTGATTTTCCCCTCATTCCCCCACTTTATATCTGTATAGCACATTTTACGAAAGTTTATTGTTTTTTGGAGTGTAAGAATTCCTCTTTCGTTGAGAAATATACAATAATTGATGATATCATTTAATTCATCGTGTTTAATTGTGTGGAAAATTTGACAATTGAGGTTATGCTGCTCTCTCAGCGTGGCAGCTGAGTTTGGCATGGGGAGAAAGCGCGATAGGGGTGATCAAATTATGGGAGCGTGTTGCCATGGTAACGAGTAAAATTGTGGGATCGATCAAATTATGGGAGATTAAATTGTGGCAGCGTCCACTGTAGGTGAATCAAAAAAGAGAGACAGAACCACAGTCGTACATACAGGTCTGGAAACTCCAGTGGTTGGGGTATGAACGTTTTACGGGGTCGCTTTTAGTTCCCGCCGGTGCCGCTAGAACCGCTGCGGGTTAGTAATGCGCGCAGGGGAGGGACGGAGGGTATCTCTCTGTCTCTGTCTCACACATGGTTTCGTTCTGGTTGAGTCGGTTATGCTCAAACGCGAAGACGCGCAAACCGTAAAACTTTCATACCCCCACCACCGAATTTGGCTCGAGTTTCCAGACCTGTATGTACGACCGTGCTAGCGGCCTATGCCTCCCTATAAGTGGTGGGGACACCGATGAAGCGAGACAGAGCGGAACAGATTTGATCATTCTGCGCACGCGCGATCCACTACGTAGACATAATATATAAATCTTATTGGCTGGTGCACTCCCGCTTTCATTCGCGCTTGCGCCTTACAAGCCATTCTGGTGAGCCACGAGCGAGAGAACGATATTGTCTGCACCGTACTGTTTTCGACACGTATCGGCCAACGCTAGCAATATAGGAGTATTACATATATGAGGTCCGATATGTCCTTTGATCACGGTCGTACATACAGGTCTGGAAACTCGCGATTTTCGGTGGTGGGGGAAGGGCCCGTTACGTGCAGCATTCCTAGTGTGAATTGCCACTACGTGTGCCCGCGGCGCTGTATTTATCCCCCGGATAACATAACCTTCAAATCGAAAGTGAGATACGCGTTGTCGAATATCAATTACATTTTTAGATCGACACATACGACTTATTGTCATGAACGTTTTTTTTGCATTAACATTTAAAAAAATGCCTAGAAGTGTATTGAACGAGCAGCAGGATCTTGTTGTCGAAACATACACTGTTTCAAGTTCCAAACGGGATTCAGCATAGGTGTGACGGAAACGGACAGATACGAATTATTGTAGCGATTTGTGCTGTCCTTGTTCATTATCCCCGCCGTGGTCTACCCCGTCTGCCGTCGCACCGCGTCTCACCAACGCGGGGGATAAGATTAGCGCCTTTAGCGGCCACTAACAGTTTCAAAAATGAGGCACATAACGGAGTCACCTAATTTGACGGAGTTTCCAGATCTGTATCAGGGGGATACATTTCTTAACAATATCGTGACCCCGTTAGTGACGCCGCGTAAACTAATCCACCATGCGGCGCTAGTAGTCACGTGCAATACCCCTACAGCGTTTCTCCGTATTATTTCGTCATCTTTTTCGTCGCGGTCGCGTGGCCCCCGTGGCCCGCATGACGTACGCGTGGTGGGTGGACCAAGTGGATATTTTTGTTTGTTCTCTCCGTTTTCTCGATCTGTCGTTAAGGTCGTTAATAAGAAAATCGTAATGTGGTGTCACAAAGTTCAACAAGTGTACATATTTTTTACCTTCCCATATACGCATATGCTTTTAAATTCGAAAATTACAAACGAATTATCCGAACGCGTCGAATGCAGACGATGGACATGCAGACGCAGACGACGCAGACGAATTAAGCAGACTATGCCGACGCTGCGCGACTGGAGTGGGGGAAGTAAGGGTATTGCAGGTGACTACTAGCGCCGCATGGTGGATTAGTTTACGTGGCCTCACTAACGGGGTCACGGAATTTCGGCATTGCCACCCCCCTGATCTGTATGTACGCGCCTTTGATCTTTCGCGAAAGCCGACAGTACGCTTACGCTGGCGTTTTTATTTTCGTCCGCTGCGACTAGTTGGCGTCGGTGTAGAGCAATCATAGACTTAAAGAGATAGACTGAGCGCTTCCATAAGTGGCGCCGAATGAACCATCTGAAAGAACAGAGATATATCTGTAGTAGTCCTCTCTCTCTTCAATCGGCGTCATGGTGGGAGACATCAGAGCAGTGGAAGGAGAAGCGCCTGCGTGATTTCTCCCAGTCCAGGAGTCTAGGAGTCCAGAGGTCTATGGTTCCCTCTCTCTTTGGCTCTTGCAATGCGCAAGTGCGAATGAAAGCGGAAGTGCCCCAGCCAGTAACATTTAAGTCTGGTTTATGCAGTGGCCGTAACTTAACTTAGCCGTAACTTAAGAAGTTGAAAGTATATAGCCTGGTTTATCCAGCGGCCGTAACTTAACTTAGCCGTAACTTAAGAAGTTGAAAGTATATAGCCTGGTTTATCCAGCGGCCGTAACTTAACTTAGCCGTAACTTAAGAAGTTGAAAGTATATATTGCCCTTGTGGCGTTTATGCAGCAATTAGCCGTAACCGTAACCGTGCATAAACGCTACAAGGGCAATATATACTTTCAACTTTCTTAAGTTACGGCTAAGTTAAGTTACAGCCGCTGAATAAACCAGGCTTATATTGTCCTTGTAGCGTTTGTGCAGCAATTAGCCGTAACCGTAACCGTGCATAAACGCTACAAGGGCAATATATACTTTCAACTTTCTTAAGTTACGGCTAAGTTAAGAAGTTGAAAGTATATATTGCCCTTGTAGCGTTTATGCAGCAATTAGCCGTAACCGTAACCGTGCATAAACGCTACACGGGCAATATATACTTTCAACTTTCTTAACTTAGCCGTAACTTGAGAAGTTGAAAGTATATATTGCCCTTGTAGCGTGTATGCAGCTAATTCCTTAGCATTAGTCGTAACCGTAACCGCAGAAAGTTCGCAACTTTCATCTTTAATGCCGTAATTTAAGAATACGCATGCGCTTTAACGAAAAATATATCACCACCGATTCAGGGGGTACAAGCAACCATAGTAAATGGTGAGGCATCGTTTCGCTGGTGGCGCTCGTATGAGTCGAAGATCGAACTAATGGCTATGCCATATATATAGATTCACCCCCTCTCCACGGTTCGAAAGAGGCTTATTATTATTATTATTATTATTATTAGTTTTTCATTTTAAATAAGTTCTATCATGAAAAAATACAATAAAAATGCCAATATATTTGTGTTTTAATATATTTTAAATGTTTGGTTTACAAAATTCACATCATTACAATACTTGAACACTTGCAATATAAACATGTTAATGAATATTTAAGATAAAAAACAAACTGTAAAATTTGTTCGCGAGTCGCGTAACGTATAAATATAATCTCTCAGCTTCAAGAATTGGTGATGGCAGTTCCGACATCGATTGATCGAAAACTGCATCCTTTTCGGTCTGTAGTGCCCTAGTGGATGAAGTCACCACTGAATCACGGTGATTTTTTACGGTGACAAAGTGCCCACAAAATCACTGAGATCTTGGTGATTTTAAGGTAATTCCACGGTGATTCTGACGGTGATTGTCACCGTCACAAAATCACCGTGACAATCACCGTGGAATCATGTTGGAATCACCTTAAAATCACCAAGATCTCGGTGATTTTGTGGGCACTTTGTCACCGTAAAAAATCACCGTGGTTCAGTGGTTTTTCAGGGTGAAAACATCGTCACCCAATCCGCTAGGGTGGTTCCTTGCGTCTTGTGCACTTCAGTTCCTCGATTGATTCTCTGAAATATTTCAATTATGCATGATATTTTTTTTTAGAAAAGAATAAAAAATAGTTTTTCAGTTAAAAGATTTCAGTCCGTTGGTGTAAATATCATTTAACTGTTATCTTGTTGTAGGCTTTGAATCCACAGAAATGAAATTGGCTGTGTAAAATTTGTTTTTTTTTCTTATTTTAAAAATTGTTAAAAAAAATTTCAAATAACATTTTTCGTTTAACCAGAGCATTTGACATTTCAATTTTTAGCACAGAAACAATAGTTATTTTGTAGGTTTGTTCATTACACAGTGACGTTTTTCAAATTTACTCTGCGGCTGCAGCGCAGTACCCTAGCGGGTTGTGCGAGCTAAAATTTGATTGGTAATTCTAGACTGGTCAAGTCGAAAAATTCGTCCCAAGTATTGACTGGAAACCAATTTTTCCAGCATCGGACTGACAAGGGGAATCCAAGACCTTGCCCTCACCGATTTCGCCGAAACTTCGCAGGTTTGTAGGGCATACCTAATAATATAAGTACAGAAAAAAGCAAGACCCACTATTCAGAAACTCGCGAGAAAATCGACTTTGAAATTTTCCGTCGTTTTTATATACTTGTTACGTTTCTAACTTTTCAAGGAGCTCCTGGCGTAGTGACTGAGCGCTCCGACTCATAACCGCAAGGTCGCTGGCTCGAGTCTCGCTGTTGGCAATTTTTTTTTTCTTATTATTATTTTTTTTTTATCAAAGTTATTCTAAAAACACATTTATTATCATCATGCATGTTATTAATTGTTAATAATTTATTTCCATCATGAGAAAATAATTTTTTTTTCGACTTCTCCTGTGGAAAAACGAACGTCGCACGAAAATGTTTAATAATTTATTCTTTTGTAATATCAATAACTTTTACAAGAAATATTTTCTTGACTCTATAACAGGGAGTAATACAGAATTGCGGATATTTTTTTTCTTTCGTGAGCACATTGGTAGTATAGAAAATATACTCGAAACTTGTTTGAAGGAAATATTCTCATCCTAACGGTATTTTTATTGGGTGGTATACATATACATATAAATATTTATTGGGGGGTTTTATGTATATATATATATACATACTGTAACGGGACGATAACTCGTCACCGTGACCAAGAATCCATCACCGCAAAGAGGTAGGCTTCGAAGAGCTGAGGCCAAGGGTCAAGCCCTGATACTACAACACGCCTGCTGTCTCTGCCCTCTCTTCCTCTCTCTCTGAAATCGAGCACATGGGCGAGGACCATCGAAACGCCCAGGTCACACCTCTGAGAATCAGAGCACACCTTCGGAGGACGAACCGTGGAGCGTGATCCGCGAAATATCTCGCGATCACAGGATTCTCGGAGAGGGACAATCAAGTGTCAACCGGAAATACGTCATCCGATCGAACTCTCGAGAACCATCTCGAACGTTCGATCAGAAATCCATAGAAGCACAGGGAAGGGGCAATACACCGTTGCCATGCCAAGCAATATAAAAGCGGACACGGAGTCGCCGGGAGCCACTCTACTTTCAAACCATCAAAGTTTGAGTCAAGCTTCGAGCTCTGCTCGATTCTTCGTCACCGAAAGCCACATTGGCATTAGCTGCTATTAATTGCGATTACTTGCGTTCTTTTACATTATTGCACTAGAATCCTATACCACGTGAAGCCCCCACATTGTGCTGGGAAGTTGGATCGTGGTCTAGGGTTAGCTTCGTTCTCCGTGCTCTCTTCAACTCATTCTTAACATCAACGAGTCTATTAAATCTAACAATTCACAATCCGTTCTTGCGAGGCACGTTGAGCCGGGCAGGCAGGATAGTCTCGCAGGAAAATTTCCTCGTGGAAATTTCATTTATCGTTAAAAATTGAGTGTAAAGCTCTATTGCAGCGCTTCTCGCTTCTGCAATAAATAAATTATTCTCTCAGAAAATATTATTCACGGATACAATCAAAATTGTAGAAAACCCGCTTAATTTCCTTTGAGGAAATAAATTCACACGTCTCTATAATTGAGTGTAAAGCTCTATTGCGGCGCTTCTCGCTTTCGCAATAAATAAATTTATGTCTCAGAAAATATTATTCACGGGTACAATCTAAATTGTAGAAAACCTGCTTAAATTCCTTTGAGGAATTAAATCCACACGTTTCTATAATTGAGTGTAAAGCTCTATTGCGGCGCTTCTCGCTTTCGCAATAAATAAATTAATATCTCAGAAAATATTATTCCCGGGTACAATCAGATTTGTAGAAAACCCTCATGATTTCCTTTGAGGAAATAAATTCTCACGATTAAACAAACTGAGCGTTAAACTCCCCACAGGCACATTAGGTGACCTGCGTGGATAATTCAAATTGTATAACATCCAGGAAAAGGAGAAAATTAATCGGAACGAGAAAATTCCGTTACCTCTGATTAATTTGTCGTGCGATATCAAAGTGTATACGGGAGGAAGACCTTCTGTCTCTCTCACTCACTTAATCCTCGTATTGTATCCGAGCGCGGATTACCATAGATACCACACCAGCGTGCGTACACTCATACACTTAGGACACTATTTTCACACACGAAGATCTTCGTTACTCATCGAATATCCACGCTATCCCTTTAAAATCTCTCCTTTCCCCCCAAAGGCCCTCCGAACTCCGGTCGAGTCCTTTAAATCGAACAATTGCGGATCTATCACGGCAGAGACCGAACAACCTGAGAAAAACCCTTTTGTCTTTTCCAAACTCGCCTCACGAGTCCCACATTAACTGTTTCCTCGCTTCTCGAGATTTGGCACCTTTCTCATTTCATTTAAACGTCTCGCTTCACGAGCGTTGCTAGGGAAGACCTCTTTTTTTGCTCTCATTGAGTCCCAATGATGAAAGGTCTGACTTTCGAGGTGTGCCGTAACGTGCCACATGAAAGATTACACCAAATCTGAGGGATCCTCAAAAAACAAAAATAAATCTATTTAAATTCATATGATCCTCTCTGTGTGCGGATATTCACGCAATACAGAAACACACCACAGACACACACACAAAATAAGCAGAATCACATTTTCCCGGGGCGTCGAGTCCAGAACTCATTAAGCTCTCTCTCTCTTGCATATAGCTGCGAGGAAGAGAGATAAATTAAGTACTCGCGAATATCGAGCAAAGGAAAATAAGAATTAAATTCCCAATTAATTCTTGAAGCTCGAATTTTCGTTTCGTTTCAATACACCACCCAATAAAAATACCGTTAGGATTAAAATTGGGGGGGGGGGGGCTACCTGCAAGGAACCAAGTCTGCTTTGCAACGGACGTTTTGAAAAATCCATGCGAATGCAAAAATTCGGCATTCATTACATGCGCTAGATGCCGCAAAAATTATTGTTTCCTATGTTTTTACGACGAGTATCACCCTGCTTCGTGCAGTACTTTATAAACATAACTTGTAAAATCAAATAAAAGAACAAATGATTTTGCACAAGTCTCGAGTATATTTTATACATTTCCCATGTCCTCACAAAAAGTAAAAAAAAATTATTTTTTCATGATGAAAATAAATTACTAACAATTAATAACATGCATAATGATAATAAATGTGTTTTTAGAATAACTTTGATAAAAAAATAATAATAATAAGAAAAAAAATTGCCAACAGCGAGACTCGAACCAGCGACCTTGCGGTTATGAGTCGGAGCGCTCAGCCACTACGCCAGGCGCTCCTTGAAAAGGTAGAAACGTAACAAGTATATAAACACGACGGAAAATTTCAAAGTCGATTTTCTCGCGATTTTCTATATTATTAGGTATGCCCTACAAACCTGCGAAGTTTCGGCGAAATCGGTGAGGGCAAGGTCTTGGATTCCCCTTGTTAACCGATTTTGGTTGGACTGGTAAGTTACTACCAGTCATATTTTGGATGGTAATGGTTTTCGCAGGTCCGCTCATTTATGGCTACCAGTTTTATTTTGGATGGTTATTGGGGTCTCCTAGCCCCGCTCGATCCTCGCTACCAGTAATATTTAGGATGGTTATTCGGATCTCGTAGCCCCGCTGGATTCTCGCTACCAGTTTCATTTCGGATGATTATTCGGTTCTCGTGGCCCCGCTCGATTCTCGCTACCAGTTTTATTTTGAATGGTCGTTAGATTCTCGCGGCCTCGCTTGATTCTCGCTACCAGCGAATAACCACCCCAAATAATACTGGTAGCGAGAATCGAGCGGGGCCGCGAGAACCGAATACCCATCCCTACTGACTTGTCTAACCGCCATTCTAACGGTTAGAATTGCTTGCCGTTAGAATTTGTGAAAATTCTACTGTCTTTCTAACCGGATTTCTAACCGCTACGCGTAATTTTACAGAAGTTAGAATAGTGGTTGGAAAGGCGGTTAGAATTTCAAATTCCATCTGCTACCAAAATCCAACCATGCCTAACCCACTTTCTAACCGCTCTTTCTAACTACTACGCATATAATTTACTCAAGTTAGAATAGGGGTTAGAAAAGAGGTTAGAAATTCAAATTGCAACAAGCTGTCAAAACCTAACCCCCTCTTACCGGCTTTCTAACCACCACGCGTAACCACCAGGTGGTTAGAAATTCAAAATAAAATCTGAGCAGTGATTTTACGTACCTGGAACGGTGGTCGCCGATTAAAGATGTACCTGTAATTGGCATTTTGATGTGGATATTACAAAGTCGATGGTGCGATACACAGTATCGTAAAATCGTAATTTTATGTATTATATTTTTTTTTGTTGCGTAACATTTCCGCAATACAATATTCTTTTTTTTTTACCACAATATGTTTTATTATCAAATGTAGCGAATATAATACCGAAAATCGAGTCTTCCTATGATCATTTTTCCGCGGTTTCTTCATATACGGTCTACGATTATAAATATTTTTCATGTTTTTTTTAAAGTTAAATTAAGATTAATATAATATTAAGATTAAGATATATGACACCACTGTGATGAGCGTTGCTTTTATAATCTCAAGCTGGCAAGATACTACACTGCAGGCGAATAAACATTTTAAGACGAGTCCTGAACGCGCACTGACACGCACCACGATCGTTCGAGCGCCACGAAAGTAGTTTATTTTGTCGTCCAATAACTTCGCGAAGACATTCCACAACGACGCATAAAATATCTTTATTTGTTAATAATATATATCTGTTAACAGAAACGTGCTTTCTTGTTAAAGGACATTCGCGATTCGCCATCTTGCCTTGGTTCTTCAGGGCGCTGTGGGCTTGGCTAGTCTCCCGTAGCGGCGTCCCCGGGAGTCTAGCCTATTTCCATGAATGGATGGAAAAGGGCTAGACTCCCGGAGACGCCACTACGGGAGACTAGCCAAGACGAGGCATGATGGCGTATCGCGAATGTCCTTTAATAAGATAGCACGTTTCTGTTAACAGATATATATTATTAACAAATAAAGATATCTTATGCGTCGTTGTGGAATGTCTTCGCGAAGTTATTGGACGACAAAATAAACTACTTTCGTGGCGCTCGAACGATCGTGGTCCGCGTCAGTGCAGATTCAGGACTCGTCTTAAAATGTTTATTCGCCTGCAGTGTACCCAGTGCCTTGCCAGCTTGAGATTATAAAAGCAATGCTCATCGTGTTCGCATGGTTGGATTTTGGTAGCAGATGGAATTTGAAATTCTACCCGCGTTTCTAACCACCATTCTAACTTGAGTAAAATTACGCGTAGCGGTTAGAAGTCCGGTTAGAAAGACGGTAGAATTTTCACAAATTCAAACTGCTTAGATTTCCGGTTAGATAACCGGTTAGAATGAGTGGTTAGACAAGTTACTAGGGATCTCAAATATTACTGGTAGCGAGAATCGAGCGGGGCCGCGAGAACCGAATAACCATCCAAAATAAAACTGGTAGCAAGTATCGAGCGGGGCTGCGAGAACCGAATAACCATCCGAAATATTACTGGTAGCGAGAATCGAGCGGGGCCACGAGAACCGAATAACCATCCAAAATAAAACTGGTAGCGAGAATCGAGCGGGGTTGCGAGAGCCGAATAACCATCCCAAATAATACTGGTAGCGAGAATCGAGCGGGGCCGCGAGAACCGAATAACCCATCCTAAAAATTACTGGTAGCGAGAATCGAGCGGGGCCGCAAGAATCTAATAACCATCCCAAATATTACTGGTATCGAGAATCGAGCGGGGCCACGAGAACCGAATAACCATCCAAAATAAAACTGGTAGCGAGAATCGAGCGGGGCCGCGAAAAATGAATAACCATCCCAAATAATACTGGTAGTGAGAATAGAGCGGGGCCGCGAGAATCGAATAACCATCCACAATATAACTGCTAGCGAGTAACCAGCGGAGCAGCGAAAACCGAACAACCATCCAAATTATTACTGGTAAGTGGGATTAACCAATGTATTCTTGAATCGCGCAACTTTACATGAAAAGTCGCTACCAATCAAAATTGGAGACGATTTTTTCGACTTTACCAATTTGCAAAATCGCACAACCCGCGAGGGTAACTTCAAATGACATTGTAAATTTCACATATAAATACGAACTATCTAACTTATTAGTTAAAAGTATTAAGCAAAGATTATAAAATTACCTTTCACGTTTAGAGTCGGAACCGCAGTGGTGCTGAGTTTTTTCGCCAACCCATACTTCGGCTCTCAAAATGAATCAAACACAAATATCGATTTCTCATATTTGCTGGAGAATCATTCAGCAGCTTGCGACTCCCACAGGCACCCGGTCACTTTGAAAACCGATCAGCCTCAGTTATTGCATTCGGAAAGTTGAAGAAGCGTGATGAGTTTAGTGATGTTTTCAAACACCCCGAGACAACACTTCTTTGTCATGGCTGCTACCAACTAAAAGTAAAAAGGATTTTCTTTGTTTCATAATATTTATAAAAATTGTGCGGTCCACTTTCAATACTATGTTTTTACATATATTATAAGATGTGAGGTTAAGAATTCAACTCAAGATCAAAGTACGAAAAGAGATTATGTTAACAACAAAACATGAGATGAAATGTATTTACCTTGCTTTGGTGAAGCTCAAAAATGATCGTCGAAATGATCGCCAACATGACGCAACAGATTTTTTTACAAAACGCACAATATACACTAATTCAATAACGGTGAATAAATCTTTCAAATAACACAATCGAGCTCACTGTAACGCCGCACAACACGCATGAACACGCAAGTCCGTCCAAGAATTCCAAGATGGAGGGAATTTCGTTGGGTACGTGTGTGCGAGCGAGACAGAATATTGATACAATGGCTTATGGGTAGCGACACTAGCGCTCTTAGGAGTCGAAGACCGCGTTACTTGAGCCTCACTCTTCCCATCTGTGCTTGGACCCCCTGGAGTGAGGCTCAAGTAACGCGGTCTTCGACTCCTAGGAGCGCTAGTGTCGCTACCCATAAGCCATTGTATCAATATTCTGTCTCCCTCGCACACACGTACCCAACGAAATTCCCTCCATCTTGGAATTCTTGGACGGACTTGCGTGTTCATACGTGTTGTTGGTGTTGTGCGGCGTTACAGTGAGCTCGATTGTGTTATTTGGAAGATTTATTCACCGTTATTGAATTAGTGTATATTGTGCGTTTTGTAAAAAAATCTGTTGCGTCATGTTGGGCGATCATTTCGACGATCATTTTCGAGCTTCACCAAAGCAAGGTAAATACATTTCATCTCATGTTTTGTTGTTAACATAATCTCTTTTCGTACTTTGATCTTGAGTTGAATTTTTAACCTCATATCTTATAATAAATGTAAGAACATAGTATTGAAAGTGGACCGCACAATTTTTATAAATATTATGAAACTAAGAAAATCCTTTTTACTTTTAGTTGGTAGCAGCCATGACAAAGAAGTGTTGTCTCGGGGTGTTTGAAAACATCACTAAACTCATCACGCTTCTTCAACTTTCCGAATGCAATAACTGAGGCTGATCGGTTTTCAAAGTGACCGGGTGCCTGTGGGAGTCGCAAGCTGCTGAATGATTCTCCAGCAAATATGAGAAATCGATATTTGTGTTTGATTCATTTTGAGAGCCGAAGTATGTGTTGGCGAAAAAACTCAGCACCACTACGGTTCCGACTCTCAACGTCCCAGGTAATTTTATGATCTTTGCTTAATACTTTTAACTAATAAGTTAGATAGTTCGTATTTATATGTGAAATTTACAATGTCATTTGAAGTTACTGTGCTGCAGCCGCAGAGTAAATTTGAAAAACGTCACTGTGTAATGAACAAACCTACAAAATAACTATTGTTTCTGTGCTAAAAAATGAAATGTCAAATGCTCTGGTTAAACAAAAAATGTTATCTGAAAAAAAAATTTTCAAACAATTTTTAAAATTAGGAAAAAAAACAAATTTTACACAGCCAATTTCATTCTGTGGATTCAAAGCCCACAACAAGATAACAGTTAAATGATATTTACACCAATGGACTGATAAACCTTTTGACTGAAAAACTATTTTTTATTCTTTTCTAAAAAAAAATATCATGTATAATTGAAATATTTCAGAGAATCAATCGAGGAAAAGAAGTGCACAAGACGCAAATGAGGAACCACTACAGACCGAAAAGGATGCAGTTTTCGATCAATTGATGTCGGGACTGCCATCACCAATTCTTGAAGCTGAGAGATTATATTTATACGTTACGCGACTCGCGAACAATTTTTGCAGTTTGTTTTTTATCTTAAATATTCATTAACATGTTTATATTGCAAGTGTTCAAGTATTTTAATGATGTGAATTTTGTAAACCAAACATTTAAAATGTATTAAAACACAAATATATTGGCATTTTTATTGTATTTTTTCATGATAGAACTTATTTAAAATAAAAAACTAATAATGATAATAATAAGCCTCTTTCGAACCGTGGAGAGGGGGTAAATCTATATATATATATATGTCGTAGCCATTAGTTCGGTCTTCGACTCATACGAGCGCCACCAGCGAAACGATGCCTCACCATTTACTATGGTTGCTTGTACCCCCTGCCCACGGTCGTACATACAGGTCTTGAAACGACGGTGGTGGGGGATGTTCCGTTAGCGTCCACTTTTTACCTTGGCTTTTCGCCGTAAAAGAGCCGCGCTGCTAGCGGGGTTCTGGTCTGGGCATGCGCCCTGCGCATGCAATCCTAACCTATTTTCTCTATGGAATGACGCAAATCTTCGTCGTCGTGTTAAAATCATCATTTTTTGTCACAAAACGATACTGAGGTTACAAAACTCACAAATCGCACAAAATCACGCACGCAGCCGTTGCCGATTTAAGGTGTGAGGTTATGTTTCCTATAAAGCACCCCTACACTAGCGACTCGTAGTATCGTTACCACGCACTAATTCGTGGACATTAAGGGAACATCCCCCACCACCAAAATTTGGCTTCGTTTCAAGACCTGTATGTACGACCGTGCCCCTGCCTCACTCTTCCCATCGGTGCTTGGACTCCCTGCACCGATTGGAGTGGGAAAAATATCGCGGCGGGCTTGTCCTTTGTAGAGTTCCTCTAGTGAGAGTTTGACCACCGGGCTATCAATCGCTGATTGGTGGATCCAGTCGGCCACATGCCTGCGGCAAAGGTGGCGGATAAATTTGAAATTAATGTTTCCAATCACCATTAAACTGTAAAAACATTCGGTTTTTTTCCAAATATGGCATTGGACATATTCTAAAGAACGATTGATGTTATTTGGGACCATTTCGTATAGAGATCATGTTCAATCATCGCAAATTTTAATTTACAAGTAGACTTGCGAAAGTACGAGGCATGACCGGAGGGGGTGTTGAGGAAGGAGCATCTAAAGGTAAACGTAACCTCAAAATTTTTTCAACCAATTTTTCTCTGAGGTGGCTTGATGGAATAAAAAAATAAAGATTTTCTTTGCTCATATACGGCGATAGATACTCAATTCTGGCGACTGTGGTTGCCTATGAATTTTACGTTTTTGAAATTGGCGCGCCTCAACTTCCGGCGTTTGCCGGAAAATGGCGACATTGGCCAAACTCTTACTAGAGGAACTCTAGTCCTTTGTTCGTATCTATAATCTCGAAATAAGCAAAAATGACGTTTTATTTATCTCGCACATCAATTGAAGTGGGACAAATACCGAGGCGGGCTTTTTCTTTGTTCGTATCTATAACCTCAAAAGAAGCAAAAATGACGTTTTGTTTACCTCGCATTCTCTGTTTTAGGTTATGTTTTTTGATAGACTGCGCTGAATACACTCGTCGAGCGGACGTTTTTGATTGGTTGAACGTAGAAATAACGATATTGCATAAACGCCGTCTAAATTTTTAAGTTACGTTACGGTTTGAAGTTAATTTACAGCCGCTGCATAAACCAGACTTTAGGTGACTCTAAAGGTGCTATTTCATGGGCAGTGAGCAGTAGCAGCAGTTTAGTGAATTCACTCAAAGTTACTAGCAACTTCTGTTGCAAGTTTTTGCTGCTACTGTTCGTTTGTCCGAACAGCAGAGCAGCAAAGCTAGCAAAACTGAGCCTATTTCATGAGCAGCACTGCTGCTGCGTAAAGTCACTAAACTTTCTAGTAATTTCCTAGTAAGTTCCGAAACTGCTGCTACTGCTCACTGCCCATGAAATAGCTAATACGACCCATGGATATAATAACATCCCTGAAATAGGAAAAAATGCTCACTCACCTTAAGGTGCTATTTCATGGGCAGTGAGCAGTAGCAGCAGTTTAGTGAATTCACTCAAAGTTACTAGCAACTTCCGTTGCAAGTTTTTGCTGCTACTGTTCGTTTGTCCGAACAGCAGAGCAGCAAAGCTAGCAAAACTGAGCAAAACGCAGTTACGGCCTATTTCATGAGCAGCACTGCTGCTGCGTAAAGTCACTAAACTTTCTAGTAATTTCCTAGTAAGTTCCGAAACTGCTGCTACTGCTCACTGCCCATGAAATAGCACCTTTAAGCCTGGTTTATGCAGCGGCCGTAACTTAAGAAAGTTGAAAGTATACAGTACTCGACAATTGAAGTGGGACAGACAGTTTTTTCTCGATTTTGACGAGATTTAGACCGATTTTGAGAATTCAAAAAAGTACATTCGAGTAAATTTTGTTATCTTTCGAATGAGACTAATTAGAATGCGATCGGTTAAAAATTGACCAAGTGCGGGGCGATGGAGTCAGGGCGTGCGAATCACGATTTCCGGGACACCCCGGAAAAGGATATACGCCACCGTCACATGGCTTTTCCAGTAAAATCATTGGAAAGAGCAGCTCGCGGCGGTCAGGATTCAAAAAAAAAATTAAAATCGGCCAACTCCTGGGGATGCTATCGCCCCAGGAAGTTGAAACGGTTTTTCGACGATAACTTGCGAGTTTGACGATCGATTGACTTGAAATTTATCACAGAGTCGTGGTTCGTCATAGCCGACGACTCGGTCTAGGTGGTATTGTCGAAAGACTCCTCGGGGATGAGATCTAGGGTTGTCCCTGATGCACTGTATCAATTATGCGCATTTTTCGCCATGATAGAGTTGTTGGCCGGAAATGAAAGTTGGTGCATCATAAAGGGGAAGATTAAACGAACAAAACGTGTGGTCGTGCAATAACCAAATCGACCTCTATCACTAAAGCGAAGGGGGTGAAAAATTGCATGAAAAATGCCGAAGTCGAAAAAGATCGCGTCCCGAGTCGCAAGGCGATGATCGATTGTTTTTGCACTCAACGTCCGACTAAAGGTTCTTTCACAACTGGAGTGAGATGGGCCAGTTTGGAAAAGCTCAGCATTGGAAACTTTTCATTATTTATTATTGTTTATCATCTTTATTTTTGTATTGAGATTTTCGCAATAATTAAGGGGATATGAACAATGAAAATGTTGAAAAAAGATAACCACCGTGCATATTAAGAATTCGATTTTTTGAAAGCGCCGATTTTTTTATTCAGCACTATTTTTTAAAATCATTATTTTTGCGTTGCAACTTTTTTGAAAAATGAAGAGGTATTAACAATAAAAATGTTGAAAAAATGATAACTACCGTGCATATTGAATTTTGATTTTATAAAAGCGTGGATTTTTTTATTTCGCACTATTTTTGAAGATCATTATTTTTGCGTTGGAATTATTGCGAAAATTAAGGAGGTAAGATTAACAATAAAAATGTTAAAAAATTGATAACTACCGTGCATATTGGGATTTTGATTTTTTAACAGCGTCGATTTATTTATTTAGCATTATTTTTTAAGATTGTTATTTTTGCGTTCCAATTATTGCAAAAGATAAGGAGGTATTAACAATAAAAATGATAAAAAATCGATAACTGGCCTGCATATTGAGATTTTGATTTTTCATAAGCGTAGTTTTTTTTAATTAGCACTATTTTTCAAGATCATTATTTTTGCGTTGCAATTTTTGCAAAAATTAAAAAGATATTAACAGTGGAAATGTTAAAAAATTGATGACTGGTGTACGTATTGAGATTTTGATTTTTGATAAGCCTCGATTTTATTATTTAGCACTATTTTTTGGGATCATTAGTTTTGCGTTGCAAAAATTAAGGAGGTATTAACAATAAAAATGTTGATAAATTGATAACTACCGTGCATATTGGGATTTTGATTTTTTTTGAAGGTCGATTTTTGTATTCAGCACTGTTTTTTGAGATTATTATTTTTGCGTTGTAATTTTTGCAAAACCTAAGAAGATATTAACTATTAAAATGTTGAAAAATGGATAACTGGTGTGCATATTGAGATGTTGGTTTTTTATGAGCGTCGATTTTTTTACTTAGCACTAATTTTTAAGATCATTATTTTTACGTTGCAATTTTTTCAATAATTAAGAAGATATTAACAATTAGAATGTTGAAAAGATGATAACTGGCGTGCATATTGAGAATATAATATTTGAAGAAGCGTCGATTTTTAATTTACCACTATTTTTTAAGATCATTATTTTTGCGTTGCAATTATTGCGAAAATTAAGAAGATATAAACAATCAAAATGTTGAAAAATTTATAACTGGCGTGCATATTGAGATTTTGACTTTGAAGGAGCGTCAATTTTTTTATTTGGCACTATGTTTTAAGATTATTATTTTTGCTGTGCAGATTTTGCAAAAATTAAGGAGATATTAACAATAAAAATGTTGAAAAATTGATAACTACCATGCACATTGGGATTTTGATTTTTCAAAAGCGTCGATTTTTTTTTGCACTATTTTTTAAGATCATTATTTTTGCGTTGCAGATTTTGCAAAAATTAAGGAGATAATAACAATAAAAATGTTAAAAAATTAATAACCGGCGTGAATATTGAGATTTTGGTTTTTCAGAGGCGTCGATTTTTTTTCTTTTGCACGATTTTTCGTGACCCTTATTCTTGCGTTTCGACTTTTGCAAAAATAAAGGGGATGTGAACAATAAACACGTTGAAAAATCGATAACTACCGGGCATATGGAGTTTAAGATTTTTAAGAAGGGTCGATTTTTTTACTTTGCACTTTTTTTTTAGATTATTATTTTTGCGTAGCCGATTTTGCAAAAATTAAGGAGATGTTATCACTAAAAATGTTGAAAAATTGATAACTACCGTTCACGTTGAGGTTTCGATTTTTTACAAGCGTCGATTTTTTTATTTTGCACTATTTTTTAAGATCTTTATTTTTGCGTTTCGACTTTTGCAAAAACAAAGGTGATATGAACAATAAAAATGTTGAAAAATCGACAACTACCGTGCACATTGGTATTTTCATTTTTCAAAAGCGTGGTTTTTTTTATTTTGCACTATTTTTCAAAATCATTATTTTTGCAATTCGACTTTTGCAAAAATAAAGGTGATATGAACAATAAAAATGTTGAAAAATCGACAACTACCGTGCATATTGGTATTTTGATTTTTCAAAAGCGTCGATTTTTTTATTTTGCACTATTTTTCAAGATCATTATTTTTGCAATACAATTTTTGCAAAAATTGAGGAGATATTAACAATAAAAATGTTGAAAAATCGACAACTACCCGTGCATATTGAGAATTTAATTTTTCAAAAGCGCTGATTTTTTATTTTGCACTATTTTTTATGATCATTATTTTTGCCTTTTGACTTTTGCAAAAATAAAGGGGATATGAACAATACAAATGTTGAAAAATCGATAACTGCCCGTGCATATTGAAAATTGAATTTTTCAGAAGCGTCGATTTGTTGACTTTGCACTATTTTTCAAGATCATTATTTTTGCGGTGCAATTTTTGCAAACATTACGGAGATATCAACAATTAAAATGTTGAAAAATTGATAACAAGCGTGCATATTGAGATTTTGATTTTTCAGAAACGTCGAGTTTTTTAATTTGCATTCTTTTTTAAGATTATTATTTTCGCGTTGCAGATTTTGCAAAAATTAAGAAGATATTAACAATAAAAATTTTGAAAAATTAATAACTGGCGTGAATATTGAGATTTTCGTTTTTCAGAAGCGTCGTTTTTTTTCTTTTGCACTATTTTTTATAACCCTCATTTTTGCGTTTCGACTTTTGCAAAAATAAAGGGGATATGAACAATAAAAATGTTGAAAAATTGATAACAAGCGTGCATATTGAGATTTTGATTTTTCAGAAACGTCGATTTTTTCATTTTGCACTATTTCTTAAGATCATTATTTGTGCGTTGCAGATTTTGCAAAAATTAAGGAGATATCAACAATAAAAGTTTTGAAAAATTAATAAATGGCGTGAATATTGAGATTTTGGTTTTCCAGAAGCGTCGATTTTTTTCTTTTGCAATATTTTTTATGACCCTTATTTTTGCGTTTCGACTTTTGCAAAAATAAAGGGGATATAAACAATAAAAATGTCGAAAAATTGATAACAAGCGTGCATATTGAGATTTTGATTTTTCAAAAGCGTCGATTTTTTTATTTTGCACTATTTTTCAAGATCATTATTTTTGCAATGCAATTTTTGCAAAAATTAAGATGATATTAACAATAAAAATGTTGAAAAATTAATAACTGGCGTGAATATTGAGATTTTGATTTTTTAGAAACGTCGATTTTTTCATTTTGCACTATTCTTTAAGATCATTATTTTTGCGTTGCAAATTTCGCAAAAATTAAGTAGATATTAACAATAAAAATTTTGAAAAATTAATAACTGGCGTGAATATTGAGATTTTGGTTTTTCAGAAGCGTCGTTTTTTTTCTTTTGTACTATTTTTTATAACACTTAAATCTCAATATGCACGCTTGTTATCAATTTTTCAACATTTTTATTGTTAACGACTCCTTAATTTTTGCCATAATTGCACCGCAAAAATAATGATCTCAAAAAATAGTGCAAATTAAAAAACTCGACGTTTCTGAAAAATCAAAATCTCAATATGCACGATAGTTGTCGATTTCTCAACATTTTTATTGTTCACATCCCCTTTATTTTTGCAAAAGTCGAAAGGCAAAAATAAGGGTTATGAAAAATAGTGCAAAATAAAAAAAATGACGCTTCTGAAAAATCAAAATCCCAATATGGACGCTAGATATCAAATGTTCAACATTTTTATTGTTCATATCCCCTTTATTTTTGCAAAAGTCGAAACGCAGAAAGAAGGGTCGTAAGGAATAGTGCAAAATAAAAAAACCCACGCTTCTTGAAAATCAAAATCCCATTATGCCCGGTAGTTATCGATTTTTCAACATTTTTATTGTTAATATCTCCTTAATTTTTGCAAAATCTGCAACGCAAAAATAATGATCTTAAAAAATAGTGTAAAATAGAAAATCGGCGCTTTTGAAAAATTAAATTCTCAATATGCACGGGTAGTTGTCGATTTTTCAACATTTTTATTGTTCATATCACCTTTGTTTTTGCAAAAGTCGGAACGCAAAAATAAGGGTCATAAAAAATATTGCAAAAGAAAAAACTCGACGCTTCTGGAAAACCAAAATCTCAATATTCACGCGAGTTATTAATTTTTCAAAACTTTTATTGTTAATATCTCCTAAATTTTTGCAAAATCTGCAACGCAAAAATAATGATCTTAAAAAATAGTGCAAAATGAAAAAATCGACGTTTCTGAAAAATCAAAATCTCAATATGCACGCTTGTTATCAATTTTTCAACATTTTTATTGTTCATATCCCCTTTATTTTTGCAAAAGTCGAAACGCAAAAATAAGGGTTATAAAAAATAGTGCAAAAGAAAAAAAACGACGCTTCTGAAAAACGAAAATCTCAATATTCACGCCAGTTATTAATTTTTCAAAATTTTTATTGTTAATATCTTCTTAATTTTTGCAAAATCTGCAACGCGAAAATAATAATCTTAAAAAAGAATGCAAATTAAAAAACTCGCCGTTTCTGAAAAATCAAAATCTCAATATGCACGCTTGTTATCAATTTTTCAACATTTTAATTGTTGATATCTCCGTAATGTTTGCAAAAATTGCACCGTAAAAATAATGATCTTAAAAAATAGTGCAAAGTCAACAAATCGACGCTTCTGAAAAATTCAATTTTCAATATGCACGGCAGTTATCGATTTGTCAACATTTGTATTGTTCATATCCCCTTTATTTTTGCAAAAGTCAAAAGGCAAAAATAATGATCATAAGAAATAGTGCAAAATCAAAAATCAGCGCTCTTGAAAAATTAAATTCTCAATATGCACGGGTAGTTGTCGATTTTTCAACCTTTTTATTGTTAATATCTCCTTAATTTTTGCAAAAATTGTATTGCAAAAATAATGATCTTGAAAAATAAAGCAAAATAAAAAAATCGACGCTTTTGAAAAATCAAAATACCAATATGCACGGTAGTTGTCGATTTTTCAACATTTTTATTGTTCATATCACCTTTGTTTTCGCAAAAGTCGAAACGCAAAAATAAGGGTCATAAAAAATATTGCAAAAGAAAAAAATCGATGCTTCTGGAAAACCAAAATCTCAATATTCACGCCAGTTATTAATTTTTCAACATTTTTATTGTTAATATCTCCTCAATTTTTGCAAAATCTGCAACGCAAAAATAATGATCTCAAAAAATAGTGCAAATTAAAAAACTCGACGTTTCTGAAAAATCAAAATCTCAATATGCACGCTTGTTATCAATTTTTCAACATTTTTATTGTTAATATCTCCTTAATTTTTGCAAAAATTGCACCGCAAAAATAATGATCTTAAAAAATAGTGCAGAGTAACAAAATCGACGCTTCTGAAAAACTAAATTCTCAATATGCACGGGTAGTTATCGATTTTTCAACATTTGTACTGTTCATATCCCCTTTATTTTTGCAAAAGTCGAGCGGCAAAAATAATGGTCATAAAAAATAGTGCAAAGTAAAAAATTCTACGTTTCTGAAAAATCAAAATCTCAAAATGCACGGTAGTTATCAATTTTTAAACATTTTTATTGTTAATATCTCCTGAATTTTTGCAAAAATTGCATTGCAAAAATAATGATCTTACAAAATGGTGCAAAATAAAAAAATCGATGCATTTGAAAAATCAAAATCCCAATATGCACGGTAGTTGTCGTTTTTTCAACATTTTTATTGTTCATATCACCTTTGTTTTCGCAAAAGTCGAAACGCAAAAATAAGGGTCATACAAAATATTGCAAAAGAAAAAAATCGATGCTTCTGGAAAACCAAAATCTCAATATTCACGCCAGTTATTAATTTTTCAACATTTTTATTGTTAATATCTCCTCAATTTTTGCAAAATCTGCAACGCAAAAATAATGATCTTAAAAAATAGTGCAAATTAAAAAACTCGACGTTTCTGAAAAATCAAAATCTCAATATGCACGCTTGTTATCAATTTTTCAACATTTTTATTGTTAATATCTCCTTAATTTTTGCAAAAATTGCACCGCAAAAATAATGATCTTAAAAAATAGTGCAGAGTAACAAAATCGACGCTTCTGAAAAACTAAATTCTCAATATGCTCGGGTAGTTATCGATTTTTCAACATTTGTACTGTTCATATCCCCTTTATTTTTGCAAAAGTCGAGCGGCAAAAATAATGGTCATAAAAAATAGTGCAAAGTAAAAAATTCTACGTTTCTGAAAAATCAAAATCTCGAAATGCACGGTAGTTATCAATTTTTGAACATTTTTATTGTTAATATCTCCTGAATTTTTGCAAAAATTGCATTGCAAAAATAATGATCTTACAAAATGGTGCAAAATAAAAAAATCGATGCATTTGAAAAATCAAAATCCCAATATGCACGGTAGTTGTCGTTTTTTCAACATTTTTATTGTTCATATCACCTTTGTTTTTGCAAAAGTCGAAACGCAAAAATAAAGATCTTAAAAAATAGTGCAAAATAAAAAAATCGACGCTTGTAAAAAATCGAAATCTCAACGTGAACGGTAGTTATCAATTTTTCAACATTTTTAGTGATAACATCTCCTTAATTTTTGCAAAATCGGCTACGCAAAAATAATAATCTCAAAAAAAAGTGCAAAGTAAAAAAATCGACCCTTCTTAAAAATCTTAAACTCCATATGTCCGGTAGTTATCGATTTTTCAACGTGTTTATTGTTCACATCCCCTTTATTTTTGCAAAAGTCGAAACGCAAGAATAAGGGTCACGAAAAATCGTGCAAAAGAAAAAAAATCGACGCTTCTGAAAAACCAAAATCTCAATATTCACGCCGGTTATTAATTTTTTAACATTTTTATTGTTATTATCTCCTTAATTTTTGCAAAATCTGCAACGCAAAAATAATGATCTTAAAAAATAGTGCAAAAAAAAAATCGACGCTTTTGAAAAATCAAAATCCCAATGTGCATGGTAGTTATCAATTTTTCAACATTTTTATTGTTAATATCTCCTTAATTTTTGCAAAATCTGCACAGCAAAAATAATAATCTTAAAACATAGTGCCAAATAAAAAAATTGACGCTCCTTCAAAGTCAAAATCTCAATATGCACGCCAGTTATAAATTTTTCAACATTTTGATTGTTTATATCTTCTTAATTTTCGCAATAATTGCAACGCAAAAATAATGATCTTAAAAAATAGTGGTAAATTAAAAATCGACGCTTCTTCAAATATTATATTCTCAATATGCACGCCAGTTATCATCTTTTCAACATTCTAATTGTTAATATCTTCTTAATTATTGAAAAAATTGCAACGTAAAAATAATGATCTTAAAAATTAGTGCTAAGTAAAAAAATCGACGCTCATAAAAAACCAACATCTCAATATGCACACCAGTTATCCATTTTTCAACATTTTAATAGTTAATATCTTCTTAGGTTTTGCAAAAATTACAACGCAAAAATAATAATCTCAAAAAACAGTGCTGAATACAAAAATCGACCTTCAAAAAAAATCAAAATCCCAATATGCACGGTAGTTATCAATTTATCAACATTTTTATTGTTAATACCTCCTTAATTTTTGCAACGCAAAACTAATGATCCCAAAAAATAGTGCTAAATAATAAAATCGAGGCTTATCAAAAATCAAAATCTCAATACGTACACCAGTCATCAATTTTTTAACATTTCCACTGTTAATATCTTTTTAATTTTTGCAAAAATTGCAACGCAAAAATAATGATCTTGAAAAATAGTGCTAATTAAAAAAAACTACGCTTATGAAAAATCAAAATCTCAATATGCAGGCCAGTTATCGATTTTTTATCATTTTTATTGTTAATACCTCCTTATCTTTTGCAATAATTGGAACGCAAAAATAACAATCTTAAAAAATAATGCTAAATAAATAAATCGACGCTGTTAAAAAATCAAAATCCCAATATGCACGGTAGTTATCAATTTTTTAACATTTTTATTGTTAATCTTACCTCCTTAATTTTCGCAATAATTCCAACGCAAAAATAATGATCTTCAAAAATAGTGCGAAATAAAAAAATCCACGCTTTTATAAAATCAAAATTCAATATGCACGGTAGTTATCATTTTTTCAACATTTTTATTGTTAATACCTCTTCATTTTTCAAAAAAGTTGCAACGCAAAAATAATGATTTTAAAAAATAGTGCTGAATAAAAAAATCGACGCTTTCAAAAAATCGAATTCTTAATATGCACGGTGGTTATCTTTTTTCAACATTTTCATTGTTCATATCCCCTTAATTATTGCGAAAATCTCAATACAAAAATAAAGATGATAAACAATAATAAATAATGAAAAGTTTCCAATGCTGAGCTTTTCCAAACTGGCCCATCTCACTCCAGTTGTGAAAGAACCTTTAGTCGGACGTTGAGTGCAAAAACAATCGATCATCGCCTTGCGACTCGGGACGCGATCTTTTTCGACTTCGGCATTTTTCATGCAATTTTTCACCCCCTTCGCTTTAGTGATAGAGGTCGATTTGGTTATTGCACGACCACACGTTTTGTTCGTTTAATCTTCCCCTTTATGATGCACCAACTTTCATTTCCGGCCAACAACTCTATCATGGCGAAAAATGCGCATAATTGATACAGTGCATCAGGGACAACCCTAGATCTCATCCCCGAGGAGTCTTTCGACAATACCACCTAGACCGAGTCGTCGGCTATGACGAACCACGACTCTGTGATAAATTTCAAGTCAATCGATCGTCAAACTCGCAAGTTATCGTCGAAAAACCGTTTCAACTTCCTGGGGCGATAGCATCCCCAGGAGTTGGCCGATTTTAATTTTTTTTTTTTGAATCCTGACCGCCGCGAGCTGCTCTTTCCAATGATTTTACTGGAAAAGCCATGTGACGGTGGCGTATATCCTTTTCCGGGGTGTCCCGGAAATCGTGATTCGCACGCCCTGACTTCATCGCCCCGCACTTGGTCAATTCTTAACCGATCGCATTCTAATTAGTCTCATTCGAAAGATATCAAAATTTACTCGAATGTACTTTTTTGAATTTTCAAAATCGGTCTTAATCTCGTCAAAATCGAGAAAAAACTGTCTGTCCCACTTCAATTGTCGAGTACTGTATATTGCCCTTGTAGCGCCCTCAGCCCTTGTAGCAACTTCTTAAGTTACGGCTAAGTTAAGTTACGGCCGCTGCATAAACCAGGCTTAAATCGTTTGTCGGTGATTGTCGGATCGAAATCGATGTTTGTCGGATATTTGTTAATTAGAAAAATTGAAAACAAAAATCCGTGTGAAGTTGGCCGATTTTTTTCAATTTTGAGATATCAGCAATTTACAAAAGCCTAATCGAAGCGGAATCGTTTGTCGGTTATGAATTTCATTATCAGACCGTTTGTCGGATTTCGGTACGGTATAAAAATAATAAATATTAAATTTGCGATAGCTCTTCGTGCGCCTGCGCGGCGGTCATATGACCGCGTTCATTGACCCAATACATGTCTAATGACTCATTGTGGCATTGTGCCCCTTGTCATGAGCTTAATCCACGGTCGTACATACAGGTCTGGGAACTCCGTCAAATTAAGCCTGGTTTATGCAGCGGCCGTAACTTAACTTCGCCGTAACTTAACAAAGTTGAAAGTATATATGGCCCTTGTAGCGTTTATGCACGGTCACGGTTACGGCTAATTGCTGCATAAACGCTACAAGGGCAATATATAATTTCAACTTCTTAAGTTACGGCCGCTGCATAAACCAGGCTTCACATATATGCTCGCGCGAGACCGAGGGTCAAGCCTGGTTTATGCAGCGGCCGTAACTTAACTTAGCCGTAACTTAAGAAGTTGAAAGTATATATTGCCCTTGTAGCGTTTATGCAGCAATTAGCCGTAACCGTAACCGTGCATAAACCAGCATAGCGCTACAAGGGCAATAGATAATTTCAACTTTCTTAAGTTACGGCTAAGTTAAGTTACGGCCGCTGCATAAACCAGGCTTCATACGAAACCACTACGAAACCGACTCGCGCATGCGCGGTAGTATAAAAGTGCGACACTGCGCATAGTGCTGGTCAAGGAGTGGGATAGCCTGCTGGCGACGTATTTTGTGCCACCCCCACTCCTCGAGTTGTCTCTATCCTTATTCTAGTCTTCTTGTTATGTTTATGTATAATCATATACGGCTATATATGACTCTATATGGTCATATAGAGACAAATTTCGTTCATGATCGTATATGAAAGATCATATACGATTATATATGACCATTCTTTCCCGAGTTGGAATTTATCTAACGCATGAAGGTGCTATTTCATGGGCAGTGAGCAGTAGCAGCAGTTTAGTGAATTCACTCAAAGTTACTAGCAACTTCCGTTACAAGTTTTTGCTGCTACTGTTCGTTTGTCCGAACAGCAGAGCAGCAAAGCTAGCAAAACTGAGCCTATTTCATGAGCAGCACTGCTGCTGCGTAAAGTCACTAAACTTTCTAGTAATTTCCTAGTAAGTTCCGAAACTGCTGCTACTGCTCACTGCCCATGAAATAGCACCTTTCGTTTGTCCGAACAGCAGAGCAGCAACGCAGCAGCAAGCGCGGCATATTTTATGAGCAGCACTGCTGCTGCGTAAAGTCACTAAACTTTCTAGTAATTTCCTAGTAAGTTCCGAAACTGCTGCTACTGCTCACTGCCCATGAAATAGCACCTTGAGAAACGCAAGAACCTCCTTAAATTACGCTAGAGGGTCGGTTGTAGATGATACTTGGTTTTCAGCAACGACAGCCTACACAATAGTGATATGCATGGGTGTAGCAAGCGGTGCTTGCGTCGCCGCAATGACATGGTGGTTATGCTGTCGTCGCCGGGAACACGTGAAGCTCAGCATCGACAAGTCGTTGGCATTTCGACCACCTCATCGTAAACCAACCGCGGTCAAGAGTCCCGGCAGTACGAGTCATTATCTGAAAAAAAGTCCGAGTCCGACGGGTCCGGCAAAGAGTCCACCGGGCTCGGGGGTGCAAACTCCAAGTCCAACGGGTTCTGGTACATCGCAACATTCGAATGTCAATCCCTCGTCACAGCCGAGAACACCGTCACCCGGTACAGGAACACCCGTACAAACACCAACGGGCGAAGTTACTCTGACCCTCGAGAACGAAAAGGACAAGGCAGAGTTGGAGACGAGCGAGAAATCCGAACGTGGCTTGAACTCGAATGATCCGAACAAGGATGGTCTTGGTCAATTGATGTTCAAGCTTCGTTATCAGGGAGATCAGAATGCTCTTGTCGTCACGGTCGTTAAATGCATCGGGCTGCCAGCGCGTGGACAACAAAATGTAACGAGCGATCCTTATGTGAAACTCCAATTATTTCCCGACAAACAGCACAGAGTCAAGACTAGGGTGCTACGAAATACTCGTGATCCGGTTTACGATGAGGATTTCACGTTCTTTGGAATTTCACCGATACAGCTAAAGGTTAATATAAAAAAGTCCCATCGATTGATTGAAATTATTGTGGTGAAACTGGTAAAAGAGAGTGCTGGATTCTTCATTTTTTTTTCTCCAATGTGTGCTTGGCACACAAAACAGCATTTTACTTGAGATTAACAACCACACTGTCTGTCAAACTCATTTTCAATACTAATTTTTATGTGATGTGCAATTTCAGAAAATTAGTCTTCACTTTGTGGTACTGAGCTTTGACAGGTATTCTCGTGATGATATGATCGGCGAAGTGGTCTGCGATCTTGCCTCGGTGAAGAATATTGAGGAGTCCGATAATCAGCAGATATCTCTCTATCACGAAATTTGTCCAAGGTGTCTCAAGGTATACGATCCTCCAATTTTTTCTTCGTTCATCGTTGAATCGACTCGTATCTCTGCTCGGTGTCAAGATGGTGAACAATTTAACGATCGAAATGTTTTTTTTTCTTTCAACTTATTTTCAGATTCAATCTCAGGGTAGAGGTGAATTGCTCGTTTCGCTATGCTGGCAACCCGCTACAAATCGTTTGACCGTTGTCGTACTGAAAGCGAGAAACCTGCCGAAAATGGATGTCACCGGACTCGCGGATCCTTACGTCAAGATATATTTACTGTGCAATTCGCAGCGAATCTCAAAGAAGAAAACACACGTGAAGAAACGCACGCTTAGCCCGATATTCAACGAATCTTTCGTATTCGAGATACCAAATGGTGCCGATGGTCTTGCGAATATAACACTGGAATTTATGCTTCTCGATTGGGATCGCCTTACGAAAAACGAGGCAAGTCTCTTTCTCGTCGATCGAAAGATCATCTTTCATTTCTCTTCTCAATGATTAGCTTTTTCATTCGAATCTCACATCTTTCTGCGATAAACTTTTTCCTCAAATGGAAATTCGTGCTTTCATCCAAAATACAAATTCAAGAAACTTTTTTTAAAAATTATTTTCCAGGTGATCGGACGATTGGAGCTTGGCGGCTCAAAATGTCAAGGGCCAGCGTTGAATCATTGGAACGAGGTTTGCAGTTCGCCACGACGACAGATCGCTTATTGGCACAAATTGAAGGAGTAAATACTTTGTTTCCGAGAATCCGAAATATCCCAACTTCCTCGGGATCATATTCTCCACGATCCCCCTTGAGAAAGTGAGAGAAACGACGAAAAAAGAAATAGGGACATTCTCCCTTTCCCTCTCGACTCACCCATCATTTTCCCAATCCAATTGATCGCGATGAGATGCCGCGAGGTCGGACAACAAGAAGTCCGGTTTTATAAACGTAATTACTCGGTGTTGTACATCAGGCTTGAAGATATTAACCAACAGGAGAAAAAAAGCTTGAAAATTTTGAAAAAAAAACTGGTAAAGCGATATTTTTCATCAAGTCTCGATTAAGAAGAAAAGAAGAAAAAAAATCGGAATCTATTAAAATGCTTCTTGCAGCATCGAACACATTATTGTCTTATCCGCAATACGGTTTTCGAAAGGATTACAAAAAAAAAACGCTTTTTCGATCAGCTACTCGATCTTCTTCGATCATTCTCTCATAGTCCCTCATGGGAGAAGTAAAGAAAAAAATCCTCCCGCCATGGTGTATGATATAAATGAGAGCATGAAGAGTTTTTAAAAAAACCGAACATTACGCGGCTCATCTCAAATGCTTAATCGATATAAATATAGATGTAAAATTCTTTGCGAAACGAAAGAGTAATTTAACGAATGAAGATGAAGTATCATTCAATTGACTTCTTGGGCATTCTTGCAAATGTGATTCGGTCACATTGATTATTATCATGGTGCGGAAAAAAACGGGCTTTGCAATTATTCATGATATATTCGTGAAATGGAATGAGAGAGAGAGACCTGAATCATGTAACGGTCTATCCCTGCGATTGTACATATGTAATTGATGCCTGATAAATGGAAAAAGCTCTATTCATATTTACCGATTATATTTTTAAACGTAGGGGAGGTGAATGCTGTAATTGACCGTACATTATCCGCATCAATATCTATTACCGATAACTTAATTGTGCAACGATGTATCCTCGACCTTCCCCCCACACCCTTAGCCCAATAGAAATGTCATAATTGTACACGATTTGTAATATTTCCCCTATCATACCACATCAACGTACAAACGTTATGAATATTATTTTCCATTTAATTTCTTCATTGTTTTTTTCTCTTCTCACACGCAAGTCAATAAACCAGCGCAGGCAAATATTTGTGATTTAGCGAGTTGCACGAGAGATAATTGTGGTAAGCAACAAATTTGTACAAAAAAACCGAAGCGAAAAAATTGAAAACAGCATCGAGAAGAGATTTTCGAACATCAGAGTGAAGATGTATCAGTTTGAAAGTAACCGAAATGTCGAACACAGACGTATATTCATATATTATCAGACTCGAAGAATCCGCGAATACACCGTAAAGCGTAAAAAAAAATAGAATTGAAATAATACCAATTTATCATTAGCCGACTCCGAGAAGAGGAAATGACATGGAAGGAGAAAAAGAAAAAACAGTATCGAGTGTCCGGATATTTATTCAATTACTATACAACATGTCGATAATAATTAAGTTTTATCATAATCTCGTCATTATATAAAACTTAATTATTACAATATGAATAATTAACGAAAAGACTATGATTAAGTAGCAGGTAGCTTTAAAAAAACAAAACGAAGGACAAAATAAACAAAACTATGCTTTGACTCTCGTTTTCACTGAGGGCGGGCTGAATTATCACGAAAACGATCAATCGACATTAAGAAAAAGCGTGGAATTCTAACGGTAGGGCCTTGATTCCGTGAAAGCGAGAGAGATTCGCAGTGTATATTATTATTATTATATGAAAATAAAATATTGACTGTTCGAATAACGGAATGTAACGGACATACAAACCTCACACTGAATTAAAAAAGATGCGTGTCGAAAAATAGCTTTCATTCACTAGACTTTTGAATCTCGAAGAACAAAAGAGAAAAATCCGTTCAGTGAAATTGGTACGTTTCGCAGCGAAGAAATTTTTTCTTTCTTCACTAAAATAGAGGATCAATGTTTCACGTACGGCGTGCGTGTGTGTGAAAAGATTTGAAGGCTGTGCGGTTAATAAATACTGAAAAAAATCTGAAAAAACTCTCCTGCGATTTTCTCAAAATTTCTTTTAATCCTTGAAATTCTTTGATTCTTTCATTTGCAGATTAATGTATATGGGGCGTTCCATTTCAATTATTATTTTTTCTTCAAATTTTATATATTTTTTAGTACCCATCAAAAGACCCTTGGTGAATTTTGAGATTTTGAGATTTATTACCCGTTCACGAGATATCAAATTTAAAAAAACCCGCTCTTTTTCGGTTTTTTGGTCATAACTTCTTAAATATTAGACCAAATTAAGAGTTTTTTTCAAAATTTTTTTTTTATGACCGTTTCAGAAAACAAAATAAAATTCGAGGTATTTTTGAATAAGTTTTTTGAGTTTTAAACTTTGAATCGTGTTTTTAAAAGTAAGTGCATATTTTGATTTCTTTGAAATTTTCTTATTTGAAACTCCTATTTATTCAACAACTTTTAAGACCGGCCCGGTTATGGGCCCTTCATAATTACAATTTTTTTCGATTTTTGAAAACTTGAATTTTTTTTCGATATATCATTAGGAATATCAATTTTTGTTACAGTATAGTCTTTTTTTCATTATTTGGAATTTATTTTGATACTTGTTAATCGTTAACAGTTTATTAAAATTAATAAATAATCGTTAAGCCTGTTTATGAACAATAATAAAGAGTTTTTATTTATTCACGTATTCTTTTAAAAATCTTACATATATGATTATTTCCTGAATTAGAATATTCCTTTGCCAATACGTTTCCGTTGCTCATTGGAATAATTGAATTAAATTTTGGTGTCCTGTGATTGACTTAGCAGTATTGTATCGCAAATACAATTTTCCTTTTGCATCTAAATAGTGTTTCTCAGGTGAAAACTTGACAGCAATATTCGGTAGACTATTTGGGTTCGATGCCCAGTCATACAATTCTGTTGTTGTTATTGTTCATAAATGGACATAACGATTAATTATTAATTTTTAAAACCTGTTAACAAGAAAAGTGTCAATATTAATTCAAAATGATTAAAAAAATACTATACAGTAACAAAAATTGGTATTCATAATAATTTGAGGAAAAAAAAAATTTTCTTAAAAAATCTTAAAAGTTGTTGAACACATAGAACTTTGAAATAAAATTTTTTCAAAAAAATGTGCTCACTTTTAAAAACACGATTCAAAGTTTAAAACTCAAAAACACGTCGAATATTTTTTTTGTGTTTATTCTGAAACGGCGGCAAAAAAAAAAACTTAAAAAAAAAACTTTCAACTTGGACCAGTATTAAAGAAGTTATAACCAAAAAACCGAAAAAGAGCGGTTTTTTTTCAACTTTGATATCTTGCGAACGGGTAATCAAAAAAATCTCAAATTATTTACCAGGAAGGGTCTTTTGATGGGTACTAAACAAATATTAAAAATTTTAACTGTCCGATTTGGGATGGAACGCCCCATATATATATTCGTTGTCCCACGCTCCGACGAAGATAACCGAATCGCACACAGCAGATAATGCGATGATATTCGTAAAAAAATATTTTTTTTATTATTACTCGTCACCTACGTAGTATGAAATTTTTTTTCTGAATACATGAAGTTCATATATTATACTTAAAAAATATGAACAAAAAGACGCTTTGCGACAGTGTCCGTACAGTGGGAATGCAAACAGTAAAAAGCAACGAGAATATACAAATCTGACGACCGATTGTCCTTTTTGATTCATTAATATTTCATATCTCGAATTTTGGCGCACAAGTAATCAACGAAGCGTAACACAGTATATGTTTATTTAATGAATACCCATGCATATTTATATATATGAGGAGTTCTTTTTCAACCGGGCCACTTTTTTTTCACCCTCCAATTTTTTTCAAAATCTGGATTTTCCATTTTTTATTACGACCATGTATCTCAAAAAATATTCATCAAACAAAAAAAAATATAGGAATAAAATCTTTTTTATTTTTTCCACTTTATCGAAAAAAATTAAAATCATAATTTTTTTGCATTGAGAAAATGGAAATTTGGCAAAAAAATGAGAAAAAATTTTTTTAAATCTAATAACACACTTTCGATTTCGGTACAGATTTGACAGGATGTCTGTCATTGGATAAAGAGTCTGTGAAAAAAATGTTAGAATGGTACCTGCAATGGTTACGATGAAAAAAAATAAAAACCCTGCGAAATTTTTATGCGGTTATGGATTTTGCAGGGTTTTTATTTTTTTTTCATCATAACCATTGCAGGTACCATTCTGAAAATTTTTTCGCAGACTCTTTACCCAATGACAGACATCCTGTAAAACTTGTACCGAAATCGAAAAATTTTATTCTCATTTTTCTGTCAAATTTCAATTTTCTCAATACAGAAAAATTATGATTTTTATTTTTTTGGATAAAGCGGAAAAAATAAATAAGTTTTTATTCTTATGTTTTTTTCGTTTGATGAATATTTTTTGAGATACAGTGTTCGTAATGAAAAATTGAAAATCTTGAACGGACGCCTAAAAAAACCTTAAAAAAATCTCAGACGTACCTTTTGACTAATATTTCGAACTGGCAGATTATGAAAAAATTGGAGAAGGTGAGAAAAAAAAGTGGCCCGGTTGAAAAAGAACTCCTCATATATCGTTTGCAAACAGATGTTATCCACAACTTTAAGAAATTTTTTTCGTCTTTTGTACGTTTCATATACTGACTGAAAAGAAAAAAGGACTCTCTCAAAAGGGCGATCGAAATTTCCAGTTCTACCAAACACCGTAATAATAATAATAATAATAATAATAATAATAATAATAATAATAATATAAATATACAATATACATTCACAAAAGATTATCGAGCACAAAAGAGAATCGTCTATAATCCAAAGTGGAAATCAGTCAATTTGATTTCAAAAAAAGATAATATGCTTACAACCAATTATCGACCATTAATAAAATGATTTGTTCAACGCTGGTGCAACATACAAAGTCGCTTCAATAAGTCTTGTTAGTCTCAGAGGCTATTTAAATATCCTTCTTCTTTTCCATTGAAAAAACAAAAATTATAAAAAAAAAATCAACAACAACGCGTATAAAATTCAAACGTACATGGCAGAATAATCTTCGAACGGGAATATCTCGGCACCGTTCGATGTTCGTGTTTTTTTTTCAGACTCGGTGAAAATTTCGTATTGCGAAAGACTCAAACGTGTGTTTCTGCTAAATAACAAGACAGAAATACATGAGAAGCGGCAGCGCTAGATTGTCAACCTGATTTGTTCTCGCCTCGATAAATGATATGCCGATAACGGCGAGGGTGCATCTCACGAGAGGCCAGAATCCATTTGTGAAACCTGTTTAGAAAATTAAAATTAAAAATTAACAATTAAATTAAAATTAAAAATTAAATTAAAATTGACAAAATTAATACCAAACAATAACGAAGGATCCTTTTGGGGAATCACAAATTTGTCGGACTATCGTGGATGTTTTCAATCTGACGAAAATTCTCAAAAATTCTCAACGCTGACTTACCGAGTACGGCGAGGCTATAAATTAACAACAATTGACTCGCGATACAAGCCATCGTGCCCTCGATCGATTTTTCCGAGCCTGGCCACTTGTTCTTTCCCCATTTGGTGCCGCAATAACTCGCTGCTGAATCACCCAAACCAATTGTTAATACACCGCTCATTAAGGGTAACAATCCAAGATGAGTCGTTGGCATCCACAGAGGAAATGACAGACCAGCGAGAAGATAAAGGGGTGTCAGAGATATCAAGGAATCCTTGTCGTCGGCGAAGGCCGAGAATCCCTGCTGTAGGAAATCTGACAGAGGTGGAATGCGCATAAATCGCATGAGCTAAAAACAAAAAAGGGCTCGATTGATTCTTTTTAAAAGTAGAAGGATCGTAGGACATTGTGATTTGCTTGATAATTATTTTTCCTGGTACCTCCACCATCATGAATAATCCCATAATGATGCCGCTTGCCAGATGTAAAAACGTTGGTTCCCACATTAATCCTGGAATGTAAACAAGTACAGCCAGTCCATGAAAATACTTTCTCGCCACCGTAGTCGCTCGTGAACCCGATAGAATCTGATGAGTCAGTATTCCGATACCAATTAACAAACACAAAGCCCAATAGAGAACCAAAAGGACCTAAAATGGAGACAGAAAAAAGAACACTAAGCTTTGCGAGAATTTGAATTTGTCGCCACTTGCTTGGATCATCGAAGAAAATTAATTCAATTTACCCGGGAAAAACTTCCAAACACATAGACGATTATCCAAATCAAAGGACTTCTGTCCAATAATACGTGAAGAGCCGGAATAACGATTAGCATGAGAGTTCCAAGAGTCAGTAGATAAAAATTTCTCGTCGAACGCAGAATTGGAACAAGTCCACACAATAGGCAGTTCGTACCGACATAGAGAATGCCAACCTGCAAAATAACATTTTATAGAAATTTTGTTTTTATGAATTATAGTAAGAAGAGATTCTTTATACTCACTTGGAGTATCGTAGTTGCGATATCGTCATCGTGGATTGGTGGCAAATGATATCGGAGAGGTAGATTAGTAACGGCCGACAGCGTAAACAAAATAATACCGTGCATGACTGTGATAGCTTCACCAATGGTAAAACAACCAGGCAAACGAGACATTGTCTGTAGTACACCCCACGTACTCATTGTTCCAACTCCCATACCCCAGGATACACTTGCCAGCAATCCTGCACTTCATTCATCAGAATTATAGTCGTAGCAAAAGCAAAACTTATTATCCGGGACATGAAAATGAGACATGCGCAAATTTCACATAATTAGACCAATTTTTCACAACTCTTGTACATGATTTTTATCAAATTTCATGCGACAGTTCCAATTTTTAATGTTTTTTTTTCCATTCTCTCGAATGTCGTTTTTAATTTTTTTACGATTTTCCCGAAGATAAAAAAACGCTCGTAAAACTTTTCAAACCTTTTCAGAGGTAATTTGAAAAAAAATCACTACAATTTCAAAGATTCAAGTACATTAGGGTGGTTCTTATTTACCCCTCCCACCAACCCCTCCCACCAAGAGGGTAGATTTTACCACTACAAATACATGTGTTTCAACCATATTCTCAGCATATATGTAATACTTTTATATTGCCATCGCTGGCGGAAACTCATATATGTAATACCAACGAATTCAGACGTACATAGAAGCACAGTTCCTATACCTTTGGACAGGGGGGTGACATCGCTATCTATCCCTGTACTGCAAAAGTGGTCCACTTTTGGCAATGGGTTCTTAGTTCCTCTCGTTCCTCTACGTGGCGCTAGTTGTCACGCGGGAGCACAGAGAGGGAGATCCGGGAGCCCACGGAGCTCTAGGAGGGGAGCTTTTGTTGACAATTGGCAGCTTTGAGGTTACGGAGTCTTCCAATATATTCGAGAACGTTTTGGAAGACGTCTACGATTATAAAGGATTGTCATTTCCTCGTGAAACTCATGCTCACGATATTTTTTGTGAAATCCTCCAATGTTTTTTGACACTGCGTATGCAACGATATTGTGCACGTATAAATGCCGAAAAAAAAAGAAAATCAGGAAAAAAAAAAGTCTCTAAATTTTGTAAAACTTGAATAAAAACGATAAAAACAAATATTTCTCTGCATATTTTTATTTTTTTTCGTTGACCTCATAGGTTATATAGGTTATATATAATATTCGAATGCTTTCAATTGCTTTCAATCCTTTCAATGCATTTCGAGCGAGTGGAGGAGAACGAGGAGCGGCACTGACCCCCCACTCTGCCACTGACAGCTGCAGCGGGTGCCTACTAGCGCCACGAGGGACGAAATTTGGTGTTAAAAAAGTACTGGGATTTATGTGCCTATTCCAGCGGTCTGATGTCACCCCCCTGACCTTTGGACGAACTGGGGTACACTATGCTATTGGGGTATACTTTGTACCCCATTAGCATAGTGTATCCCAGTTCGTTCGAAGGTATAGGAACTGTGCTTCTATGTACGTCTGAATTCGTTGGTAATACCAACGAAGATTGAGTTCCATAGAAGCGTACAGCCTGCAGCCCGTTTGAAGCAAAGAAAGTTGGGGTAATCTACCCCAGATTCTAGATGGCACTACCGGCGCCTGTGCTTGTGTGCGCTCATGTACACTACTCGCATGTATGCGTCCGTGTCCGTGATTACCCCAACTTGTAGCTCCACCCTACGAGTCGGGGTATTCGTGCTTTCTCTCTCGCTCCCGTTTGAGAGGATATAGCCCTCTCTCTCGCACCAGATCGATAGAAGACGCTAAGTGGGGACTCGTGTGATGTCTGCATCGTGTGCCTACGATCGAGACCAGCTCGTTACGGATTTTTTTTTTTCATAATGGCTTCAGAACTTTTTTCAGGCGTTCAAAAATTTTTTTTCATGAATAATAATTTCTATCATTACAACTATAGTTCACTCCCTTCATTTGAGTCATTATTTATATGCGCGAATAGGGGCGGTAGAGAAATAGGGGAAGGAGACGAAGCAATGCGACTCCCGCCACATGCAAGTTGCCGAGAACACGAGGTTCATGGGCGGAGTATCGACGACTTTACCGACAGTCGGCATAGTAGGTCGATCGCAGAGCCATTCCACGGCTGCACGAGTCGTGGGAAGCTTTGCTTCAAGTGGCCCGTAAGAAGTACGCTTCTATGGAACTCAATCTTCGTTGGTAATACCAACGAAGATTGAGTCCCATAGAAGAACACTCCTTACGGGCGGATTGAAGCCAATTTTCGCACGCCTCATTCCGCCGTGAGATGGCGCTGATCTTAACCTACTGTGACGACTGTCGGTAAAACAAACGATGCTCCGCCTATGAATCTCGTGTTCACGGTAGCTTGCGTGTGTGGGGGTACTACACTACTCCCCCTCCTTTCCCCTATTATTACAATTTAATTCCATTCTATTTATTCAACATGCTTCATTTAATAAATTTTATTTTTTATCATTATAGTCTCTACTGTCAAACAGTAGTCAAGAATAATGAATGTGTATGGATGCGGGAGAAGTAAAAGATAGGAGTAATCGTGTACTAGTGAGAGCCCGCCCACTCAGCGTCAATTCTCGGTCTGGTGCGAGAGGGAGCGCGATATTGTGCTGAGCGGGAGCAAGTGAGAAAGCATCATCACCCCAACTCGTAGGCTACGCCCCGTAAGTTGGGGTGATCACAGACGAATACGTACACATGTACGTACTGTATGTGAGCGCACACCAGCACAGTGCGACGCTGGTGACATCTTACCACTGGGGTGATAGCTCGTCCGAGCACCCCAACTTTTTTGGCTTCAAACTCCCTACAGGCTTTACGCTTCTATGGGACTCTATCTTCGTCGGTAATACTCCTATGTTGCTAGCGCTGGCCGAAACTCTGTGACGACTTTACGGTGCAGACAATATCGTTCTCTCTCTCTCTGGTTCTTGCAATGCGCAAGCGCGAATGAAAGCGGGAGTGCCCCAGCCAGTAACATTTATATATTATACCTACGTAGTGGGTCGCGCGTGCGCAGTATGACCCAGGTCAAGTGTTCTGTCTCTCTTTTTTGTTCCACCTACCACTTATAGGGAAGCATAGGCCGCTAGCAATATAGAAGTATTACATAAATGCGGAAACGCGTTCTTTTTCTATCTGGCTCTTGCAATGCGCAAGTGCGAATGAAAGCGGGAGTGCGCTAGCCAATAACATTTATATATTATGTCTACATAGTGGGTCGCGCGTGCGCAGAATGACCCTGTCTGAGCCTTCTATCCAGTGTTGGCAACCTCGAAAACGGCACTGATCGTACCAGGGGCGTAAAATTATCGTACCTGACGAAAAATTATCGTACATTTTCAAATAACAAAAAAGCGTTATTTATTAATAAAATAATAAAATTGATTAATAAAATGGATATGATCGTGAACTTATATTGCGCCCAACACGTAATTTTTCGAATTTTATCATTTTTGACTGGGTCACGGTCGTACGTACAGAAATAATATAGTAATACTCCTTAAGGATGTTGAGTCCAAAATTGCAAATGATGAGAAAATTCTGAAAATTTAGTATGTTTTTGGATGAATTATTTAAGAAGTCGTGTAAGAATTTCACGACGATTAGGAAGTTCGTTATCGAACAATTAACATTAACAAATTAAATTTAATTAAATGTAGTCTTATGGAAATTGATATAACTTTGCGATAAGTTTTTTTTACCCCTCAATTTTTATAGCAGGGGAAGAAGTGATATTGAAAGCAACGGGAACAAAACGAAGTTTATAGATAAATATTTTTATTTGTTTAAAAAATTGTTCTTAACAAAATGTTAATATTTTAATGACGAGCTTCCTAATCGTCGTGAAATTTTTACACGACCTCTTAAAAACTTCATACAAAAACGTACCAAATTTTCAGAATTTTCTCATCATTTTTCATTTTAACCCTTAAGGAGATTGAAGTAATAATGATAGAATTCTGAAAATTTAGTATGTTTGTACATGAAGTATTCAGGAGGTCGTGTAAAAATTTCACGACGATTAAGAAGCTATTTATTGAACAATTAACATTAAAAGATTTCAGAGGGACTCAACATCCTTAATTGATGACTGCGCATGCGCTATCGTCTATTCCTCTCTCACACATGGTGGCACTAGGATGGCACACGATCACAGCGCTCCTGACGGCACTGCTTTCTTATGCTATGCCATGCAATAGCGTGTGAAGCCCGCTTAAGAGGAGGTTAAATACCATTTTTATTCAATCCCTACATTATCGATGGATCATCGTCGTCCAGTCTTTCTCCGACAACCGTGGATGAAAATTAATTACATTTTGACAATTAAGAGGGGAATAAATTAATTAACAATTAATTGTCAATTGAGAGGCTAAAATGCGTTACAGCTAATGCCAACGAACTCATTCGAACCCCCTAAATATTATAGGTTACTCGTCAGAATCCATGGTACTGCCCTCACTCGCAAGTCTGTGAACTACATTTCGCCATTTCATTTTTCAATAAAACTACAATTTATCGATATTTATCTCTTGAGGCGCCATCCAAACTTGAGGCGTGTCATTTTGATAAAATAATGTCGAAAACGTCTCGATATTTGTATCGTGGCGTTCTTCATGGAGCCTCACTCTTGGTTTTACCCGAAATGCAGTAATAGTTTAATAATTTAAGTTTTTCAATTACAGTTTCTTTGTGGTAAATGAATTTGTAAATTTTTTTTTGTTTTTCGCAAAAATTTTAGTGAGGCTCCATTCCTGCCATTGTTCTCATGATGTTGTTAAAATTTTATTCAATTCCATCCATTTGTATAAGAGCAAGTTTGGCCCCTCCTAAACTTTGATTTTGTATAAGAGCAAGTTTAGCCTCCTCTTAAACTTTGATTTTGTTCGAAAAAAAGAAATTCTTGATATTTGAATATTATCGTACATTCGCGTACGATAATGAATCGCTATCGTACATCGTACATTGGTATGAAATTATCGTACATGTACGATAATTATCGTACGGTTGCCAACACTGCTTCTATCTCTCTTTTTTTGTGGACCCACCACTTATAGGGAAGCATAGGCCGCTAGCAATATAGGAGTATTACATATATGATTCTCAGGACATATTTTATTCTAGGTGTAATAATTTTTTTTAAAATCTCCAACTGCGAGATTTTAGTGTTCATTGGTGCTACTATTTGAGGAAAAATTCACATTATCATGCGGGTCAATCTAGATGAATTGCACACCATTTAATCTAACTATTGGTAAATATTGCAAACTGGGTCCCCAGCTGGAAATCGCTCGAATTTTTTTCTTATGGTCAATATCGAGGTGAAGAATGTGTAAATACCTATTAAGTGGGGGGAGCAGCAGGGGAAGGAGTGAAAGATTTTTTAATAGTATTTAATTTTTATTATTTATATTTTATGGTCAATTTTATGGTCAATATCGAGGGGGAAAATTTGTAAATACCCATTTCAATTAAGTGACGGGAAGGGCAGTCTTCCCCTCGACATAGACCGTAAAAAAAATTTTAAGCGGTTTCCAGCTAGAATCCCGATTCGCAATATTTACCTGACTTTTTTCAATTCAATATGGTATCTATATGTGAAAATGATGAATGTTTCGTAATTTTTCTCCTCTTAAGGTCACACAGGAGGTAGGTAAGGTAGGACGATTTTGCATACAAAGGCCCTAGGGGTATAAGGATGGTGAATCTGCCCCCGAAAGGTTTTTAAATGATACTTAGAGCATAAGTAGGTATTAATAAAATAATAAGATCCTGAAATTTTCAGATCCCTAACTCAATTGGTTATTGAGAAAAAGTGAAATATGTAAAAAACAGATAAAAAAATTTTCTCAGGATTGCCCAAACCGATTGATCTAAATTTTTTATATGTTTTGGAGGCTGATAATAGCTCCGAGAAAAAAAGTAAGAGCTATATAGCTCTATAAAACCGTGATCTTTTTAACCGTGATACAATTTTGGCACAATTATGAAACAATTTTTTTTTCAAACCTTCTATGTTTCACTATGACACCATGAATTTTGAAAAAATTTAAAAAACGGTACGCCATAGTAGAAAAAAATAAAAACCACTTTTTGGCTCAAATAATGAATATTATATGTTTTGAAGTTTAATTTTTGGTATTTTAATGCATATTTACATAATTTGTATCTATTAAAAATAATATTTTATATTCGAAATAACAACAAATTTTTTTTGCCACAGGCAAAAATTAAACCAGGTAAATATCAAAAATCAATTTTATAGTAATTTTAACAAATATTTTTAGGAACAACATTTTATTATAAAACTCGATTATTTATATATTTTTATAGACTTGAGACATAGAGATAACCGAAAATTATCGAATTGATGAAAGACAAAAACATTTTTTTTCTGAACAAATGTAAACTTTCAAACAAGTTAAGTTTAATTTTATTCATTTATTATTTTTTCTTAGAAATTCATAAACCCAACAGTTCACACTAATAAAAGAATTTCTTAAAGATTGATAGATATACTGTAAAATACAATAATAATATAAAAACACAGTTTTTAATAAATAAATAATAAAAAGGCAAACTAATATCTCAAAATAAAAAATATATTTTTCAAAAATATTGCGAAATCACATTTCAGCTGTGAATGTGCAAATGGTCTTGGAACTATTGGATGTTGCTTCCATGTTGCCGCGATTATTTATTATTTCTTACACAGGAGATATTTGTCGGAAATTTCGACGCCTGCTGAAACATTAAGCACATTATAGTGTTGATTTGGGTATGCGGCCGTATAGAGATAACAGTGAAGGAAGAATCGGCTGCGATTCGGCCAGTGGGTCCAAATGACAGTGGACAATTTTTTTGGTATACCGTTTCGATCCTTATTCGGATCCTCTTCAGATTTATTATTTCTAAAATTACATTCATTATTGTCTTATTTTGGAATTTTGTGTCATGACTGACCTGAATTTGTATGCGTAATTTTTAATCATTTGGTGAATCTTGGATAATATTCATTATGATATTATTGTATCAAGACGGGTCGTTTTTTTGTGATCCTTGGTGTCTGCGAGAGGGAGGATTTTAATATTTTAATGCTTAGTTAATGTTTTTTGCGATACCTTTGTGTACGTGTTATTTACCTACGAATTTTATGTTTGATATTTTCCAAGATTCATTTTTGATCAAAATTAACAATTTTCATTACACAGTGTTTCGAGAACTGAGTAGCGACTGAGTGTTGCCGATTGCCGTTAGTTGTTTTTCTGCCGGACTAGATGTGTTAACCGGTTTTGGACCGGTTTTAAATTGATAAATGTTAGATTTGGTAATGAATTTTCAATTAATGGATGGTAATTTAAGGTTTTTCAGTTGTTATTCAGAGTTTTATTAAATTATTGAATTATATATGCTGCTTAGTTTGTCGATGTCAGTTCTAAAATTGATCGCTTTTGAGTGTGCTTAAATCTGTATCATTTCCAGAATTAATCGCTTTTTGAGCCATTTTTCATTATTAAAAATTTTAACGTCGTCAAATTTCAAATTGTGTTTTAGTTCTATTCCGTGTTTTGCTAACGCTGTGTTTACTGTGTTAGTGTGTTTTAGACTGTTTTTGTGTTCGTTGATTCTCGTTTTTAGATATCTTTTTGTTTGTCCTATGTATTGTGTTGGTTGTTAGTGACTAGTTAATCTTAGCCTTTGTTTTATTACTTTTTCTGTGAAGGAAATTGGGTAACAGTGTTGTGTCATTGTGTTTTTGATTAGTTCAATGTTTTTTTTTATGGAAGGATGCGTGTTATAGTTTTATCGCTGTCTACCAACATCATGATAATTCCTTTTTTTGGCTAATCCTTAAATAAAACTCTGAATAACAACTGAAAAAATTTAAATTACCATCCATTAATTGAAAATTCATTACCAAATTTAACAGTTATCAATTTAAAACTGGTCCAAAACCGGTCAACATATCGAGTCCGGCAAGAAAAACAACTAACGGCAATCGGCAATACTCGGTCGCTACTCAGCTCTCGAAACTCGTTATCGTTTGAATGAATTCGGCCAATTTATGTGTAGGGCTATTAATAGAAGATACGATTGGACATAGCGAATAATTGTGTTTGTGAATTTATGGAAGGCAGTATAATCGTGCTAAATTACAGTTTTCTGCTTTTAAATGTTTCATCTATTATTTTGAGATTTCATCTATTGAAAATTCATTACTAAATCTAACAGTTATCAATTTAAAATCGGTCGAAAACCGGTTAACACATCTAGTCCGGCAAGAAAAACAACTAACGGCAATCGGCAATACTCAGTCGCTACTCAGCTCTCGAAACACCATGTAATGAAAATTGTTAATTTTGATCAAAAATGAATCTTGGTTGACAAAAAACATTAACTAAGCATTAAGATATTAAAATCCTCCCTCTCGCAGACACTAAGGATCACAAAAAAACGACCCGTCTTGATACAATAATATCATGATGAATAATATCCAAGATTCACCAAATGATTAAAAATTACCCACACAGATTCAGGTCAGTCATGACACATAACAACACTTAAGCTTATAATGTAAAATATATTATACAAAATAAGACAATAATGAATGTAATTTTAGAAATAATAAATCTGAAGAGGATCCGAATAAGGATCGAAACGTTATACCAAAAAAATTGTTCACTGTCATTTGGGCCCACTGGCCGAATCGCAGCCGATTCTTCCTTCACAATTAAGCAAATTATAACACTACGATCTCGATTTATGCAGCTTCGATATAAGCAAGAGTCCCCACTATGCGGCGGATATCGATCGACGCGGCACTTGGTGTGAGAGCGGACACGGCTCCCGACTGGTGTGAGATGCGTGTGGACGCACGGGCGATATTTGCGCAACTTCGATTCATGCAAGTGTCTAGCGGTCTGAAGACAACTTAACTTCGTAGAAGAGAGTGGTACAGGCCCTCACTAGAGGGCGAGCCATACTGGGCACAAAAAAAAAAAAAAAGTGTCTAGCGGCAGGGTTGCCAGATTGGGCGATTTGTCGCCATTTGGGCTACCTCGGGCGGCAAAACGGCGACACAAATTTGAGGGAAGTAGCCTGTCGCCCAAATGGGCTACCTCAAATTTTATGTTGGCGATTTTGGGCTACTCAAGTTTTTGAGACTCTGTCTGTGGAAATGCTTCCAATTTATTATCGTCCGACCGATCATTTGGAAGTTCGAACGAAATTATTTTTCAAATATGACCGCGGATTTTTTTTGTCGGCTGGCGCTTTGCGCTTGGGGTGGCTGGGATGACAACTACGCTTTAAGCAAAAGACTGAGATTTAAAAAAAACCCCTTCCCGGTCTTTTCGCGAATGTATGTGAGGGCAAAAGAGATAGAGGGTGCTTTCCATCTACGACACAGAGCTAAGATTTCCAACACATTTTTCACGACAACGACTGTAAGAAGTAAAAAAAGAATAGTTGGACCACTTGCACACATTAATTTCGCAACGGCCACACTTTATTTTTCATCCCATCGCCATCGAGTCATCTTCGAGGCAAATGTGTTAAAAGAGATTTGCGGTTATGTCGATTTCGAATACAAAAATTCACACCTCAAGACATTCAACACATTATTTTTGGCATTGGCGGAGCACAATATTATCAAATTAAGCCTGTCATTGTAGAATACTAGCACGGATACGGCCCCACCGTTTTTTTTTTATTCCATTGAGTCGTTTTCGAGAAAAATGTGTTGAAAGTTTTGAGGTGGGAGTGTTAGTCGGATTCCCATTGCAGATTTTTTCTCACAAATCGCTTCACTACTTTGACATTATTTGAGCGAAATAAAATGGAGCCATTAATCTACAATGACTGTTTGAATATGATGAGATTGTGTTTGGTCCTTTCCAATAAAAATGTGTTGAATGTCTTGAGGTGTGCATGTAATCTCAAAATTTCAACCTAACCTCAAAATATTTTGGACACATTTTTCTTGATGGTGACTTCATAAAATAAAAAACAAGCTGTGGAGCCGCCTGCGTAATTAATTTATGCAGGTGGTCTCATAATTATTTTTTTGTTTGGTTGTGTCGTTCTTGAGAAAAATGTCGTTGAAATTTTAGTTCTGTCTCTCTTGCACTAAAAAATCGGGGGGGAGGGGGGCTCCCCTCAAGACGCACTCTGGCGGCGATTTTGGGCGACTCGCTCCGGCGGCGACTTTGGGCTACTTGGCGGGGGAAATACGGCGACTACGCTCTGAGGGCATCTGGCAACCCTGTCTAGCGGTGCCAGTCCCGCCGCTCTTGCTTAAATCGAGATCGTGGTGTAATAGAGACAGTGTTTCATCTGCCGTTGAAGAAGACAGTGACCAAGACTGATGAAATGTGATTCTGCGATATTTTTGAAAAATTCATAATTTAGGTATGTCTTCCTTTTTATTATTTATTTATAAAAAACTTTTTTTCATGTTGTAATTTTATTTTACAGTATATCTGCGCAGTCTTTAACCAATTCTTTTATTAGCGTGAACTGTTGGGTTCATCAATTTTTAAGAAAAAAACAATAAATGAATAAAATTAAGCTTAAAATTTTTTGAAAGTTAATATTTGTTCAGAAAAAAAATGTTCTCGTCTTTCATTAATTCGATAATTTACAGTTATCTCCATGTCTCAAGTCTATAAAAAATATATAAATAATCGAGTTTTATAATAAAATGGCGTACCGTTTTTTAAATGTTTTAAAATTCATAGTGTTATAGTGAAATATCAAAGGTTTGAAAAAAAAAATTGTTTCATAATTATGCTAAAATTGTATCACGGTTAAAAATTGAAAATGAAAGAAAAATAATGTTTTCTTTAAAGATTTTATAGAGCTATATAGCTCTCAATTCTTTTTCTCGGAGCTATTATCAGCCCCGAAAACATATAAAAAATTTAGATTAATTGGTTTGGTCAATCCTGAGAAAATTTTTTTTTTCTTTTTTTTTACATATTTCCCTCTTTCTTAATAACCAATTGAGTTAGGGATCTGAAACTTTCAGGATCTGATTATTTTATTAGTACCTACTTATGCTCTAAGTATCATTAAAAAACTTTTCGGGGGCAGATTCACCATGCTTATACCCCTAGGGCCTTTTTGGTCATGAGAACGTACCAATTTTTTATATGCTCCTTTCTTTCTACGATATCGTAATAAAACATTGAAATCGACTTTTTCTTATCAAAATAAGAGATGTGTACTATCACGTCAGCATCGGATGTGGTATTGTCTTTTGCAGTTCAGAATTTCCCCCTCTGTGCTATCCTTCTCAACAGCACTCCTGATTCTAGTTTCATTCGTACCGTAAAATTTACTAAACTTTTCAACCGCATCGCGTTTTCTTTCTCCAACTCTTACTATTTTATGCGCAAAAATACGAAAAACTGTCCGGAAAAGGCTAACCCTATAGGGTAAAAAACTCGATTTACATTAACTTTGGGTGATGCCAAATACCTTTTAGGGAGGAGTAGGAAAATTACGAAACATTCATCATTTTCACATATAGATACCATATTTTGTTGAATTAAAAAAAAAAGTCAGATTAAAAAGTGTGCAATTCGTCTAGATTAACCCGTTTGATAATGTGAATTTTCCCTCAAATAGTATCACCAATGAATACTAAAATCTCGCAGTTACAGATAAAAACAAAATTATTACACTTACAATAAAATATATCCTGAGAATATGGCCGAAACACGTGTATTTCAAATGGGGAAATCTACCCTCTTGGTGGGAGGAGTTAGTCTAGATAAAAATCTAAAAAAATTAGGGTATTGTTTTTGAATTATTTGAAGTCGAGTCGAAAATTCGTCCAAGCCCTAAATAAGAACCACCCCAACTGGTACATTGCCGGAGCATTGAATCGGAGGAGTCCTGAATTCATCCCAGGTATCGCGTATGTAAAAAAATTGTATGGAACTTTTTCTTCTACTTTCCAATTATATGTTTTAGTATATTTTGGTTATTATTAGCACATTGTACACTCGTGGTACAGAAATGTTTTGTAAAAAAAAAATGTACAGAGGAAAAAGTGTGTATAAAAATTGTTAAAATATACCTTTGTTAGCCCAGAGTAGAAAAAGAGCTGAAGTTATACCGGACGGTAGGAAATACAAAGCTTGGAAATCTCTGATGTCGTTCTTGTCGCTGGACAGGCAAGGTCGAGCATAAAGACAGAGGCAGCTTATCATGAGGCCAATTCCTGCGATTCCGACAATGAGGCACATTTCGGAATAACTGTTTTCCTCTCTGAGTATAGTAGCAGCGGCGCAAAGACCAACGAGCGGTCCCAACCATAAACCCGAATTAGCATTTTCTCTGCAAGAACATTTTTTAAAATTTGTTTTATGACAGGCTTTTTTTTATCCGTAAATTATTGTCGTTCGTTCGAAAATGCAGTAGCAACGGACAAAGACATTTCGGAGCAAGTTTCATCGAATGATCGGTAAAATCTTACAATTTGAGGAAATTATAACTTTGAAAGAATTTTACTGTATCAGCACGCCGATGGGTGTTGAAAAAATTTTTTAGGTTATATCGCTCGCGGAGCGAAAAAAACAAAGGCGCGTAGATAGGTAAAAAATCTTACCGGAGCTTTATACCACTGAATGTCAATGTTTTTAATATTTTTCCCTCGTAATTCTCGTACGTTGTCGTTAACGCTTCCATTTTCTTCTCATTTGCGGGGAGAAATACTCCATCGTAAATGTCATACAACTTGGATTTCAGCTCCATTATTTTTTCTCTTCAACAAGGAAATTCTCCCATTCACAGTATTCACACCATTCCCACCATTCACATTCACACTTGTTCGAACTGATTTTTTTTTTTTTCACACTGATGATGACGTTGACAAGTCGGTAAAACCAACGAAATCAGACATACATAGAAGCACAGTTCCTACACATTCGGACCACGGTCGTACATACAGGTCCGATATCTCCTATGGTGGGGGGTGACATAGTACTCGAAGCAGTGCCGTCAGAGCGCTGTGATCGAGTGCCATCCTAGTGCCACCATGTGTGAGAGAGAGATAGATGATAGCGCAGTCATTAATTAAGGAGTATTACTATATATTTCACTTTGGCACTCGATAGTAGCGACGGGTGGCACATGCCCCTAGAGGGCGATAGCCAGAAGGAAAAGAAGAAGATAGTAGCGACGTGGCAATAATGTAAACTAAAAGATCCTTCGAATTCTATGTCACCCCCACCACCGAAAGAACAATAGAAGCCTGGTTTATCCAGCGGCCGTAACTTAACTTAGCCGTAACTCTTAAGAAGTTGAAAGTATATATTGCGCTTGTGGCGTTTATGCAGCAATTAGCCGTAACCGTAACCGTGCATAAACGCGACAAGGGCAATATATACTTTTAACTTTCTTAAGTTACGGCTAAGTTAAGTTACGGCCGCTGGATAAACCAGGCTGGAGATATCAGACCTGTATGTACGACCGTGATTCGGACGAACTGAGGTACAGGCGTTAGTTCTGTACCCCAGTAGCTAGAGGCGCTAACATTCTAACAACGTATGCCTGTATTGTACACCAACGGCTCACTGATGTAACACATACATGTTTTTCCGATCACAGCGCCTCTAGCGACAGTTCTTCTCCGAGACTGGTCTCGGATCGAAGCATAGGAACTGTGCTTCTATGTACGTCTGAATTCGTTGGTAAAACCAGCGAACATAGAACTACATGGAAGCGCATGCCCCGTGTTAGCGTTTGGCAGACTTTTTTGGGATGATCGGTAGTTATCACCCCAGCAACTGGCAGCGCTGCTTGTAACGGTGTGCGCGAATACATAGCCACCGTACACCAAGCTGCTACTTCTGTGAAGTTGGCCCACCGATTTTGGATTTATAAATTTTGGAAAATGTAAAGCCTGGTTTATGCAGCGGCCGTAACTTAACTTAGCCGTAACTTAAGAAAGTATATATTGCCCTTGTAGCGTTTATGCACGGTTACGGTTACGGCTAAAGCCTGGTTTATGCAGCGGCCGTAACTTAACTTAGCCGTAACTTAAGAAAGTTGAAATTATATATTGCCCTTGTAGCGCTATGCTGGTTTATGCACGGTTACGGTTACGGCTAATTGCTGCATAAACGCTGCATAAACCAGGCTTAAGTGAACGCTTGACTTGCTGATATATTGGTTCAAGCATATATGTAATACTCCTATATTGCTAGCGCTGGCCGAACCTCTGTGAAGACTTTACGGTGCAGACAATATCGTTCTCTCTCTCTCTGGCTCTTGCAATGCGCAAGCGTGAATGAACGCGGGAGTGCCCCAGCCAGTAACATTTATTCGTAGTGGGTCGCGCGTGCGCAGTGTGATCCCGTTTAAGTGTTCTGTCTCTCTTTTTTGTTTCACCTACCACTTATAGGGAAGCATAGGCCGCTAGTAATTAGGAGTATTACATATATGGGTTCAAGTGGTCGGGTACTGGGACGGGGTCGGGTATTGGGACATTTACCTTAACCAACGAAGATTGAGTTCCATAGAAGCGTACTTCTTACGAGCCACTTGAAGCAAAGCTTTCCACGACTTGTGCAGCCGTGGGATGGCTCTGCGATCGACCTACTATGCCGACTGTCGGTAAAGTCGTCGATACTCCGCCCATGAACCTCGTGTTCTCGGCAACTTCTTAATATCGTTGGGGCTGGCTCCGGTAGCGGCTCTAAAGCTGCCTTTCCATACGGCCATGTAACTTCTCGGCAACTTGCATGTGACGGGAGTCGCATTGCTTCGTCTCCTTCCCCCACGGTCGTACGTACAGGTCTGGAAACTCCGGCGTTTTTGAGCGGTGGGGGGTGGCATAGTTGTTGAGGCAAAAGGGCGACCCTGTGACGAATGTAAGATTCGCCAACAGAATGCGCTACTGCAATCTTCTGCAAATCTCATTATTATTATTATTGTGACTAGTATTACCTACATTATCGATATGAAATGGGATAATGCGCGAAATTGGGAAGCTCTGAGAGGATCGTAATGCGAATTGTGGTGACCAATAATTAGCAAGTAACTAATAATCGTGGAATTATAAGGTTATTATACAATATGTTATAAAGCACGTATGGTTAACGTTATATTTTTACTTACGTTTATGATATTGATTTTTAACGACATTTACGTTTCAACTAAATTTATGCTTTTCTATATATCTTCTATTCGTATGAAACAATGCCTTCTTTAAAACCGTGAATCGACAAAGAAATATATTATTCTCTTTTGCCCATGTTATATTTAAGACATAAATTTAGTAGAGTAAATACTCGTAAAATCTCGAGACGATTTTACGACAAACTAAGAAACTGAAATAAGAATCCTAGCAATAAATATCGGGACCATGTTCCTTTTCGAGTGGCCTATATATAGGTATATAGTCTAGCATCGTAAGCCTGTGGTACGCGCATGCATATGTGGCGTGCGGTCTACGCACAATGCAGCCCTTGTGTGGCCTGCGCGAGAACGCTGATTGGACGCTATGCGCAACGAGAATGTGTGCGTGTCATGTTGGTGCACGATGTAAGATGTATGTGTGTAATGCCCGTGGAGCCTGCGAGCTCTGACTTTTTCTAGCAATGCAACACTTAAGTTTTGAGCTTCGTTGAATGCAGTAAAGACTAAAAAACGCGATCTCATTTGTTAAGGAATAATCTTGAAGACAACTATTTTGGTCAATCGCAATTACGAATAAATATCACTATTTCGAACGGACGATTTGTCTAATTTAATCATCAAAACCTGTTGAATTTCAGCGAGTTTAATTCGACGAATAATAATAAATTCACGAGGTGAGGTTCTGCTCTTTATCGGCAAAGAGCTCACGCGATTCGAAGGACATCGTTGGCTAAATTCAAAGTTCCCGCCGTATCACGCTATTAAAGCGTCACAGTAATTTTTGGTGGCAGCGGTGGGATAGCCGCCGAACTCGTGGATTGTTTTTTATTTATTTACAAATTTTAACAATGAACAGAACTTGTACAAGTGAAGTGCACGAACAAAACATTGCGTCGTGAACGTTGGACACGAGTGAATTCAAATCTCAACGAACTAAGATTTTTCGAAAGCTGATTCCATCATTAAGTGAAAAATCATAATCAAAGGACGTCAATAAACTCATAATAAGTGATTTTATCAAAGAAGAAACGTTTTAAGCGATAAATAATAGTATTATGAAAGTGAATTGTTTTGGACTTTGTAAATTTCGGTAGTGAGAGTTCGCGCGTTTTTACTACAAGGTCGAATAATTGATTATCGATGACATTGTTTTAATAACTGTGTTAATAACTCGAGGAAAACGACCTTTTCCATAAGCTTGACGGACACTTTGCTCTTCTTTCCGCTTTTGTTCGTGGGGTGGACCGAGTAGCTTTACGACGAGAGTGAGGAGGGAAGTGAATAAATCAAGCTTTGACTATTTGAACTGAATTTACAGTGTCTAGTTGAAAATTGATGTTCGATGTTTGGGACTGTATCTAAGAGAAATTTTCATCGCGAATTATTAAATTCGCATGCCGCAACTCCCCTCCAGGGTTTTGGCGTGGTTTTTCACCCGGAGGCTAAGAGTGTATAAGTCTAGAATATACTGGAGTTGTTCACGGTGCTAAAAAGGACCACGCAGTTATTTCCCTTTGGCAACCGTAGGCACGAGAGAAGAAATCGGAAGACAACGGCAACAGCAAGAAGGGCAACGAAGAGGGCTGAAGCGACGGTCAGAACGAGAGGAAGAGAGGACACGTGGCCTTGGGATTATCGTCGGCTTAACAAAGGCGAGGGCTACGAGAGATCGGAACAACGGAACGACCGCCGCAAATCAACGACGAAATTCTGGATTATACACCGAGATCTTCGAAGTAGTAAGTCACCACAGATTTGTTTGTAACGCGTTCCTCTCAGAGTGGTATTATCGAATTTAGTCTGGGCGAAAATATTGTTCTAAACTGATAAGAAGTATATTTAATTAAAAATGACGGATAACGTAGAAAGGGTCAATGAGCCGATGAGTAATTCAGGCGTGGAGGGTAGTAATGTCCCTACAACTCCGCAAGATAATAACATTCAGGAACACGATATTAATGAGAACGGAAATAACAATCGGTCGGAAAATAATCCGCTAAATTTATCGAGAGATGCGAGCTTAATGCCGGGGGTAAGGAGCGATGGGTCGAGTATCGCATCGGAGGTGCGCGATCAGGGGCCTGCAAGCAATACCGCTCCGTTACCTTTGATACCACGTGGTCCGTATAACGTTCAATTACCCGCGAATATTTTTGAACCGACCGCGAAGACGCAGTCGGTTCGTCGGAATTGCCGACGAAGACGTCGGCAATTCATTCAGTTCCGGTAAACGAGCGTGCCGAGGGGTACATGAATTTCAAATCAGCCTTGGAATTTCTGCCAAAAACCTATGATGGAGAAAATATGTCAATTTCAAAATTCGTGCGTGATTGTTTGTATGCGCAGGCGTCGATTCAACCGAAAGAAAGGCCTCTATTGCTTCGCATGATACGATCTCGATTGTGTGGCGACGCTGATCTTTATCTACAAGATCAAGAAATAAATTCACTAGAAGATTTATTGAACGATTTAAAAGCCGCGTTTTCCCCTCACGAGAATGTACAAGATCTCACGGCTATGCTTTCGACAGTAGGACAAAAGAATGACGAATCAGCAGAAGCGTATGGAGTTCGCGTGCGAAAAATTCTGAATAAACTAGTAACCGCGATCGAACACGAAAATGAGCCGGGGATTTCGTATGGAATGATTCACGCTGCTCGTACCTCCGCAATAGTTAATTTCATGCGCGGTCTGAAAAAGGATTTGGAATTGAGAGTTCATATAAAAAATCCAAAAACGCTCCAAGAAGCTACGAGCTTTGCGAAAGCAGCTGAATGGGAAGTTAGTTATCAGTAGACCCTTAATCGAGGAAATAATTTAGCCCAACATGAAAACGCGAAATCGACAAAAAATGACAGTCAGGTAAAACAAAAACCCCAGGGGCGATTTGCGCCATATCGCGGAAAAGGAACGTCACGTGTATTTGCTACCAGTGCTCGTGGTTCAGGTCGTGGTCGTGGCGCGGGACGCGGTAAGCGAAACCATGCAAATGCAACGAGTCATGAGGGTAACGCAAATAACAATCGAAGTTGCTATGTGTGTGGCAAGGTAGGTCACTACGCTCGTGGGTGTCTAAAAAATCGATCAGGGTACGGAAACCAACGTCGTACGAATAAAAAGGAAGAGCCTTCTGCTCGCCCAAATAATGATGAAAAGGCGTCAATCGATTGCTATAATTGTGGTGTCGAAGGGCACATTGCCAAACAATGTCCTGAAAAGAAACAAAAGAACAGCACGAAATTTGGCAAATCCCAAAAGGAAAAGAATGAGACGGAGGCTTTAAACTAGAAAAGGGTTCGATGAATAAGCGCGACTTCGAGCAAACGAAACCCACAGCGCTTGTAATAAAAAGAATTATATTAACGATCAAAACACGGTTTAAAATCGCATCCCCAGTCGTTAACTTGGCAAGCAAAGGTTTTAAAGAGAAACAAACCTCATTTATAATTGATACAGGTGCCGAAATAAATTTGATTAAAATAAAAAGCGTTCAAACGAGCACGGAAATTAATAAAAAAATAAGAGTCACCCTGTACGGAATAGGCCCTGATCCCGTCAAGACTTTGGGTGTGATACATGTCAATATTGAGGATAGAATAATCGATTTTCACTTAATTCCAGATAACTTTGCAATCAAACAAGATGGGCTATTGGGAATGACCTTTTTGTGGGATCAAGACGCTGTAATTTATGTAAGGAAGGGTTTAATAACGTCAAAATTAGGCGAAATCCCTTTCCGCAGGTGCAAGACGTTTCGGATCACTGCTAGATCGCGGCAAATTATTTCTATACCCATAGAGAACGCCGATATAGAGACGGGATATTTACCTCTCGTCAACGCCGGTGAAGGAGTCTTTCTGGGAGAAAATATAGTTAGGCAAATAAATGGTTGTGCTAAAGTTTATTGCATAAATACAAACTCTCGAGACGTAGAATTGACGATTGACGATTGACCAGATCGAGGTCGAACCAGCTGATAGACACAAAACGGCTTTTTCCACTCCATTCGGTCATTTTCATTTCAATAGAATGCCTTTTGGCTTAAAAAACGCTCCAGCAACTTTTCAAAAACTCATGGATCAGATTTTAACCGGATTACAAGGCAATGAGTTATTCGTTTATATGGATGACATTGTGGTTTACGCAAATTCTCTTGTAGAACACGAGAAAAAATTAAAAAGACTATTGGAAAGACTAAAAAATGCTGGGCTCGTTCTTCAACCAGAAAAGTGTAGATTTTTGTGCAAAAAGGTGTTGTATCTCGGGCATGTTATCACAAGAGAAGGGGTAAAGCCAGACCCGAAAAAGGTCGAAGCAGTTATGAATTTTCCACGTCCGAAAAATTGTAAAAATATTAAACAGCTCCTTGGACTTGCAGGCTACTATCGGCGATTCATACCAAATTTTGCCTCAATTGTAAAACCATTAACGTCACTTCTGAAAAAGACAAATGCATTTCAATGGGATCAAGCACAAGAAAATTCATTTCGCGAAATAAAGAAAATTTTATGTTCTCAACCCTTGCTTCAGTATCCCGATTTTACACAACCTTTTGTGATAACAACAGACGCGTCCGGATACGCGCTTGGCGCTGTTTTGAGACAGGGACCTGTTGGCAAGGATCTCCCGATCGCCTATGTGTCTCGCACTCTTAACACGGCAGAGATAAATTACTCGACGACCGAGAAGGAACTATTAGCAATAATTTTTGCCGTAAAACAATTTCGGCCGTATGTGTTCGGACGTAAATTCACTTTAATAACTGACCATCGTCCATTGATCTGGTTGCATAACCTGAAAGATCCTGCCTCAAGACTTGCTCGCTGGAAAATATGGCTCAGCGAATACGATTATGATATTCAGTACAAACCAGGTCGTGTAAACGCAAATGCGGATGCGCTCTCAAGAAACCCGGTAGATCCAGAGAAAATGACCAGTCCAACTCCTGAGGAAACTGATCATCGGGTGCTGATCGTGCATGACCCTACCAGGACCAACGACAGTAACCGACAGTCGTTTGTCTTGTGAAACGACGGTACCCGACGGTCCAACCGTCGGAGTTCATCATTTTACTGTCGGAATGAAAGACAAACGACGTTGGTTACTGTCGTTCGTCCTGGTAGGGGATCCGTTACCCGATGCAGAATCCGATTTCCTTGTTGACGAATATCCAATCGAACGTGTATTTTTATGCACGGACGCGAATGACGAAGTTATGACGAATAACGAGAATGATGATAGCACTGAAACAATAGTCAATGAGAAGAATAATGAAATATGTCGAAAAGGTTGCAAAGAAAATAGCTCCAGTGATGGAGACTCGCGTGAGGGACGTGTGTCATCTCCCGGGATACCAACGTATCCTGGTGGACAAGTTTCGGGTGAGGAGGGCACAGTCGGCTCACGGAGTGGTATCCCTCAAGGTTCGAGGGCTCCCTTTGAGGGAAGCTGTGTAGAGGGAGTGAAGCTCTCTCACAGAGAGAAAATGGTTTCCTTGAATGGTAATGATACTCCGGTATCGAAAGATTCGCGTGAGGGACGCGTGTCACCTCACTTTGAGGGGGGCACGGTCGGCTCACGGAATGGTACGTCGCATGAGGGACGTGTGTCTCCTCCTTCTGAGGTTGGCGCAGTCGGCTCATGGGCTGATGAAAAATGCACAAATGATGCAGAAATACCCCGAAAAGACGTGACTTCACCACGTGCAGAAAAGGAAAAAGAGAAATGTTGTGGAAATGAAAAGAGACATGACAATGAAGTCATCGAAATAAGCCAAGACGTAAAGATAAGGCACAGAAAAAGACTAATGATGGACAATGATGCAAGTTGTAAGAGGAAACGAAGGGTCATTAGTGGACCATGTTTTCCCAAGAAAATCCCAATTTTGAGAGCAAATCCGCGATCGATATTAAGACCTGTCGTCCAGAACAATGGGGACACGCTGGTAATGCGAGATGATAATAAACTGAATTTCGTATCGGTAGATTGCATTTTAACGACTGCTGTAGGCAGAGATTTGATGAATAAAGGCGAATTCAGATTGCAAGACTTGAAGGCAGAGGCACCGGAATTGGGTCAAGTAGTTGTGACCAAAAATAAAAGAAATTACATTTTCCATTTGTTCATTCGAGAAAAGTTTGACGATAAAACATTTATGAAGAACATTGAATTTGCAATGGACGCTCTTAAACAAGCAACACAAGCACTAAATGTGAAAAGCTTTAGCGTGTCGAGAAATGGAAATGGACTGAATAGTATTTCTTGGATCTTGTTAGAGAAAGTTTTTCGAGCGCATTTTGGTGAAGACGGTTACCATATAACCGTTTGTGCAGGAACTGTTCGAACTCCTCCGGAAACGGAACGTTCTTTAATTATTGCTGAAGCTCACGATTCCGCTGTTGGGGGACATAAGGGTGAAACAAAAACTTATGAGCGAATAAGAGAATCCTATTACTGGGAAAATATGAAGGACGATATACATAACTATATTAAAACTTGTAGTTCATGCCAAAAAAAGAAGCTAGTCCGGGTGAAGACGAAACAGCCGATGCAGATTACGGATACTCCAACTAAAGTATTTGAAAAGTGGCAAATCGATATTGTGGGGCCATTACCCACGACCGAATCAGGTAACAGATACATTCTTACCTGGCAAGATTGTTTATCCAAATACTCAGGTGGAATTCCTTTATCCAATGTCGAAGCGCCCACGATTGCTGTCGCCTTTGCAGAAAGCTTTATTTGTTTATATGGATGTCCTAGATCTATACAGACTGATCAGGGTAGTCAATTCCTCAGTTCGATAATGGCCAACATAGCCAAAATCTTCAAAATCAGGCAATTCAAGTCAACGTCTTTTCATCCACAGTCATTGGGATCCCTCGAAAGAAGTCACCATACCTTCGTAGAGTACCTGAAACATTTTTGTACGCAAGTAAACTGGGATCTATGGTTACCTTTTGCTATGTTTTCTTTCAATACTTCCCTTCACGAGTCAACCGGATTTACTCCATACGAAGTAGTTTTCGGCAATAAGGCTAGGATGCCTTCCGAATTCGAAGAAGAAAGAGTACCTTTGACTTACATAGCCCTAGTTGATGATTTGCTCGTTAGATTAACCGAGACGCAGTCAACGGCTGCTGCGAGACTGGAAGCTGCGAAGAGGCGATGCAAGAGATATTATGATCGAAAACTCAACGAGATGAACTTTCAAGTAGGGCAGCATGTCTATTTACTCAAAGAACCGCGAACCAACAAGTTCGACGACCATTACGACGGTCCATTCGAAATTAACAAAATTTTCAATGATCACAATGTTGAACTACAGATCAGTACAAATAAGACAAAAATAGTTCATATGGACAAACTCAAACATGCATTTTTGAGACTGGAAGAGTCGGATGAAAGATTGTAAACGTGTATAAGTCTCTGGAATATTAACAGCGCTTGATGTTCTTGTTAATTTTGAACATGCATATTATTATTTTTGGTCTGATTCAAAACCTATATTATTACTAGCTTACATTTATATTTGTGTTAACATAACCTAAAAACTTACCTTGAATGGTGATCTAACTCTCTCACAGAGAATTATTATATATAAATTTAACCCACGTTAATTTAAATTCTTTCAATTTTATCTTATCTTCTGATCATTATATACGTAGCAGCCCTACCAGGACGAACGACAGTAAACGACAGTCGTTCGTCTTGTGAAACGACGTTATCGACGGTTTCCGACGCTCCAGACCGTCGGGAACCGTCGTTTCACAAGACAAACGACGTTTGTACTGTCGTTCGGGTCGGTAGGGAGCAACTTGTTGATCACTGAATATTAATTATAAACACCATATGTACTCGTAGTCCGCGAACGCGATTCTTCGATTTCGTGAAATCATGGATTCATGGCAAGCGAGAAAAAGTTGTTTTATGAAAACATCTTTTTCAATAAGGGGGAAGGTGTGACGAATGTAAGATTCGCCAACAGAATGCGCTACTGCAATCTTCTGCAAATCTCATTATTATTATTATTGTGACTAGTATTACCTACATTATCGATATGAAATGGGATAATGCGCGAAATTGGGAAGCTCTGAGAGGATCGTAATGCGAATTGTGGTGACCAATAATTAGCAAGTAACTAATAATCGTGGAATTATAAGGTTATTATACAATATGTTATAAAGCACGTATGGTTAACGTTATATTTTTATTTACGTTTATGATATTGATTTTTAACGACATTTACGTTTCAACTAAATTTATGCTTTTCTATATATCTTCTATTCGTATGAAACAATGCCTTCTTTAAAACCGTGAATCGACAAAGAAATATATTATTCTCTTTTGCCCATGTTATATTTAAGACATAAATTTAGTAGAGTAAATACTCGTAAAATCTCGAGACGATTTTACGACAAACTAAGAAACTGAAATATGAATCCTAGCAATAAATATCGGGACCATGTTCCTTTTCGAGTGGCCTATATATAGGTATATAGTCTAGCATCGTAAGCCTGTGGTACGCGCATGCATATGTGGCGTGCGGTCTACGCACAATGCAGCCCTTGTGTGGCCTGCGCGAGAACGCTGATTGGACGCTATGCGCAACGAGAATGTGTGCGTGTCATGTTGGTGCACGATGTAAGATGTATGTGTGTAATGCCCGTGGAGCCTGCGAGCTCTGACTTTTTCTAGCAATGCAACACTTAAGTTTTGAGCTTCGTTGAATGCAGTAAAGACTAAAAAACGCGATCTCATTTGTTAAGGAATAATCTTGAAGACAACTATTTTGGTCAATCGCAATTACGAATGAATATCACTATTTCGAACGGACGATTTGTCTAATTTAATCATCAAAACCTGTTGAATTTCAGCGAGTTTAATTCGACGAATAATAATAAATTCACGAGGTGAGGTTCTGCTCTTTATCGGCAAAGAGCTCACGCGATTCGAAGGACATCGTTGGCTAAATTCAAAGTTCCCGCCGTATCACGCTATTAAAGCGTCACAACCCCTCTACGACGACGAACCTAGCGGTCGGTTCTACAACTACGCAGATATACATATGTCGACATACCCTCTACGACGACGAACCTACCGGTTGATTCTACACTACGTAGAATTTGCCTCACCAATCGAGTCACCCCCCACCATAGGAGTTTCCAGACCTGCACGGTCGTACATACAGGTCTGATATCTCTATTGTTCTTTCGGTGGTGGGGGTGACATAGAATTCGAAGGAGTTTTTAGTTTACATTATTGCCACGTTGCTACTATCGAGTGCCAAAGTGAAATAAATAGTAATACTCCTTGATTAATGAGTGCGCATGCGCCATCATCGATCTCTCTCTCACACATGGTGGCACTAGGATGGCACTCGATCACAGCGCTCTGACGGCACTGCTTCGAGTACTATGTCACCCCCCACCATAGGAGATATCGGACCTGTATGTACGACCGTGCCTTCCCCTATTTCTCTACCGCCCCTATTCACGCATATAAATAATGGCTCAAATGAAGGGAGTGAACTATAGTTGTAATACTAGAAATTATTATTCATGAAAAAAAAAATTTTAAACGCCTGAAAATAGGTCTAAAGCTATTATAAAAAAAAAATCCTTAACGAGCTGGTCTCGATCAGGGGGGTGACATCGCTGGTAGGGTGTCATCTTCGCCCGGGGCATCTTCGCCCGAGTCATGTTCGCCCGAAAGTCACTAGACTTCGATTCCTCGAAACTGGGTTACTGGCACGACCGCTACGTGTCTCTGCAAGCATATTCTGGGCTTTGAGAGATTGAATACGTGATGTGAACCCGTTCATTAAAAAACGAATTATGCCAAGAGCCTTGAAGAGAATGGCGCAGGTCCTCAACAGAAGGCGAGCCAAACCTGTCAAACTAGCACGCTATGAAAAACAATCCGGAGTTCCGGAGTTCTTTGGTAAATAATGCACTTTGAGGTTACGATAATACACACGATCTCTATATTGTTATTATAAAATGCTTGAAAACGAGTTTAAGATTTTTTTTGTAATTATCAATGAAATAAATGTATCTCGCTGCTGCATTACTACGTTTCTGTGCTCCGTTAATATTAAATTGTTATTGTTAATATTAAATTTTTTAAAGTAATGAAACTGTTTATTATAATTGTCGATGAAATAAAACTCGCCGCTGTATTTCTGTGTTCTGCACATTTATTATTTAAGTTATTAAAACCAAAAATGTTTCTACATTATTCGCTGATACACCTTTGTCAATGGCACCTAAAATTCGACTAATTATATACATAGAGACATATTTAGACTATACACATTTTCATCGTTATCATCATTATCATCGTCATCATCATTATGATCGTTATCATCGTTATTAACGTTATCATCATTATCATCGGTGATAAACAAATTAGAGAAAAAAAATCAAATTACTCGTTCGAAATCGTCGCGGTGTGGTGACGAAAGATTTCCGTTCTGTCGGCAGACTGCACGGGACACAAAAATTTGGACATCGGCATTGGACTCGGTGACTTCAGTATCGATACCAAAAGTGGAATAGCCAGTGGTACTATTGAACTCATTAAAATCGACACTTACAGTACGTATCTCATTCCTTTTCCTCACAATTTTGCGAGTTTTATTCCCAAATTGCGTGACACGCCTTTCTCGTATCATTAAAACTCATGAGTAAGCTCAAAATTCAATAATTTCTCATGATTTCCGTACATATCCGCGAAGAACCCGGTACCAAACCTGATCACCCGCTCGGCCTGTAAACTATTCGCTCTTGAATTATGGGTCTATATGGGAATGAGAGTTCTCATGTCAAGAGTATATCGTCCCTCGATGTAACCTTGCGCGACGAATGGAAGATCAATCGTACAAACAGCGGTGACGAATTTATGTCTACAAGACGACCGGCAATCATATTCATAGACGGTGATCTCGGCTGGGACCAATAATGATAAGGAAATCAACGACTCCCGATTTGCTAAAAATGTTTTACAAATTCGACGAGTTCTGCAGTCAACAATTCAGAAGTATCAAGCGAGTTTTCAGTTCATTGCAACCGAGACATCAGTGTGCCAATAGCAGTAGCTTCAAGAAGACACAGCGAAATAAAAGATCAACCGTGGAGGGTAAAACTCACTTTTTCTTTTTCAAATATAATTCTGATCCTCATATTTCGAAATGTGTAGAAAATATTTCTCCGAAACGTGTGTGCATGTGGGTACAAAAAATGCCAAAAATATGAGGAAATATGAGAAAGTATATTCAATTGCAGTGTGATATTAATCACTTTTTATTTCTTTTTACAAAGGACCATGGACCGGCGTGTTTAGGCACAAGTGGCCAGTCTACAATTGGGCAGCCTGAGGTTTTCCTTACCGACAAACGACACTGTTTTCGGTGGTTCAATGGAATTGCACAGTTTTCAACATCAGTCTCGCTTGTTTTCATTATATTAACTTCAAGAGGAAAAGTTGGGTTCGGTTTTCCCTCAAGGAGCCGTGCATAAGTTTCGCGACCGAGGTCCTGTAGAAAAAACTCCCCTGCGGCGAGCACGATATCTCTGGATTGGATAATCTAGAATAAAAGAATAAAAAAGATTCCTTTGATAAGAGGTATAATGTAGTATTTATTCAAAGGAATAAGCAAAATATTAATTTTTAACATAATGTTGGCTTCGGAAAAAAAAATGTGATTTTTGATGAAAATATTTGCCTTAAATTGTTTATAAAATGAAAAATATTTATCAGTGAAAGAAAACCTCCGATTAATTACTTAGAAATATATTTATAGAGCTTGTGTAAAAATTTGAGTCTAATCTGTTATGCCGTTTTTGAGAAATCTTGATTTTCTGTTTATACACTTAAATATCTGTACATTACGAAACTAAAATGTACAAAAAATCGATTTTTTGTAAATCCTGACTGCGTATTAAAAAATGCACTGCGATACTTCATTGGTGAATTTTGTAGGCGTAAAATTGACGTTTTTACTATTTCGACAGCGTATCCATTAGTAAATTCGATAATTGTACATGAATTTTAGAATACACATTATACAAGGATTTTCTTTATTGCCCAAATTGCTAGCTGATTTTTCCTAAAAACAACTTAATGAAATAAAAATAGAATAGGGGGTTTGCCTTTGCTTATTTGTTGGACAACTATTTACTGTTTATTCCATCAAGCCATTTTTCAATTATATTTAAATGAATTTGAAAGATTTTGAGGTCATGTTCATCTTTATTATCGCTGTGAATGTTCTTTTATGGATTACAAAATTACAATGTTTATTTACAAGTAATCATGGATTATTTGACAAAACTGTGGCCTGATTATATAAAACTATATGTAGCTTTAAATGCAAGGAATATCGATGGACATTTTTTAAGGCGCAATGTTTCTGCTATATCTGATTAACGATATTTTTCCTTTCGCAGTGTTTTTCGGCAGGTGCTAAAATTGGACAACACAAAGATGATCATCCCTCTCAATTTATGGTACGTTTCTCTTCCATTCTCCCATTTTTTTCGTGATTCGATGAAAAAAAACTGATTTCGATAATGATGAATTACAAAAATGTAATTATAAAATAAAAAGAAATCATAATATCCCTTATGGAATCTCGAAAATTTTAAACTCAGGACACAATTGTTTTCAGATGTTTTTGCTTGAAAAAAAAAAAAATTAAAAATTTTGAAAAAAATAAAAATATCCATAATTGAAAAATTAATTTACGCAATTTCATTTTCACAGGACTCTGGTACAATTAGCATATTCAATGGAAGAGGCAATTGGATAGCCAGAGAACATCTCAGATTACTCGACGCCATCGAACAATTTGGCTTTGGCAATTGGGAGGATATCAGCAAACATATCTAAGAAAGAACCCCTGAAGGTTCGTCATTTATTTAATTTCGAATCTTATTGGGAACAAATTAGATTTTCAAGTTTCACGTCGAATAATTCGTACCCACAATTCTATATAATCTAACGCCTCATTTTAATGTCTATTTATGTTCTTTTTTTTTACAGAGGCGAAAGAGGAGTACATCGTCAGATATCTCGATGGAAATATCGAAAAACACACGTGGCCACCAACAGAAAGCTACAGACCAAATCTCACCGATCAAACGAGCTCCGATCATGGTCCGTTATCGCCGGATCTCACCTCGAGGCTGCCGCCTTTGGACATTACACCGGAGGAAGCTACCAAACTCGGTTACATGCCACAACGCGACGATTTCGAACGAGTAATTTGATTTTTTTCTCTAATTTGTTTATCACCGATGATAATGATGATAACGATGAAAATGTGTATTGTCTAAATATGTCTCTATGTATATAATTAGTCGAATTTTAGGTGCCATTGACAAAGGTGTATCAGCGAATAATGTAGAAACATTTTTGGTTTTAATAACGTAAATAATAAATGTGGAGAACACAGAAATACAGCGGCGAGTTTTATTTCATCGACAATTATAATAAACAGTTTCATTACTTTAAAAAATTTAATATTAACAATAACAATTTAATATTAACGGAGCACAGAAACGTAGTAATGCAGCAGCGAGATACATTTATTTCATTGATAATTACAAAAAAAATCTTAAACTCGTTTTCAAGCATTTTATAATAACAATATAGAGATCGTGTGTATTATCGTAACCTCAAAGTGCATTATTTACCAAAGAACTCCGGAGCTCCGGATTGTTTTTCATAGCGTGCTAGTTTGACAGGTTTGGCTCGCCATCTGTTGAGGACCTGTGCCATTCTCTTCAAGGCTCTTGGCATTTAATTCGTTTTTTAATGAACGGGTTCACATCACGTATTCAATCTCTCAAAGCCCAGAATATGCTTGCAGAGACACGTAGCGGTCGTGCCAGTAACCCAGTTTCGAGGAATCGAAGTCTAGTGACTTTCGGGCGAACATGACTCGGGCGAAGATGCCCCGGGCGAAGATGACACCCTACCGACATCGCTATCTATCCCTGTACTGCAAAAGTGGTCCACTTTTGGCAATGGGTTCTTAGTTCCTCTCGTTCCTCTACGTGGCGCTAGTTGTCACGCGGGAGCACAGAGAGGGAGATCCGGGAGCCCACGGAGCTCTAGGAGGGGAGCGTTTGTTGACAATTAGCAGCTTTGAGGTTACGGAGGTTTACGAAATTTTTTTGTGTTTATATGCCTCGTGCTCATGCGATTATGCCATCGTGCATCGTACCTGGCTGCAATTCGGGATATCGTGGAAACCCCGAAAAGTGGCATTCTTTTAGCATACCCCGAGATCCTCAAGCCGTTAAATTATGGAAAAATGCAGTAAAGCGATCGGATAGTGATTTGAAAGCAGGGAGTGCGGTGTGCGAAAAACATTTTCGAAAGGACGAGATTCTTTGGTAACGTAACAGATCACGATTACAGCATGCCTGCGATTGCTGATTATGTCATGTATTGTTTCACTGCACATTTAACAAAACGAATTTCCAGTACAATCAAATGTTTGCAATGCAAGGAAGCTTTAACGCAATCTGAGGCAAGCGGTGTCATTCTTCCAGAAGCTTTATTATATAACTAGCAACAACGTGGTGGCTTGATCCATCCGAATACAAAATTGTATAATTTCGTTATTTTTCTGGAAACCTGTTTTCAAAAACATTGTGAGTCTTCCAATATATTCGAGAACGTTTTGGAAGACGTCTACGATTATAAAGGATTGTCATTTCCTTGTGAAACTCATGCTCACGATATTTTTTGTGAAATCCTCCAATGTTTTTTGACACTGCGTATGCAACGATATTGTGCACGTATAAATGCTGAAAAAAAAAGAAAATCAGGAAAAAAAAAAGTCTCTAAATTTTGTAAAACTTGAATAAAAACGATAAAAACAAATATTTCTCTGCATATTTTTATTTTTTTTCGTTGACCTCATAGATTATATAGGTTATATATAATATTCGAATGCTTTCAATTGCTTTCAATCCCTTCAATGCATTTCGAGCGCGCGGAGGAGAACGAGGAGAGGCACTGACCCCCCACTCTGCCACTGACAGCTGCAGTGGGTGCCTACTAGCGCTACGAGGGACGAAATTTGGTGTTAAAAAAGTACTGGGATTTATGTGCCCATTCCAGCGGTCTGATGTCACCCCCCTGGTCTCGAACGTAGGCACACGATGCAGACATCACACGAGTCCCCACTTAGTGTCCTTTATCGATCTGGTGCGAGAGAGAGCGTTATATCCTCTCAAACGGGAGCGAGAAAGAAAGCATGAATACCCTGACATGTGAGTAGTGTACATGAGCGCACACAAGCACAGGCGCCGGTGGCGCTATCTAGAAAGTTGGGGGAATCTACCCCAACTTTCTTTGCTTCAAACGGGCTGCAGGCTGTACACCTCTATGGAACTCAATCGTCGTTGCCTTAACCCAGTGCAGCCAGATCGGGTGTAAAATCGACCCCCACTCTGCGGCTTTGCACGGTGCCACACAATGATGGCCGCCCGTGCCTGTGAGCGAACGACGTTCGTGTCGCTTCGGGAGAGCCGAGCGCGGCCGAAGCGTCGACCCCTCGCGCGCTGTTGTTCTCCCACCCCATGGCGTCAGATATACGAACACACGTAGAAGTCGCACGTCCGTGTGCGACTACAATGTAAGCCGAAGCCGAAGCTGCCGAGGGCCCGAGGCTCCGCGGAAAAACGCGGTGAGACTCGAGGCGTGACGTCACCCGGGATCACGAGCGGGTTTTTTTTAATTTAAATGATTTTTTCCCTCGGTGCTCTCCGTTATCAATGAAAACGGAAAAATTTATCGGGGAACATTATAAATTATTTTTCAGTTCATACGTCGATTGAAATGTAATAATAATAAATAATAAAAACATTTTTCTTCAAGAAATTACTTACGACTTATTTACAAGCGATCCTAAATAAATAATTTAAAATGGAATTCAAATGTAAACCTCTTTATGAATTAAATTATTTCTTTGAAATAATTTAAATTTAAATTTGAATTTAAATATTTTTACGAAAAATGTTTTTACGAAAAATATTCCTTGGTGACAACAAATCAAACCAAACATTTAAAAATATTTTATAAATTATTGTTATTCGATTTTTCAGCACTTGAATCCAGTGTCAGAAACCTGCCAGCGACGAAAAATTATTAACACCCTATTATATAGTATTCGATTTTTTTAAATTTAATATAAACAGTAAATAGTACATGCAACATTTTTCATATTGCATATTGCACGTACATACCTCATTATTCAAACAATCTTGATGTACAAGAAAATAGCAAGTAATTGTAAGTGTCGAGAGAGCGGCGTGGATAGTGTGCTCGCTCACACTCTTGAGGGTGCGGGTTCGATCCCATCGCCTGCAATTTTTTTTTTTTAACATACATTTTTGGAATTTTTTTTTTAAATATGGTGAACTGTTCATTTCCGGAACAACCACCATAGATGGAACATTTTTTTTAAAATTTAAATTTAAATTTCTCAACTCTTGATGAAAATAAATATTTTACTGTAGGTTAAAACGAAACAATACTATTCTAAAAATCTCAGGATCTTTTAAGATTAATAAAAGATATTATACAAAAAAAATTAATGAAAAATGTAATGTTAATCGTGGATTTGCACGATTTGTAAAAATTCAGGAATTCATTTTTTTAAAAAATAAAAAAAAACCTCTCAGGAAATTTCAGGATCTTTTAAGATCAGTGCAAGGTATTTTATTCAAAAAATTGAACCAAAAATTTAATGTCCAGCTAGGATTTTCTCGATTTTTGAAAATTTAAAATTCTCCTAATTCATCATTTTTCAAAAATTTTTTCCGGAATATTTTTTTGGTTCAATTTTTTGAATAAAATACCTTGCACTGATCTTAAAAGATCCTGAAATTTCCCGAGAGGTTTTTTTTATTTTTTAAAAAAATGAATTCCTGAATTTTTACAAATCGTGCAAATCCACGATTAACATTACATTTTTCATTAATTTTTTTTTATATAATATCTTTTATTGATCTTAAAAGATCCTGAGATTTTTAGAATAGTATTGTTTCGTTTTAACCTACAGTAAAATATTTATTTTCATCAAGAGTTGAGAAATTTAAATTTAAATTTAAAAAAAATGTTCCATCTATGGTGGTTGTTCCGGAAATGAACAGTTCACCATATTAAAAAAAAAAATTCCAAAAATGTATGTTAAAAAAAAAAAAAATTGCAGGCGATGGGATCGAACCCGCACCCTCAAGAGTGTGAGCGAGCACACTATCCACGCCGCTCTTTCGACGCTTACAATTACCTGCTATTTTCTTGTACATCAAGATTGTTTGAATCATGAGGTATGTACGTGCAATATGCAATATGAAAAATGTTGCATGTGCTATTTACTGTTTATATTAAATTTAAAAAAATCGAATTCTATATAATAGGGTGTTAATAATTTTTCGTCGCTGGCATGTTTCTGACACTGGATTCAAGTGCTGAAAAATCGAATAACAATAATTTATAAAATATTTTTAAATGTTTGGTTTGATTTGTTGTCACAAATGAATATTTTTCGTAAAAACATTTTTCGTAAAAATATTTAAATTCAAATTTAAATTTAAATTATTTCAAAGAAATAATTTAATCCATAAAGAGGTTTACATTTGAATTCCATTTTAAATTATTTATTTAGGATCGCTTGTAAATAAGTCGTAAGTAATTTCTTGACGAAAAATGTTTTTATTATTTATTATTATTACATTTCAATCGACGTATGAACTGAAAAATAATTTATAATGTTCCCCGATAAATTTTTCCGTTTTCATTGATAACGGAGAGCACCGAGGGAAAAAATCATTTAAATTAAAAAAAACCCGCTCGTGATCCCGGGTGACGTCACGCCTCGAGTCTCACCGCGTTTTTCCGCGGAGCCTCGGGCCCTCGGCAGCTTCGGCTTCGGCTTACATTGTAGTCGCACACGGACGTGCGACTTCTACGTGTGTTCGTATATCTGACGCCATGGGGTGGGAGAACAACAGCGCGCGAGGGGTCGACGCTTCGGCCGCGCTCGGCTCTCCCGAAGCGACACGAACGTCGTTCGCTCACAGACACGGGCGGCCATCATTGTGTGGCACCGTGCAAAGCCGCAGAGTGGGGGTCGATTTTACACCCGATCTGGCTGCACTGCCTTAACCCAGTAATTCATAACCCCCTAACGATTTCGCGTCGATTATGACCGAATAGAATCGAATTCGTGTTTAAAAAAAACTGTTCGGCCAAGTTCACGCGTAAATTTTGATTTCGCGATTTTGAAAAGATTACTGACTTCCTAAGGTTTTTATTAAGCCTGGTTTATCCAGCGGCCGTAACTTAACTTAGCCGTAACTTAAGAAAGTTGAAAGTATATATTGCCCTTGTAGCGTTTAGACACGGTTACGGTTACGGCTAATTGCTGCATAAACGCCACAAGGGCAATATATACTTTTAACTTCTTAAGAGTTACGGCTAAGTTAAGTTACGGCCGCTGGATAAACCAGACTTTAGACTCCCAATTAAGCCTGGTTTATGCAGCGGCCGTAACTTAACTTAGCTGTAACTTAAGAAGTTGAAAGTATATATTGCCCTTGTAGCGTTTATGCAGCAATTCCTTAGCATTACTCGTAACCGTAACCGTGCATAAACGCTACAAGGGCAATATATACTTTCAACTTTCTTAAGTTACGGTCAAGTTAAGTTACGGCCGCTGCATAAACCAGGCTTTACTCCATAACGATTCCCTAACGATTAGAACAAGAAAAAAGTCAAATAATCAAATTTGTCGTCTTTAGGTTGGCAACACTGCGCTGGTCTCCGGGCGCTGAAAAAACAGCTGACCGATGACACCCCCCGAGGTATCATGAGCCACGGCTGCTATTCGCTATTGTAGTGTGTTTTGGTGTGCTTTGTGGACCGTGGATAAAGTGCAACAGCAATAGTAATCAGAGTGATCTAAATAAAGGAGGTGTAGATGAGTTAGCCCCAGTTAGCCCGGAGTTAGGGCTGCCTCATCCATTTTCAAGCGAGGGGCCTGTGTTACACTTTCACTAAGAACATATCCACTTGTTTCGACATTAATATATATTGTTTGAGTCGGGATGTGAGGTTCGATGTAACGGAATCATGCACGGATGTGCTGCCTGAAAAGGTTCTCAACACAGAGTGTTTCATTGTTTGTCGGTACTTATTTCAATCTGCAACCGAAGATCATCAAGAGAGCTCCAGAGCGCCAAATCGTACAACGGATAATTTTAGTCTGAAAAACGAAAGTGAATTTTTTCTAAGGTTACCTCAGCTATCAATGAGCTGTCCTGGCTACTTGTCCTATTACTTGTGTATTATTTTACAGAAATAAGTGTCTAAAAATGAAACAATGATGCCTATAAAAGATAATCAGGACGTGGCGTGCTTCCTGGTAACAAAGCACTCCTGGAAGGGAAAGTAAGAATAAATCATGGGAATTACTGCTATAATTTTTGTGTTACGTTTTATATTATTGGTTACTTTCAATCACAGGTATAAGAGAATATTTTCTATTGGTTCAATGGGAATAACAACTTACAATCCGGGCAGTCTGGAGGTTACGAACAAATGGGAATATGCAGATTTTATCAATGTTCAGCCCTTAAACAAGAATCCGATGGGTTTGCATGAATTCAGCATAACAATGAGAAAGGATCGCAAGGTTGACACAATGAAATTCAGTTCGGAGCACAGATCTTATCTGCTGACAGAGGCTCTGAGGTTCCGAAGTCAATTTGCTGAAAAACCAAAAGAGCATTCCGTAAGTTCCATCCACTAGAAATTAGAATGTGTAGATATTATAAAGTTGAGGAATAAATGAATTAACATTCTTTGCTTTTAGAAAATAAGTTTGCATACGTCAGAAATTTTGTATCTTTAGGATCGCAAATTTAAGTATGTAAAAACAATTTTGGAAATAGCAAAAATTCAAATGGTCGATAGTTTTTGCCAGACCCTGATGCAAGTAGTTACGATGCATTGATACGATTAAATTCCATTTTATGCAGAGGTATCAAGCATACAAACATCATTGGTCGGATACTCGACTGCCGGTTGTATTGGAAGTAACGCCTTACAGTCTTGATCAATTGGATCCAGCTACGAATAAGCCTCTGGCTAGTTACTATTTCAAGGATTTCGAGGGCCTGGCTATGATGAAAGATTACACGAATGGATTTGTTATAGTGTCAGGAGGTTTTGGTCGTTTGCATCTTTTTGCTTCTCAGCAAATAGAAGAAATAAAGAGAAGAGTCGTGGAATCGGCTATGACGAATCTTGGTATAAGCATAAAGGTATTGAAGGAGCCGATAACACTGGATGAATTCATTGGTCAGAGATTGGGTAAATACAGCATCGACGAGCACATAACGAGCGTATCGGAGTTCACTGTTCACAAAATATCATCCCGACACTCAGATCCTCAGCGACGTACTCTGTGTCTCTCAGATACATGTTTGCTTGAGAGAGATCCGCAGACTTATAATATCTGTACACTACAACCACTGTGCAATGTATTTGCTCTCGTACGAGACTACGGTAATCCGCAATTATTTACGATACAGTATCTCAATGGCGAGATGCGCAGTTACATGGCAACTGACAGAGATTCTCTACTTGCGTCTGTGCTCGATGGCGTGAGAGCATCGGGTAACAGAGATGTTTATGTTACAATGAGTCCCATTGCTCGAGGCAAAAGACTCGCTCCTTTGAATTCACCTGTTGACGAGGAGGTAGAAACTTATCATCTAAAGTTCATTCAACAAACGCCCGGTACTCGAAGCTTTGTCGAAATATTGGAGCGTTTCAATGCGAATATTCCCTACAGTGGACTTCACTACTCTTACACTCAAGATGTAAGGCTCGACTTGAATCTCATCTGTCTATTTACTATTGGTGTCAGTATAGAAATTTAAATTCTACATTCCTCAACCATAGACAAAATATTTCAACGTTACTAAATGATATTTTTCGTTAATACCTTGAACGTTATAGTAAAATTCCGTAAAATTACATAAAATTTTTATCATGAAAGTTCGTGAAAATTTGTGTACAATATCATGAAATAGAAACATTATTTGGGTTGGTGTCCAACGGCGCACAGATATGTCTCACGTATTTTACTGTCACGAGGTCACTGGTGCCCGTTGTGACACTGTGAATACAAGACACGTCCAGTCACCGGTGACCTACATGGCGTTCAAAGTGTTGATGCACGTTTTATTTTCTCTGTCTTTCCTGGTTAGTATGTGTTTGCGAGTTTGCAGAATAACATGGGTGCGTACTTGTGGGTCTGATGTAGAGATAGTGTGTTTTTGTTTTTAATCGGAAAGTTAAAATGAGTTGGCATAAAACTTGGTGCACAGATGATCATCATCGTTTATTTAGTATGTTCGAATAAAATCTTACGTGTGATTTTCTGTCCAGGGTTTGAAACCGATTGACTGGACTGTGACGAGTTTACAGCTAAGGGTGCACAAGATGATGAATGACTACTTGCAGGGACTCTTCACCGAGAACAAAGACAAAATCATCCTGGCGGCATTGAACGTTCTGGTGAGCCGGGAATTGGAAAACAATATCGAGGTCGAGGCTCAATTTCACGCCATACGAAGACTCGTTGCTAGTAAAGTTGGGTTCATGGCTTTCACGAGTCTAACGGGTTTTCGCGAGGCAATTGGAAATAAAGTCGTGAAGGCTCTAAAACGGCAGGAATGCGGTGTAACGCAAGCGGCTATAGACTGTATTTGTGCCTTGATGCAGCCTATGCTCGTTGACGATTGTGACTTGCGACAGGAACAATTGAACAAGAGTAGTCTGTTGAGCAGTACAAAGTTTTTAGAAAGTCTCCTTGACATGTGGATCGCTCATGTGGTAAGCAGTTATTGGTTTGATACAGCGATCTTTCGGTACGTAATTTTACATTACAACCTGTGATAATTCTAGTTCCGTGTATTTCGGGAGATGAAAGAAGCTTGGATAACTTTTGTACCGTGATTAGCGAGGGAAGGCGATCATTTGATTTCTCCGGCAATGACAATGATTAACCGTCTCTAATTACATTACAGAATCACGGTACGGGTGCTCTAGTGGTCTCGGCAATGCTCGATCTTCTAACTTTTTCACTGTGTGTTCCATACAGTGAAACAACTGATGGAAAACACTTTGATAATTTGCTGGAAATGGTCGCTTCACGAGGTAGATCGTTATTCAAACTCTTTCAGCACCCATCTTTGGCGATCGTAAAAGGCGCTGGTTTAATAATGAGAGCGATAATTGAGGAGGGAGCTCCAGAAGTTGCGGCTAAAATGCAAGAATTGGCTCTCGCCGAGGGTGCTTTACCTCGTCATTTACTCAACAGCTTATTCACCGTTGGAAGTGATGGTCGAATGTTGACTCATAGACAACTTTGTAGACATTTGGTCGGATTGTGGGTAACGGGACATCCAACGGCTATGGGTTTACTCAAAAGAATTGTGGTCAGTGTTTTTATCCGTCATTCTTCCTTTTTAAAGCTTAAGCATCATATACGTATGGTAGAAGTACGAGGTTGATATTCTTTTCAGCCGTGCGGTCTTCTCAATTATTTAAATTCTGAAGACAAAGTGCCTGATTCGTTTCTTGAAGAGGAACGACTTAACAATCGTGACAACTTAAAAATGGCTATTGCACAGGCGTCCAAAAACAAAAAAGGTCCACAATGGATAGCCATAGAACGTCAGATGAGAGTGATGGAGAGACATTTGGAAAATGCTGTACAGCACTGGGGTGCTCGTATAGGATTTGAAAGACGAGAAAAGATTAAAGAGCGACCAATAGTACTTCGAAAACGGCGAGAAAGGATTAAATCTGAAGCCAATTGGAAACTCTTTTATTACAAGTTCAATCAGGATCATACGATGCCAAATCTGATTTGGAATCATAAAACAAGAGAGGAACTTCGAACTGCACTCGAGAATGAGATACGAGCATTTACATCTGATAAGGATTTGTCAGGGGGTACATTGATTGCGTGGAATCACCGCGAATTCGAGGTTCAATACCATTGTCTTTCGGATGAAGTAAAAATCGGTGATTATTATTTGAGGCTTCTTTTGGAAAAAGATTGTCCCGATAGTCCGATAAGAAAATCGTGCGTACTTTTTTTTCGCGTTCTCAACATAGCGACGGTTATTTTCGGAAGTTTTGTTTTCTGATCGAAATGTTGATTGCAGGTATGAATTTTTCAATGACTTATATCACCGATTCCTCCTGACGACCAAGGTGGAAATGAAATGCCTTTGCTTGCAAGCAATGACAATCGTTTATGGTCGATATTATGAGGACATTGGACCTTTTTCCGATACGAAATATATCGTTGGGATGCTCGATCGTTGCACTGACAGAACCGAACGTGACCGATTGGTCATGTTCATTAACAAGTTGATATTGCATAGAAGAAACGTCAAAGATATTATGGACCAAAACGGGTCTCGTGCGCTCGTTGATTTGTTAACTCTTGCGCATTTGCATACGTCGAGGGCAGTTGTTCCGACTCAAACGAACGTTATAGAAGCGGGTCCGGAGCAAGATAGAGCTATGGAAAAAGAATGGTACTACAATGAAGGGGAAAAGAGAAAAGGTCCAATAAGTTTGGCGGACTTAAAGGAGCTCTATGAGACAAATAAAATTACGCACAAAACTAAGGTGTGGGCTCAAGGATTGGATGGTTGGAGGATGATGTCTCAAGTACCACAATTAAAATGGACTTTGGTAGCAAAGGGTAATCCTGTGATAAACGAGAGCGAACTGGCTACCTTGATACTCAATATTCTCATAAGAATGTGCGAGTATTATCCAAGTCGCGATACTGATAACGCGGTCATAAGACCATTGCCACGAGTAAAAAGACTTTTGTCTGAGCTTCAGTGTCTCCAGCACGTTGTACAACTTCTACTAACCTTTGATCCTGTCCTCGTTGAGAGAGTCGCCACGCTTATCTGCGAGATTATGCGTGATAATCCGGATCTTTCTAAAATATATTTGACGGGTGTTTTTTACTTTATACTTATGTATACAGGATCCAACGTTTTGCCCATTGCCACTTTTCTTCAATTGACCCATGCTAAACAGGCATTCCGTGGTGACGAAGTGGTTAGTATAAAAAAAATTTTCTTTGTACTCTAAAAAAGCTTGAACAATTAATAACAAAGAAAAAAACTATCGGGCATACCGATAGACCCCATCTTCAGATATTATGCAAAGGAGTATTCTCGGTCAATTATTGCCCGATGCAATGGTTAGCTATCTCGAGAATCATGGAGCTGAAAAGTTTGCCCAAATATTCCTTGGAGATTTCGACACGCCCGAAGCTATATGGAATTCAGAAATGCGACGTATGCTTATTGAAAAAGTTGCCGCACATATTGCCGATTTTTCACCGAGATTGCGTACTCATACGATGGCGAGATATCAGTATATAGCCATACCGGCCGTAAGATATCCACAATTGGAAAAGGAATTATTTTGTCAAATATTCTATCTTCGGCATCTTTGTGATACCGTCAAATTTCCGTTGTGGCCCATTCCAAACCCGGCACGTTTCATCATTATTTTTCGAATATTGTATGCTTCAGATGTCTACATTGAAAAAAAACCGTTTTTTTATAAAGTTTGTTTCGTATTATAGGTACAACTGCTAAGGGACGTTTTGGACGCTTGGAGGAAAGAGGTCGAAAAGAAACCCCCGATTATGACAGTCGACGAAGCGTACAAGGTACTTGGTTTGCCAAGTGGTAAACAACACAACGAAGCTAATGTACGGAAATCGTATTATAAATTAGCCCAAATGTATCATCCTGACAAAAATTCTCAAGGAAGAGTAAGTTGCAAGTTTTTTTTCAATAGTGTCTCGGAACTGTTGAAGGTATTAATTTTTCACGACTCTTGCTCTCTGATATCGAAAATAATTTTTTCTGCACATTCCCAGGACAGATTCGAGGCCGTGAATCAGGCGTATGAATTTCTATGCAGTCGAAGTTGCTGGACCACTGACGGTCCAAATCCCGACAATATCGTTCTCATTTTGCGAACACAAAGTATTCTCTTTGAGCGTTACAGTGATGAACTGAAACCGTATAAATACGCAGGTTATCCTCAATTGATTAAAACAATAAAGCTCGAAACTGAGGACGATCAATTATTTTCGAAATCAGCACCGTTGTTAGCAGCTGCGAGCGAATTAGCGTATCACACGGTTCATTGTTCCGCCCTCAATGCCGAAGAATTGCGGAGAGAAGGAGGCTTGGATGCGTTGCTCGAGGCGTACACGAGATGCGTTTCAGTTTTAAACAAATCAAGTAAACAGAGTGACGTAGCGGTTCAAGTTTGCATTCATATAACCCGGTGTTTTGCTGTAGCTGGTACATTCCGAGGATGCCGCGAAAAGATAGTAGAACTTGCACAGTTAATCAAAGATCTTTGCAGGATATTGCATTTCAAGGTATACCCTGAATACCGCTTTTGTATTCTTCCTAGTTACGGAATGCCTACAATAATGATAATGCGGCTGACAATAATTAATTGCAGAATTTGACGAAATTATGTTCGGTAGCAACCGAATGCATATCATCTCTCGCGACTGACAGTATACTGCAGATGCAGTTGCTTCAATCTGGTGCACTGTGGCATTTACTTTCCTTCATGTTCAATTACGATTATACACTCGAAGAAGGAGGAGTCGAGAGAAATGAAGATGACAATCATCAAGAGGTTGCAAATAATTTGGCAAAATTGGCCATACGGGCTTGTGCTCGATTAGGAGGATACCTCAGTGGTGATAACGAAACTCCTTCGAATCCCGTAACGGTTGCTGCTCTTGAAACCCTTCTGACGCCATACCTCGCGCGACAACTTGCCAATGACAAGCCTGAAGAAATATTGAAAACCCTAAATTCGAATTGCTTGAATCCATATTTGATATGGGACAACGCAACGCGGGCTGAGCTCATCGAGTATTTGGAACATATGCGAGAAGAGAGGATTGATGATGGTAGAAGTTTGGAGCACGATTTTAGTGACTTTGCGTACAGCGCTCATAGCGGTGAACTTGTTATTGGTGAAATATTTGTCAAGGTATACAATGAGCAGCCAATGTTTCCGATCGAGGTATGTAAATTGCCAGTTTGATGGTCTTCCTGTTTTGTAAATTCGATGGTTCAACAAGGTATTTCGTGCATTTCAGAATCCTAAAGGATTCACCATTGATTTGCTTGATTTTCTATCTAAATCTTCGGACTATCTCGCTTCTCTCGGTAGCATGACGCTACCGAATAAAGACCAGGATAAGCTACGATGTATAGTCATGTCTCTGGAAGCATTGCGAAATGTAATAAAAAATAATCCGGGCGTTGAGATGCAGTGTATCGGGCACTTTTCACTGCTCTTTGGCCTCCTTAGTTGCAACAATTTTAAGCCCATCCAAAAAGGGGCTTTGGAAGTTATTAGTAATGTAACGAGAAATAATGAATGCGTGAATGACATTGCGGCAAATGAAGTTATTGTTCATTTACTTTTGGCTCTGAACACGCTTAAAGAATATCAGCTCGTCATATTGGAAACATTGTATGCTCTTATGAGTACAACAAAGATTGTCAAAGATGCACTTGGAAAAGGTTTAGTGAAATAACCCCCAGCTTCATTCAAAACGCCTTTGGCAATTTTTAAAAGTTGCTAATGTCTTTTTTTATGCTTTTGAAGGTGCTGTGATATACGTACTCGATTTATTTTGCAACTCCAGCAACATCCAAGTGCGCGAATGTGCTGCTGAGTTATTGGCAAAAATGTCTTCGGACAAATTAGCCGGACCGAAGGTCAAGCTGGATTTGTCGAAATTTCTTCCAAGGTTATTCAGTGAGGCTATTCGTGATGCTCCTAAACAGTGTGTACACATGTTTGAGACTAAGCACGAAAATCCAGAGTTAATATGGGACGAGGATGCAAAAGCAAAAGTGTCGAGGGTGGTTGCCGAATTAAAAGAAGAGTGAGTTCTCGATCCAATTATTATTCTAATTATTTTTGCATTACATGTGAACAATACCAGCTCTTTTAATAATTTTGATGTATATATCTTCCGATATTATATGAATATATCACAATTGCTGCTGTGTTCTAAAATTGAAGATAGGAAGGAAGGGCTGAGTAAAACCGAAAAGAATTAGTGGATGGGCAAGGTTATCTTATTTCCTACCAAACAGTATTAGGTTGCCTTGCAAAAAGTTTGTCACATCCATGGTTGCCTAGATTTTAGATGTTAAGTTTTCAGTGCGAGCGTGGAGAGTGGCAGAGAAGCGTCGCGCTCGCAACTCCATGCGACAGACAAGGAAAGCAGAGAGATGCAGAGAGTTCTTTTTAAAGAAGATTTTTCCGATCGTGTAAGCGCATTCCATTGATCAAATAGTTTATTTAAGTCAGATTAAATATTAACAATGATATTAATTTTTTTTCACTGACACATTTATTTATCAGCAATTATACATAATTATAAAATAATAAGTTTTTCTGTTCCAAAATAGACATCTTTCAAAAAAAGATTTTTCCTATCGGGTAAGCGTCGATTAAATACTGGTGAAAGTCAGATTAAATATTACAATAATGATAACAAATTTTTTTCATTCATACATAGATTTATCAATAGCAAAATATTTTATTGAAAATTTTTTATGTGAGAAACTTATTCTGATTTTGATTCGTCAGAAGTGCCTATATCAAAATCTAATTCTAAATCTTTATTGTTGTCTTTTCGTTTTGATTCTCTGATTATATTCGCAATTTGAAAGGGTGTTGGGTCCCCTGCGAACCACGTTGGCTTCAAATAGCCATCCAAAAACCATCCGCAATCTGCGGGATTTAGTTTGATTGATCATGCATCAATTGCATGAACCCACTTTGAATTTACATAGATTGTGCGCAAAATTTTCTCTTTGAGATCCAGCATAGTGATGGTGGGATCAGAATGGAGTCGATGCCTTTAACCTTCTTCATAAATTGCTCTTTATCTTTGTTCGCTGCATATGTTTTTTGGAACAGGCGATATCTAGCGTCATTGACGCTAAATATTGGTTGATCCCATAAATAAGGGCAGTAAACTCCTGATCACATTAAAACTTTCTCTTCGATGGAAACATCTACTGGGTCTGTTAATGATGCGAATATTTCTTGGAAATCCGTTCGCCTTGAAAATATTTTATGTATACTTAAAGAATCAAAACAAAAAGAAAACGATGAAGAATTAGAATTAGATTCTGATATAGGCACTTCTCTCGAGTCAGATTCAGAATAAGTTTCTTACAGAAAAAAAAATCAATAAGCTATTTTGCTATTGATAAATCTATGTATGAATAGAAAATTTTTGGTATCATTATGTAATATTTTATCCGAATTTCACCAGTATTCAATCCGCGCTTACACGATCGAAAAGATGTACATTTTGGAACAGAAAAACTTATTATTTCATAATTATGTATGTTGCTGATACATAAATGTGTGAGTGAACAAAATTTGATATGATTGTTAATCATTAATCTGACTTGAATGCAGTATTTGATCAATGTAATGCGCTTGCACGATCAGAAAAATCTTTAAGAAGAACTCGCTGCATCATTGTCTGTCGCATGAAGTTGCGCGCGTAACGCTTCTCTGTCACTCTCCACGCTCGCACTGAAAACTGACAAACTTTTTGCACGGCAAAATACTGTTTGTTAGGAAATAAAATAACGTTTCATTTCATAAAAAATTCGATTAAATAACTAATGAGGGTATATTAATAAGTGTTGCTCACCTGTTTATACCTGGCAACTTCAAAGTTGGGAGACGGTCCCATTTTCCGAGATTTCAAATACCGAGTGTCTCAGTTTCCGTGTTCAAATGCCGAGTGTATCAGTTTCTGTTTTTCATTTTCCGTAGTTTTCCTTTTCTCCATGATAATCTGAAAGGGTCGCAACTCGCCCCGAACTCGACCCGCGCACCTTTTTTTTTTACCTGTTCTGTACGTACGACTGTCTCAACTCTCCCTATACTCCACTAGTTATAATACAGTTTGTAGCAACGAAGAACTGGACGGCAACGTGGTTCAGTGAACATCTCATGAAATGTCATCGCGGCGCACTGCTGCAGGGATTCTCAGTACTACAAGCCGCAGCCGTTTTCTTTTCCAATATTATAGATGAATATGTGAAATAATATTTTTATTTAGTGATGCATGCAAAATCCTCGTTTGCCCACTGTTTACTGACATGCAAAACGGCTGATTCCCGTACCGTGCGCGCAGGCGATGCGCAAAATAGTTTCACTGGTGCGTCAAATGTTTTCACCGGTGGGCAAAATACTTTGCTCACCGAGTGAAGTGAGCTTGAACGATCGAGTCATCATATGACTCGTTTGTTTCAGAATCTTTTGACGTTTTGTACTTTCATGGTACATCAGAAGTTAATAATAAAATAGAAAAACGTGTCATGCAAATATCTTATAATTTCGATCATTTCATTACATTTAAAAACTAGGTTTGTGTTTTCTCAACCCCTCGGCGGGGCTTCGCGCCCGGCGACCCCTAGAAAGGGCTCCGCCCGTTAGACCCGCCGGGGGGATGCCGCCCCCCGGACCCCCTGCTCGTGCGTGCGTCACAGCTTCTGCGTGTGTCACAACTTCTGCGTACAATTTGGGCTGCATGCGCCTTGGGCGCTTACCGCCTCACTTTCCCCCTTAGGTACACGATGTACTATTTCGATTTAACTCGGATTTTGCATTACATTCTTAAAGAAAAATAGTGTTCGATACTCGAGGCCAAACGGGTATCTTGCGCACTGCGAGTGTGAAGTGGTGCGCAGTGCGCAAAACACCCGTTTGGCCCCTTGTATCAAAATATACTAATGATATTAATTAATCACAGTTAATAGTCGCTTGCTCGGATGTATTCACAGCACATTCTCTAAACTGAATTCTCGTAGTATATTTTCTACCGTATGAAATAATCCATCAGTGATTAACTTTGATTTTTTAATATTTATTTCGTGCATAGCCCCCCAATAATTGCAAAAATCGCAATGCAAAAATAAGCATGATAAAAAACATTGTAAAATGTAAAAATTGATTTTTTCAATTATTAAGGGAGTATTGACAAAATAAATATAAAAAAATCAATAACTACTTTGTTTATTGGGACTCTGACTTTCCTAAAGCGTCAAGTTTTTTATTTTACAATATTTTTTACCATCCTTATTTTTGCATACTGATTTTCGCAATTTTTAAGGGGCTATGCACGAAATAAATATTAAAAAATCATTGTTAATCACTGATGAATTATTTCATACGGTAGAAAATATACTAAGAGAATTCAGTTTAGAGAATGTGTTGTGAATACATCCGGGCGAGCGATTATTATCTGTGATGATTTAATATCTTATTATTATTTCACATATTCATCTATAGACTTGGAAAAAACGGCTGCGACGTGAAGAACTGAGAATCACGGGGGCAGTGCGGCGTGGTGACATTTCGTGAGATGTTGACTGAACCACGTGGCTGTCCAGTTCGTCGTTGCCACAAAACTTATTATTATAACTAATGGAGTATAGAGAGAGTTGAGAGTTGAGTACAGAGCAGGTAGACCGGCGATTAAAAAAAAACTTGCCAAGTGTGCGTCGAACTCGCGCTAGAAGGGTTCCGTACCATCTAGCCCAGTCGAGTTGGACAAAAAACAAAGACAAACATATACATTTATAGGGCTTAGCCTGCGAGAGAATGAGATAGAATACAGATATACAGTCTTTCTTATTCTCTTCGTCTCCTCTTTGTGCGGTGCTTCGTAGCCTCCCCACACTTGTCGAACCGAGAGAGAAGGCGTCGTGTGGTGAGTACAGCACTAGGAGTTGGAAAACATGAATAGAAGACCCCTTTATTATTAACTTTATTTTAATTTTATTATTATAGCGGCAATAGAAATGCACACTCTGTGAAAATTTGAACGTCTACCTATTATGGTTCATGAGATATAGCCCGCTGACAGACAGACGGACGGACGGACGGACGGACAGACAGCCGAGGCTTAGTAATAGGGTTCCGTTGGATACCCTTCGAGTACGGAACCCTAGAAAGGTGCGAGGGTCGAGCTCGGGGCGAGTTGCGACCCTTTTGGATTATCAGGGAGAAGGGGGAAACTGCGGAAAATGAAAAACGGAAATACTGGAAATGGAAACTGATACACTCGGCATTTGAACACGGAAACTGAGACACTCGGCATTTGAAATCTCGGAAAATGGGACCGTCTCCATAGTTGGGCAGATGAGAAACCTTTATTTTTCCAATTGCTCGTGGCATATTCTCTCAGCTAATGCTCGATTCTTATAAATACTCTAGTATAACTAACGACCATGTAAAACCACCATGAAAACTACTACAAAAACGACGGTGGTTTCGTGCAAAATTTATACCATCGGAACTACCACGGGAACCACGGCCCTGTTTCGAGTGTGGTCGTTTCATAACCAACGACGATCGAAACCACCACAAAAACAACTGGACCCAAAATCCTCTAGGGTGGTTTTACAACAAAAAACCGCCAAAACCACCACAGCAACCACCGTTACTGGAAAACTGTATCTAATTTATTTTTCGAGACCGTGGCTTTTGCAGTGGTTTGATCGGTATAAATTTTGCACAAAAACACCGGTATTTTCGTGGTGGTTTGGACGGTTGTACATTCTGTTAGGGTAACCAATCGGCGAAGTGGATCGAAAAAAGTTAATTAGAATTTTTATTATTCAACAGAATCGGTACGTGATTTAGTTGGTAACCCATTTGCGATTTATCAATGTATATATTATCTCACACATATTCTTTGTCATCGTCAAATAACGGATGAGGGTATATATTTCCAATACCAAATCTCGCACTATAAGTATGGACTACGCGATCCGTACTTGAAGCCACTGCTTAAAGTGTCCGCCAGGGTAGACAAAGGGAATGAGGTGACGGTTAATAGCTATCTCTTTCTAACTCCCTCATTGGGTACTGTTAGAACGGGACAAGACCCGGCGGCCACCAGTCGCTATCTCTTTCTCTCGGGTGACCATATTCGGATGTTCTATGCGTAGTCCATACTTTATGTCTATGAACTGCACGAACCCCTAGCATATGCTATCTCTTGCTATTGGTTCCTTTGGATACCCTACGGGTACGGAACCCTAAAAAGGGTCCAAAAAAGTTTTTTTTTGTTCAGACGGCCGTCATTTTACGAATTTTTTTTTTCGTTTCCTGTGGGGTATGGGCTATAACTACATTCTCACTGATAAAGAATTTTTTTCTTAATTTGGGTTCGGATCACTAGAGAGGCTGCAATCGTGTCAGCCAGCACACCACTTTTTTTCCCCTAACTTTACTAGCTTATGACTTATTGAATTTTCTTTTTTTTCTAATTTTACAGAAATTTTTTTTAAACTACAGTTTATTGGAAATTTTATGCTCTTCAAATTTGCTTACGACCATTTTTTATTTATCACTAACCGTTAATTATATATTTAGCAAAAACCATTTTCAAACAAGTTTGACGGGCTATAAATAATGATCTATGCACTAGAGGGGAAAAAAAGTTCAAGAAAAGCTGTACAGAATTTTGTTAACTACAAAAAAGATCTCTACAGTTTTTGTCATACGATGCACGGTTCGCGAGATATTTAATGAAACGCGTTTTTCAAGATGGTGGTTTAAGCTCAACCCCTCCCGTCCTGACATTTGAAAATTACATTCAGGGGACACCCCAGAATATATTCCAACAACAAAAGCAATTGGGTAGAAGATAGCAGAACAAGAGTACGCGGTGACTGGCCGATTATGTATGTTTAATTCGAATGAGTGTGCCGAAGCAGAGATTGAATACTTTGTAACATGACTGTACTGACAAAGATAGCAATACCGCTGATGACTATCTCTCTCGGCTCGCGTCATAAGCGCTAGAGTGCGTTCCAGTATACTTATCTTTGAGTGTTCGTGATCGAGCATGCCCGAGAGCATCTATTTACACTCGCGCACAAAGTATTATAACAATTAAAACTTCAATTGTTTAATAACGTTGTTATTGAATTTTATAGAGCCTCTGGATTGTTTTTTCATAATCAATGTTTAATAAATGTAATTGCTCACTGCAAAAAAAAAGTATTGAGTTCAGATTAGGTTGGGTACATGGCGAAAACAGGTGAAAGGAAGTTAAGTAGAAGGCACCTCTCGAACCTTTCTGCTTTTGTAGGAGCGAAGGGAGATATTCTACAGGGTGTCACGAAAGTAACGGGACGGCCGAAAACACTTGAAAAAAACCAACATGTCTTTTCAGCGGTGTCGTTTGGGTTCGATCCTTGGTCTGCGACTTGCGAGACCCGAGCTCTAGCCACTAGACCACTGCTCTCCCCGGCGCATTTAGTAGTGACCTTGACGATTATCTTCAAGGTGATTTCAAGGTCAACTTCTGTTTTTTTAACGGAAACCTGTATTTTTGAGTTCTGATCGATATCGAACAAACAATTTTATATTAACAGTCAAAGATTCGGAAAAGATCAATCAATTTTTTTGGGGTAAGTTTGATTTCAGAATTCAAAAATACAGTCTTCAATTTAAAAAAAAGTTGACCTTGAAATCACCTTGAAGGTCATCGTCAAGGTCACTACTAATGCGCATTATTAAAATTAATAGCTTTGCTCTTCATGAAAGAATTTGAAAAGCTCTTATTCCTAGACGTATCCACTGCACCTTGTTCAAGTTTAATTGACCGTAGAGGACCTTCAAGGTCAATATGTAACTATGACCTAAGTACATAATTGAACGCTCTATCGATTGCCAATCTCAAAAAAGAAGATTTCCATGTAAAATAAAAAAGTTGACCTTGGAATAACTTTTGAGGTAATCGACAAGGTCAAAATTAAGGTCACCATTGAATTTCTCGTCAAAAGTTACTACAAGAAGGACCTTGATCTTTTTGAAAAATATCTTAGCTGAGGAAACATTCGGCCGTCCCGTTACTTTTGTGACACTCTGTATACCGGTCTCATGAGATCGAGAGAGGGGGCCTTGAGCCTCCCCTTAAAACCAGGCTAAAGCTTGCTCTCACACCAGCCTTATAGGCTATCTCTTTTGCACGCGAAGAGCGGAAAGGTGGGCGAGGAGAGAGAGGGAGGTTAGCCTCACCTTAAGGAGAAGCTAAAGCTCTTTCCCCCGCCTTTCCAAGATTTTTGGTGCAAGAGACAATTCAAATTTCGAACACATTTTTCTCGGAAACGATACAACTAAACAAAAATGATAATGAGACCACCTGCCCACATTAATTACGCAGGCGGCTCCATAGTTTGTTCTTTTATTTTACCAAGCCACCGTCAAGAAAAATATCTCCAAAATATTTTCAGGTTATGTTGACATTTTGAGGTTATTGTTACGTCTTCTCGTACAATGTGTCAAATTGTTTGAGGATTGTAACGGGTCGATCTCACCTTTGGGTCAACGCTTTAGCCCTTTACGCCGGGGACGGAGATCTCGCCTCATTTACCGTAGAAATACTCCGCGATGCGAGTGAGAGAGATACCCGTGAGCCTTATCGCTCTCGGACTAGGTCTGGTGCAGGTAGTCGCAGAGTGTGTGCCGTCGAAAAATAGTAGCATTTAACTCACTTCGTTTGGGAATTCTCTGACGTCATGGCTGGCCCGTCCTATGGTTTGTTGACTCGATGCAGCGTAGACGGTGGTTGGAGAAGGATCCCGGCTACTCGGGTTAATCGATGCACGTGAATTTAATTGAGAAGAGTGCGTTTACTTCAATTGCACATGTGACTTCACACATTTATTTAAGAACAATCCCGGAGATGAATACAAAGGCCATAGCCGGCTAAGTAGGGGTGAGCGGCCCCCACGCGCATTCGTTCCAAATTTTGGCCAAAAGTTGCGTTTGATGGATTACAAACTCACCCCAAATTTCAACCATGTAGCTGCACTAGGAACAAACATAAAAATACAACTAGTATTTTTGGAGAACATTTTTTTTCTTAGGATCTATTAAACCGATTTTCATGAAAAAAATATATGTTAATGTATTCAAGGCCATTTACAGAAAAAATCAAGAACCCAATCCCACGAACGGAACTTCCCGAAAAAAATTATTTTAGTTTTCGTGATTTTTTTTCGGTTACTCGCTCACGAAAAACAATTACCAGTTTTTTTGTATTAAACAATCGGACCTCTTTCTATAACATATAATATTTTTCAAGTCGATCGAAGAGGTGGAGCATAGTTGAAAAAAATAAAATACACTTTTTTGCCCATTCTTTTTGTTTTCGATGTCATGACAACTACAAAAAAAATCCGTACAGTTATTATCGAGCGCAGTAGAGTTTCCTTGTCAGTCTTATCGAAAACTTTACCACAAAAGCATGAAGTTTTACCCAAAGCTGAAATCGCAAGACGCGACGCGCTGCATTTAAGAGGATGTGAAAGACCTGTATGACCATCGTTGCAGACTCGAATTTTCGAACAAATGCCATTTCCAAATTATTCAACCAAATGGGCTGAAATTTTAGGACGTCATTACGGTAATAGTATTCTAGGGCCTAAAACTCAGAAAATTTCGATAGCGCAAAAAAATACTGTTTCGTTATCAGATGCAATCTGTAATGCAGAAATGGATCTCCCGATGTTTGCATTGTTCAATTGCGACTATTCTCAGTTGTAGGCTCTAGAGCAAAGAAAAACGCAAATACTGGGCACTTCAAAATTGCTGTACGTGACAAATTGCAGAAATGGCATTTGTTCGAAAATTGTATAGTAAATGCCGATGAATAGAGCTATATTTATGTGCTTATACATATAGCTATGTGTTCAATTGCATTGTTCAATTGCGAATATTCTCAGTTTTAGGCTCTAGAGCAAAGAAAAACGCAGATACTGGGCACTTCAAAATTGCTGTACGTGACAAATTGCAGAAATGGCATTTATTCGAAAATTGTATAGTAAATGCCGATGAATAGAGCTACATTTATGTGCTCATACATATAGCTATGAGCATATATAGATATATCACTAAACGAATAACAAGATCGGATTTACCGACGGATTTACCGACGAACTCAGATGAAGTCGGTAAAGTAGTGAGAATTTTTGCGACGCGCGCCACCGCTGGATGGCAGGGTATGAAAATCCAATCCCGTTATCCGTTTAGTGATATATCTATATATGCTCATAGCTATATATATATAAGCACATAAATAAATCTCTATTCATCGGCATTTACCATACAATTTTCGAACAAATGCTATTTCTGCAATTTGTCACATACAGCAATTTTGAAGTGCTCAGTATCTGCGTTTTTCTTTGTTCTAGAGCCTAAAACTGAGAATATTCGCAATTGAACAATGCAAACATCAGGAAATCCATTTCTGCATTACAGTTTCCACCTGATAATGAAACCATAATTTTTGTTGCGCTATCGAAATTTTCCGAGTTTTAGGCCCTAGAATACTATTACCGTAATGACGTCCTAAAATTTCAGCCCATTTGGTTGAATAATTTAGAAATGGCATTTGTTCGAAAATTCGAGTCTGCAACGATGGTAATACGGGTCTTTCACATCCTCTTAAATGTAGCGCGTTGCGTCTTGCAATTGCCGGACGCCGCCAAGTAGCCGAAAACGGGGATAAACTATCATAGAAAAGCTTTGCGTAAAGCTTCATGCTTTTGTAGTAAAGTTTTCGATAAGACTGACAAGGAAACTCTACTGCGCTCGATAATAACTGTACGGATTTTTTTTTGTAGTTGTCATGACATCGACAACAAAAAGAATGTGCAAAAAAGTGTATTTTATTTTTTTTAACTATGCTCCACCTCTTCGATCGACTTGGAAATATTATATATTATAGAAAGAGGTCCGATTGTTTAATACAAAAAAACTGGTAATTGTATTTCGTGAGCGAGTAAGCGAAAAAAAAATCACGAAAAGTAAAATAATTTTTTTCGTGAAGTTCCGTTCGTGGGATTGGGTTCTTGATTTTTTCTGTAAATGGCCTTGAATATATTAACAACATATATTTTTTCATGAAAATCGGTTTAATAAATCCTAAGAAAAAAAATGTTCTCCAAAAATACTAGTTATATTTTTATGTTTGTTCCTAGTGCAGCTACATGGTTGAAATTTGGGGTGAGTTTGTAATCCATCAAACGCAACTTTTGGCCGAAATTTAGAACGAATGCGCGTGAGGGCCGCTCACCCCTACTTAGCCGGCTATGGCCTTTCACTATCGAGTAAATTATCAAGCACTTATTATAATACCGCGACCGAAACCCGTTAAGCAACAAGATAATTATTTGTCGGGCAGAAATTCGCGCTCGACTGACAATTATCGTAGAGTAGTCTTGTTCGAGTGACGGAGGTTTGCTCCGGACTACCGATGGTCGTGGATCAGCGAATAAACGTGCACAATTGGTGGTTCATATACCCCTTTGTTCCATATTTCCAGTGATATGAGTTTCTGGTGGCCTTCGAGAGTAAGCGATTTTCGACTGCGTTTAATTATGAATATGTCCATCAAATTGATTGATTTAATAGTATGAGAAACTTTACCGTAGTTTTGCGGATTCTATTTCTGCCGCGGTGTCATAGAAAGGGAGATAACATTCGTTTTTAAGACATTAGCGCTGGAGGGGTCTAACAGGTATTATCGTTCGTCGTCAGTGACTAATATCCGGTGTATGTGAGAAGAAGAAATAGATTCTTTTTATTTAATATAGTGAGGACGTAACAATGTTGACTTCTCAAAACATTCAACACGTTTTTATTGAAAACGGCCAAACACAAATCAGTGAATACGCTTTATTGCGGCAATATAACTTGGAAATTATATGCAATGCCACAATGTTATGATTGTGATATATAGCTGGTATACAACGTGGATGTAACATGTTATGTACTATTTGTTATAATATGCAGGTTACATAACTGGTATATAACGTTTTGACATTGCAGTTATGTAAAAAAGTTTTGTAGCCGTTACGTAACATGCTTGCAACGATGTGAGTGTAGCTTTGGTTATATTAATGTAAGGTTAATGGGGTGTAACGAAGTGACATTACAGTATTGTAACATGACACTGTAACGTCTTCATTAATTACATGCTTATAACGATGTGAGTGTAACTTTGGTGATGTTTATGTAATGTTAATGGGGTGTAACGTAGTAATATTATCGTAATCTGCTTTTATATTTAGATTTAAGTATCTTAAAAACTTTATTTTCTTGAAAATACCCTGGGCTCTCGGTACAACGGCTCGCAGTATAACGAACAAATCTTGCGGGCTCGACCGCGTATGTGGTGCATTTTATATGTGGTATTTACATTGTATTATATGAGGTCCGGTAAAATTTTACATTTTCCCGGAAATTTTACATTTTTTTTGTCTCGATAATGTGAATGCTTTTTTAATTTTCGAACCAAAACACACGCTATGAACGTCTGAATAACGAAGAAACAAATTTGACCATCTGCTGGAGTCACGGATCAGCCTAAGTCGACTTGCAAATGGCCAGGCCTCAGGGGCTCAAAAAATCATGATTTTTTTGTTCCATTTGTTTTTATCAGCATCTCTAGGTCTTATATCGTTGAGAAATCGACCGCTGATCAAAAATATGCAATTAAAAAAATGAAATTCCCACCAAAAAAAATAGGCGCGTGATCTGCTAACTCGTTACCGACTATTCCCTTACGCGCTGGTCCCCAAAATAAATTAACAATCTTTCCTACCTTGAACGAACTCCTCAATTGATCTCTTATATATTCGATTAAATAAGATTTTCTTGGAGAGTTGAGTCCTTCTTTAAGTGCCGTAAGGACTCTTTTTGAATCGGAGAAAATCGTATAATTACACCGTCGGATGTCGCTATTACCGTTGGCGTTTGTTCAATTGCCATAGATTCCGCTGTAAAAATGAAAGTGAAACCAACTGACCGAAAGGATAAGGTTTTTCTATTACATGACGCTACCGACGAGAATCCGACATGTTCACTTTCATCCGGTACTCTGGAGTAGTGGCTAGCGTGCTTGCCTGTAAACCACAGCATCGGAAGGTCCGAGGTTCGATTTCCTGTGCCGCAGTCTCGTCGAGAAATAAAAATGTGGGCGTGACAAGCTCCAGATATATATATATGTGGCATACACAAGTACTCGTACAGGAGTGAGTCACGTAAGAGAAACGTAGCACTAAAGGTGCGGGACTGCAGACCCACCTCGAATCAACGATATAAGGGGCTAGATGGGCTAAGTTCCCAGAGCCAGGGGGAGAGGAGGAAAAAAAATGTTCGCTTTCTGATATCTTAGAGCCATTGGTATAGACACCCTGACTTTTGCAAAAACTGAAAATGTTATTAAATGCCATATTACAGTCATGGGCGTTTTGGATATGGAGACCTTCGTCTAGCGATACCTTGGGGTGAAATAATGAAGACTTATAGGAGTAATCGTAACAAAATGGCTTGCTCGAAGAAGATGTGACTTGTTTATACGTCCGGGATAACATCGAACCAATAGGATATCCTCATCATGGTTGTAACAAGAAATTTTGGTTTCCCGTTACCTTCGCGCCAATCTCGCTGTCTCGGTTACCTTAAGAGCCGTTGAGCGCCAGCCGATCTTTGTTTTTGCGGAATCGGCAAACCGCACAAACGCGAAAGCCCGAAAGAAATACAACTTAATCAAAAACGTAACGGGCTTCCGAGATTGGAAGAGTAGCTGTTGGTATACGCGGTTCGCTCAGTGTGCTCTATTGCGGAGAGAGGGCGTGGGCAGCAAAAGTCAACGGAAGGTCGCGAGAAAAAAATATGAAGGCAAAGAAATTAACGCGGCATTAACGCGGCACTTTAAACCTGAGCACCCCAATTTAAATTTTTATGAAACTGCAAACACAAGAAGCATGTGACCGCGCTCTCTTTCATCGACACTTCATCTAAGTTTATTGACCGTGCTCTACGAGCCGGTAACATATTATTCGTACGTTTTTTTCTTTTCAAAAATAATCACGTTTTTTGTGGAGATAAAGACAATCCAATCTGGGCCAAAAAATTATTAATTCTCGACATGGTCACCTTTAAGCTGTTTAATCGTGCGGTTATGGGAGAAATTCTGGTAGCAATCGCTACATCGTCCGCATATTGTAAAATTACGCAATTAGGTTCTATTAATGACTTTCATTACGTAGATAGCATATAACAGTGGGCTCAAAACACTCCCTTGTGGTAACCCTCGAAATACCCATTGTACTTTGTCTATATCTCTGATCCTAAAGGAGAGGGATCTAGCCGATACCAAATGAAAGATAAAAGCTAACAGATTACATGAAAATCCAGGGTTTTTAGTTTTTCAATGAGGATATCGGCAAGAACATTATCGTAAGCCGACTGGATGTCAAGGGACACAGTTGGTACCGCCCTATCTTGTTTAAACGCTCTAATAATTTCACCATATAGAAGAGAGACGTTGACCATAGATGATTTTGATTTTCTAAACCCAAACTGGGACTTTGGTAATTTTTCATGCTACTCCATCCACCAGTTGTTCATTTTTTCTAGCAATTTGCAAAGGCATGGAGCTAAGGAAATTGGTCTATATTTCGAGGTATCCCCTTTCGGCATAAAGAAGATATCTCATCTCCTCCATTCTTCTGGAAACGACTGCTTTTCAAAAATATTGTATAAATCTAACAAAAGGTCCTTGGCCGATTTAGGCAGTGCAGATATGATCAGATTTGAGACTGAAAAGTCTAACTCCATGTCCGTGAAAGGTAGGTCCAAAAATAAATCCCGATTTTCACTATAAAGCGAGGGCGGAGGAACTGGAACCCATGGGGGGTAAACCTTCTCTATCATGAGTTCAACATTCTTTACTCTCTCGTTACTATACTCATTTGCATTGTCCTTTACGTTAGAACGATTTTTAAAGCTTCTTACTTTCCTCCCTATATACTTAGGGTCTGACGAAACTGACGAAAATTCTCCTTTTTAATTTTTTCGAGACCGCATTTCGCTTTGGTCTCTGCTTTCCTAAAGGCAATCATGCCCTCTTGCAACCCTGTATGCTTAAATTTCAAAAAAGTTGCTCTAAGCGAATCAACCTATCATGATCCTTGTTCTACCACGGGTTTTGGAGGCGGTTAGCGAAGTAAATCGTTTCGCCCACATTGGCCCCGAGCATTTCCGCGAGATAGCGTCGTCGCTTTCGGAGTGGCCTCCCTAACACAGTCTTCTATTATTGAGACAAAACATGACGAACGGAGTTGAATATCTAATTCTCGATCAACAAGGTTGTGATTTTCTTCGATTTTAAGTTTTAATGATTCGGAAAACATGCTCCAATTTGTTCTATGTGAATAAAGCCTCCTTTTCTTTGATCAGCCCGTGAGACTCTGTAAAAAGGTCCCTCTGAGGTTGATAAATATGGAAAAGTAGTCACTTCCCCACGAATCCTCCCCCACCCTCCAGTGACAATCCAATGCAGCTCTATCGTCGACTGGGCATCGTACGATGCAGAATGAAAAGTAAGTTGACCCTTGTTAAGAATGGAAATATCAAGTGGATCTATGTCCTCGGCAATAGCTTTGCCCACATTACATTGCCCAAAATCATCCTATAAAAGAATGGATGCGCAGTAAAATCTCCCGCGATCAAGAAACTCTAAATTACGAGAAAAAAAGTGACCACTCATGTCGATCAATTTCATCCAAATTTGGTGGTCTGTAGCACGCGGTCACAAGCAACATGCCATCCCTAAGGTCGAGTTCGATTGCACATACCTTCATTTTCCCATTACAATCTAGAGGGTGTTGTACCACTCTATATCTCACGTCAACGAATCTCTAACTAAAATTGCAACTCCGCCTCCTCTTTGCGCCGGGCGATCGCTCCATATAACGTCGGGCACGTTATCGTACGCCATAATACGATTAATCTTTTCTACCTTCCGAAAGACCGGACAGTTGCAATCCAATGTTCCGTGGTTTTGTTGACAGTTTATGCACTTTGCTGCCACTTTTGCCCTGCTTCAAGATGTTTGATGTTGTCAAATAGCTATAACTTCGTCAAAAATTGACTAATTGGGAAGTTTTTTTTTTTAATTTTTGTCTTTTAATGTACTTTCCGCAAAATATACAAAATAATTTAATATCTTAATATCTATGAAATTTTTCACTTTTTCGAGAAAAATCATCTTTTTCTCGAAGTCTGCCATTAAACATTTTTTTTTCACTAAACAAAATTTTGATCAATTCCGGAATAAATGCCGCCCAGCATAGAGTGGGCCGACTTTTTCTCCTATTTCTTTCACTTTTTTGAAAAAAATCAAAATTTTGTCGAGGATTACCATTTTCAATTTTTTTTTCTTTTCAGTTTCCTCTATATCCTCTATAAACCCGCAAAAATTTTCGCGCGTTGTTTTGCGAAATAAGCCCAGCTGGGACTTTTTTCCAATCGATAAAAAAAAGTAGAAGGAAATGTCGGCCCACTCCATGTTGGGTGGCATTTTTTCCGAAATTGATCAAAGTATTTTCACAGCGAAAAAAAAAATTAAAAATGATGATTAGATGATTTTTCTCGAAAAAGTTAAAAATGTCATAGATTTTAATATCTTAAAATTTTATTGTATTTTTTTTCGGAAAGTACATTTAAAGACGAAAATTTTGAAGTAAAACTCCTGTTGTATCGTCGAAATTCAGTTAGCTACTCTGAATGGCGAGAGTTTGAGATTACTCCGTTATTTTGATCGGGATCTTACCAGATTAAGGGTTAGAACCCAAATGAGTCGAACCAAAGGTAGTCGTATAAAAGAATAATTTATTATCGTAGAAATAGAAAATACAAATGGTTATAATTAACAGAGGCGCGTTGCGCTCGCCTCGTCGGACCAGTCGTGCAGGTTGGTACTTTGAGTCGGAACTGTCTTCTGTCTGCTCTCGGGTCCGTTATATACGGGAAAGAGCGCAATCCCGTAAGCATTTCTTTGTTATCATATTATTGATTTAACAATAATTTCTTAGTACAAGATATTAGTATTTATATTCGTAATTCGGGTAAGATAACATGAATTACGAGATTTTTGTATTTAGTAAAACTGCTGACTTGGCAGTGCTTGGCCGAGACGCCGATGATGCGTCGCTTGCGTAATTGCTGACCTGCACAATTGCACCTCCTCGAGTTCGAACGCGCGTGTATTATGATGAAATGACAACAATTGCTAAATCTGGGACATGTGCGTATCGCGATTTGGAATATTCGTAATATTCCGTAATTGAGGTATCTGGGGTACAACACTCCAAACATCTTAATGTAGGGCAAAAGTGCGACGTAGCAAAGTGCATAAACTGTCAACAAAACCACAGAACATTGGATCACAACTGTCCGGTCTTTCAGAAGGCAGAAAGGATTAATCGTATTATGGCGTACCATAACGTGCCCTGCGTGTTTGCAAGGAGAATTTATGAGAACAATATACCAACAAATCTACACAAAAATTGTGTTCCACTGAAAACTATGTCGTCAATTTCCATGTAACGCTGCAACACTCAACTGTCACACTCGGGCCAATCGATGTTAGTTTTATTTATTTTCTCTTAAATTCCGTGGCTGATATAAAAATGTTATAAAAAATGTATCATGAACAATCTAGCCAATTAGAATTTACATCAACTTTAGGGTTTATTCCGTCGAGATTCGTCACGAATTATTTGCTGATTTTCTATTCTTGAAATCTCTCATGAATGATGAATATATAAATCAATATAAAAAAACTAATTGTGATAAGGTTATTGTTACGATCCAAGTTAATGAGCGGTCTGAATTAACTCGTCGATGAATAAGAAAAGGTATTAAATGTTTGTTTTTCGGGATCGTTTCTCGATTAATGATTGAAATAAAATATTGTATTTTATTGGACAATTTAACGTTGAGCGTTGCACAAGATTTATTTGTTTGCCGACGTATAACGCTGTTGATTCGGTGAATATTGTTATTTTTATAAATGATTAATTATTGAAGAATTATTATTTAGTCTTAACACAACGAGATTCGTTGGGACTAAACTTCCTATTATGTTGCCGTTTACGACAAGTCTAGAGACTTACAATTAATATAACTTACAAACTACTTAGATATTAAGCTTTATTATTTTCTCTTAGTAGTTCATTGTTGCAAGTTTGGAGTAAGACTGATTTGGGAAAATGAGGGAATCGATTAGGTAGACGTGAGGCGGTGGCCGAAATGCTGACCATGCAGGTCACGCGCGAGCGATAGAAAATGCAAAGTGTGGATTTTGGGAATGAGGAAAGAGACAGGTATATCGCGCGATGCCACGTGCATCGATTTGGCGGATATGGATCGGCGAAATTTAATATTGTCCTCCGGTGGATCGGACGATCGATGATCTTAGTATTTTCTTGGAATTATTTATGAATAAATGGAGGAAATTACTCAGCGGAAATTCAAGAACGATTTCCTTTTAAGCGTGTGAATATCTAAATGATTATTGTCGTGAATATGCCAAATATGGTCCTGAAATTATTTAATTTGACGTGTAATTATTCATAAATTATTACTAGCAATGAAGGCAAAAAGGGCCAGGACGTAACAGTTATAACTCTTAAAACAGTTAAAACTGTTCGCACCAGTTGAGGTGATGTGAACCATTTCTTCACTCCTTTACCCCTTCCCCGTCGCCTCGCAGTCGGTAACTCAAGGGTGAATTCAATTTTATTCATAAGGTCTTTGAATTTTCGAAAAGACGCAAATTCTTACTGGGTGGGTCTTCCATTTACGCATCTAGTAAGATTTAGTATTTTCCGAAGAACTGAAATCACTCACAAAAAGACGAGGTGTGGCTGTGTTGTGGACACGGCGGCTGTGTATTTTCCGTGAATACGTCAGGTGACGGGTAATATTATCTTTGAGCGTATTATATTGTCATAATCATTTTTCACTAATGTTTTATATACGCAATCGATAGATCTTGATGAGAGCTGACGATTGAAACTCAAACGAACATCGTAGCTTCTCCGAGTCAAAATTTATACAAAACAGAAATTATGTGACGCAACGAATCGACCTCAAAATTGCGGTGCTTCCCCCTCCGCCGCGCGCGATGCGTCGCAGTCCTCACTAACAAATTCTTTGATCCTTTAGCTATCGAGTGGTGTAATTAAATTGTGGATGTAGATGATGGATATGTAGCTACAACACTAAACTGTGTTCCCCGACTTTGTTGTCATCAGTTTTCTAGATTGCCCCCCACTATGGGAGCAAATTTAACGACGTATTCACGTTAAAAAACTGTACCCGCCATTTTGTCACCAGCGGGTACAGTTTTATTACATAGGTGCTCTGGGTTCTTCGGAAAAGACTAAATCTTACTAGATGTGTAATTGAAAGTTCCACCTAGTAAGAATTAGCGTTTTTTCGAAAACTCAAAGCACCTATGAGAAAATTTTTGTTTACCCTCGAGTTACTGACTGTGGGACAATAGGGAGGAGGCAAAGGAGCTAAAATTTTTGGTGGATATTCATAATCATATGAAATTTCAAAACGATCCATAGTACCGTTATCTAGAAAAAAAATTCGAAAAGCGGAGTGTTTAGTGCACACATTACGCCTTTGGAAATGTTCCGAACATTTTTCAGTATATTACATATATCTGCCAAAAAAATTATGCTACGGAATTAAATAAATAAGTTCAGGTTGATGGAAAATCGGACTAACTCTTGGTGCCTTGGAAATTATAATTCATTGTACCGTTTCAAAATTATTCATGTTTATAATAAACGGCACAAGCGCTTCCTACGTTCCGATATTTGGTAATTATGCATGGGACCATGAATTTCATGCAGACACATAAATTAAAAAGGGATATTATTTATATTTATTCCTTCCATAACAATTATTACTTGTTTGGAATTTCTTTTATGATGATGAATTTCGAGAAATTTCGAGAAAAAGACAGTTTGACACAAACGCAAGTTGATTTTGAGGTTAGGAACGGGACGCGTACATCTCTCCAGGTTTGCGACACTGCTGTCAACCCGAGCATTATTATATGCCACGATTACCGACGTTGACAATTCACCTCACTTTCATTGCGCCATAAAAAATTATCGAAAATAATTCCGCAGAGTGATGAAAACATTTCCTGTAATCAGCGCTTAGTACAAAATGCATAGTCTTATGAAGCGCTGTGAATTTTGCTCTCGAAAACGTACATCAAATATGACGATCATTTAACGACGAACAGTAACAATTCAGCAGTCCCATTTATAAGCATAGGGCGCCCCTCTCGTACTTCACCCCCGACGACTAGACCCCACAACAACCTTAATATACAGAGAAACTTTTGTTATGAGGAAGTAGTCAGTCCTAAAATACGTGTATAATACTTTTAAAAAGTCTTAAAATTGTCACAATTTTGAAATGGTTGGTTCCTCGTGATCTTTTTATGTTTTTATACTTTTATGTAATTCACAGAATATGTAAAAATTAACCTTCATGTTTATGGGGCCTCATCAAGAAGAAAAATTAAAATTTTCCGAAAAAACCAAATTGTCATAACGGTGGAACCACGATTTTCTTCACGATGAAATTTGTTATAAAGCTCATATATCGTCTACAGATCTTGAGGAAGAAAAGTACATTAATAACGATGGATCTTGGATCAATCCAACTTTTGAGAGGAACAACAATTTAATATTTTTTTCAAAACAAATATTGAATTGTTTTTTCTCTCAAAAGTTCAGTTTAAACTGCCCAAAAAAATAAAAATCATATTTAGATTTATTTTACTTAGCCGAAAATATGTAATTGGCAATTTCCAGAGGAATGGCGCTCCAGCTTGTGACATTACCTAAGGCACACTGTTTCGAGAGAAAAAAACGTCACAAACATCGAAAATGAAACTTCCCCTACCAAACCAAGCGACCGCTCGGTTGCGGTCGCTTTCTGGTCAAATTCTCAATTTCAACGGGGATAAGCGACCTTAGAGTCACCGCATAGTCGCCGCATGGTCGCTCTCGATGGTGGCGCCATCTAGAACAGCGACTGTGGTGTGAAAATGAAGCGACCGTGGTGCGACCACGAAAACCGTGGTGCTACTACGAAGCAACCACAAAGCGACCGGTCAAATTCTCAATTTCAGCGGGGTAAAGCGACCGCAATAGACCCGTTTTTTCATGGTCGCTTTTAAGTGGCTTGGTTTGTTAGGGTAAGGATGTAGATAACCCATAACCCATAATTTACTTGGAGGCGAAACAACATATAAAATCACAAATAAAAACCCACTTAGCAGATTACAAAAAGGCTCTAACCAAATTCTCACAAGATGGAAAAACCTCAAAATAATAGATGAAACCACACAAAATCATTTAAAAGCAGAAAACTGTAACTTAGCACGATTATACTGTCTTCCAAAAATTCACAAACAAAATTATCCGCTACGATCAAGAGTATCTTCTATCAATAGCCCTACACATAAATTAGCCGAATTCATCCAAACAAAACTGTCAAAATTAATAGACACCACAAACTCATACTCCCAAGACAGCTTTTCAGTTAAAAAATTTCCACTAAACAAAATATTAAAAACAATAGAATTCATAATGTTCTCAACCTTCTTTACCTTTAACGACAAAATATATCAACAAATATTTGGTTTACCAATGGGTTCACCGTTGGCCCCGATATTATCAAACATTGTAATGATTGAATTGGAAACAAACTGTCTCGAAAAACTAAAATTGGTGCGACCACGAAGCGACCGTGGTGCGACCACAAAGCGACCGGTCAAATTCTCAATTTCAGCGGGGTAAAGCGACCGCAGAGAGACCCGTTTTTTCATGGTCGCTTTTAAGTGGCTTGGTATGTTAGGGTTGACAAATTGTTAGCTCGGTTAATTTAGATCTGAGAGAGACTGCTCTCGATCGCCCGAACAACTGCTGCTATCCATTGCGCTAATATCGACGCATTTGCATCGGCACAGCGGAATGACGGTAATGCAGGTTACAAGATTGTCAATTTTCATTGAGATATCTGTACTCATTATTTTTTTAATTTCAGGAGAAAGTTATAACTAGCGTTCAGTTTCAGAAAATATTTTTTATTTGCGGTTTTCTAAATTTCAAGTATTCTTTTAGATCATTACAATATGGAAAGATGCGAAGGTTATAGGCCAGAGGAATGATTTTTAGGGGTCAAACACGAGAAAAAACAATTAAAATGATTTTTTTTTTAAATATCTGTACCGACACCCTGTTTCAAAATATTATGATCTAATGTATTCTGGTAAAAAATCGAAGAAATTAGAGGGATTCGTGAAAACCTAATAGGTTCTAGCGAAAATGATTATTTCGAGACAATCACCCTTATACCGGGTGTCGCATTTTAATCTTACAGTTGGCTTATTTCGAAAAATATTGCTCCGATCAAAAATTGAGTGGAATGAAACTTTTAGGGTTCAGAGGGGGACGTTAAAATTTTTTTTTTGTTTTGGTCCAAAATTTAAAAATTGAGTGGAATGAAACTTTTAGGGTTCAGAGGGGGACGTTAAAATTTTTTTTTTGTTTTGGTCCAAAATTTAAAATGGTGGCGTTAAGATGGCTGACATGTTTTTTTTTTAATGGAAACATGATTTTTTTTCACCAAAATTTTTTTCAGATTAAATCTAACATCTTTTGTAGTAACATTTTTTTGATACAGCCCATAATAGAGGGTGTCCCATTTTAATCTTACAGCTAAATTATGTTGTACCCCGAGCGAGTAGCAACAATACGTTATTGCCACATAGCAAGAGTATTGACCGGACGTTCCAGAACGTTCGATTTGTCAACGCTAACAAATAACTGCAGGTCTTGGACCGCTGCTGACAATGCAGCGCGTGTACAAATGACGAAACGCGATTATTCAAAATCGTGAGCCTACAGCTCACGACAAAATTCGACAGTCTTCGAGGAACTCTCGAAGCGGTTGGTCGATCTTTAAACTTCACTTACAATTACTTAATTACTATTCATATTGGTTTCCTCAATAAAGTACGAATACTTTTCATTACATCGAACTAAGCAGTTTCGTTTGCATTGGCAAATACCCCACAATTCCGGATCTCATTTCCTCCTCTCGAGTCGAGTCGAAATTCGAGGTCACAACATTGGTGGCAGCGGTGGGATGCCAACAGTTCGAAAAATCGATATAATATCGATTGTACGAGAAACTGGACGAGAGAAGATACTCCAAGACTCCAGGCGACCGAGGACCAAGGATCCGAGGATCAAGGAAGGAAGGACGATCAACCGAACCGAAGACTCCCTGAGGAGGCACTTGGTGTCCAGCGACGACATCGCTGAAGAAGGCAATCAGTAGTCCAGACGACCAACGCAAAGAGGGTCAAGATCATCATGCGTCTTCTCATCTTACTGTAAGTGATGGAACAGGGGGCAAGTACGAGAACGGTCTGTGTACGTTACGGGTTGACCGCAGTGTTTCCACGGAAGCATTGTTGGTTCATCCCGTGCGTGCCTTTCACGATCCGGTCCTGGGAGACTTGGCTCTCAGGCGGATGTGGCCACACTGGGGCGCTCCGAATGTTTCTCACACAAACATCGGGCGCTCTGTGGTCTTGTCCCACGGTTATTCTTGTCGGGGAGTGACGCCCCCGCTCAATTAGTCAACCAAAGCTGCTCGTCGCTAAGGCGGGCAGCGACTTGATGGGAGGCCTGGATAAGCGATTTGAACGAATACGCTAGGTTCGTCCGGCGTTTGCGCTTAATCCTGCGGTGGAATTTTACGCCCACGACCGGCCTAGTCATAGGTCCACTAGGAAGGAGTCTAGCTACCGTTTTGAAAGTGAGGTAGCTATTGCCCTTAAGTGGGCCAAGTTGCTGCCATTAGAACGAGGGTAGCAGCGCGGCAGAGCTCGAGTAACCACGTTCCTTCGTGGTAGCCTCTTGCACAAGGAGCCTCCGCGAGGCGTTCCCTGATAACGTGAAGTTTCCTGAGAAACCAAGCGGCTAATTCCTGATGTCAAATGCGGCATGTCGTCCGGTGGTGGCTAGCCGGTGCGTAGAGATGGTTTGCGTGAGGCACCTCCAAGTGGGGTGTCTCGTATTGATTTTGTGCTGCCGTGTATGCCTTTAAAGGCGAGGTCACACAGGGATGGCAACTTCGGTTGTAATTTCCTTTATAATAAATGTAAGTGATGGAACAGCCCCCGCTCAATTAGTCAACCAAAGCTGCTCGTCGCTAAGGCGGGCAGCGACTTGATGGGAGGCCTGGATAAGCGATTTGAACGAATACGCTAGGTTCGTCCGGCGTTTGCGCTTAATCCTGCGGTGGAATTTGACGCCCACGACCGGCCTAGTCATAGGTCCACCAGGAAGGAGTCTAGCTACCGTTTTGGAAGTGAGGTAGCTATTGGCCTTAAGTGGGCCAAGTTGCTGCCATTAGAACGAGGGTAGCAGCGCGGCAGAGCTCGAGTGACCACGTTCCTTCGTGGTAGCCTCTTGCACAAGGAGCCTCCGCGAGGCGTTCCCTGGTAACGTGAAGTTTCCTGAGAAACCAAGCGGCTAATTCCTGATGTCAAATGCGGCATGTCGTCCGGTGGTGGCTAGCCGGTGCGTAGAGATGGTTTGCGTGAGGCACCTCCAAGTGGGGTGTCTCGTATTGATTTTGTGCTGCCGTGTATGCCTTTAAAGGCGAGGTCACACAGGGATGGCAACTTCGGTTGTCATTTCCTTTATAATAAATGTAAGTGATGGAACAAAAATTTTTGTAACTCGCCAAAGCCAGCAATTTTTTAACGTCATATATCGGACGACGAGCTAGTAGACAGACTCAAATTACGCGGAAATAAGTCAATTTCGAGATCGCTAGAATCATTTTTTGATCGTTCATTAGATTACGATCGAGTAGAAGAATCAACCGAAAACTCAAAAAAACGACGTAGGGCGACAGACAGTTCTGAAGAATTTGGACGTACTCCTGTACCCGCTAGACGTACTAAATTTATAGAAAAGAAAAGAAGAGTCACTGTAATTGGACTCGACCCTGAATTAGAGGACAGCGACCCTGAAGTAGAGGACAGCGACCCCTTTGACGTAGTAGAAACAGAACGCGGTCGAGAAATAAACCCGATAGATTTTTCATTCCTAAATATCGACGGACAGACGAACAATATGTCTAGACAAGAAACTCCAGAGAATGCGGAATACATGTCCCTTAAGGAGGCCCGTAGCCTCATACCCCGGTTTGACGGATCGAAACCGGAAGAAGTAGACGATATAATCGAAGCGTTCGGTTATGCCGATAAAAGTGTGGCCGTGCGAGATCGCGCGTCGTTGCTAGAATCAGTATAAGCGACAAAAATCTTAGGAAAAGCCCGAAAAGATACGCGATATAAACAGATAAATTAATTCCGACAATTTAAAGAACAAATGACAGCTTTGTATGGCACGCGACGTACAGTAGCTGCGTTGCAAGTCGAATTTAATACGTGTAAGCCGAAACACGGAGAAACGGTATTAGCTTACGGTCAACGACTTGAGGGAATAATGATGGAATTAATTGACGCAAGTACGATAAACGAAGCTACAGCCGCGGGCAAACAAACTATCGAAACATATGTACGTCAACTAGCTCTGCATAATTTCGAAAGAGGATTAAAAAGGGAATATCGGGTAATAATTAAGGCCCGAGGATTCACCGATTTAAGCGAGGCGCTCAAGGGCGCAATAGAAGAGGAAAAATCGATGCAAGGAGGAGATTCAATCTACCGTCAAACGCACACAAAAGAACCACAAAAATGCCACAAGTGCAACAGAATAAGGCACCTGGCCAAGGACTGCAGAAGTACAACTTCCGGCTATGGAAGACAGAGCCTTCCGGCAGCACCATCGAGAGGTATGAATCAGGTAGAGGTGATCTGCCATTACTGCAAGAAGTCAGGACACTACCAAAGGGATTGTCGCCATCGAATACGAGATCAAGGACAGCAAAAATACCAAGGACCAAAAAAGGACTACCAAAGGCAGTCAAACGCGCGCGAGAAAAAGAAAGAACAAGATGAACCGCAGAATGAAAAACGAGACGGAATAATCGAAAAGAAAACCCTCAGCTCATTCGACATCGGAATGGTAACCCACAGACCCGAGAAAAACGATACAAGCACAGCTGCGAGGTCAATGGTACGTACGCTACGTGACGTTGAAGATGACGCGTTCGAGACGAAGAAATACGATCCGCAGCAAGGACGTATGGAAAAAATTTTTAATGTGAACGTTCCGACGGCCGAAGAAACAGCCAACGACTTCTTTATCCCTTCAATGCACGCGAAGAGCGGGATGCTCACACTGAAAGGGGATACAGGCGCGCAGTGCAGCGTCATCAAAAAAGGCGTGCTCGATCAAAGCATCGAAATAATAGACGAAATCGTTGAATTCAGAGGAGTCACTGGAACGACGTTTCGAGCATTGTGTAAAATCATGCTGGAGCTGGAGACTCCTACGGCAAAAATAAATCACCCATTTTTTGTTCTCGGAGATGATGTACCATCAGGAATTGACGGGCTAATGGGAATAGATTTTATGAAAAAACATAAAGTCGACATTTTAAATGGAGAAACAATTAAAATGTATGGGCACCGTATGCCCTTAATCAACGGATCAAAAAAATTATCCCTACCAGCAAGAGCGGAAATTTCAATTTGCGCAAAGGCAACTGGCCCGAAGCAAGGAATCATATCAGGACGAACCTTGGAAAAGGGCGTGCAACTCGGCGAAGGGTTTGTCAAACGTGACGGTCACTGTTGTCTAACCGTGATACGCAATACAAACGAATATTCGCTCGAAATAGAGAGACCAACGGTCGAGCTCGAGGAGGACAGAGGAGACTCTGCCGACGCAGCAGAAATTCGAGCGCCCACGGCCGTAATAAATGCAGTCAACTCGTTCTATGCGAATGAACGTATAGAAAACATATGGAAAGAAATTACGAGAGAAACACATCTCAATGCGGAAGAGGAAAAATATCTCAGGAATTTTTGCCAACAATATGCAGACGTATTTCATATAGAGGGTGAACCCTTATATGGCACGAACAAAGTACAGCACGAAATACACGTAAAGGAAAATACTCTCCCGATCAAAGTACGTCCTTATCGACTCCCAGAAGTACACAAACAGGAAGTGATGAAACAAACGAAGGAAATGCTGAAAGAAGGAATTATTCGGCCGAGCAAAAGCCAATGGAACGCGCCTTTGTTGGTGGTGCCGAAGAAAACCGGTGCTGACGGCATAATAAGAAAAAGGGTCGTAGTTGATTTTCGAAAATTGAATGACGTCACCGCAGGCGACTCATACCCACTGCCTAATATTACAGAGATACTGGACCAGTTGGGACAAGCAAAATATTTTTCGACTCTGGATCTCGCATCGGGTTTTCATCAGATACCAATGGCGGAAAAAGACAAAGGAAAAACAGCATTTTCAACTCCGTTAGGGCATTACGAATTCAATTGCATGCCTTTCGGTTTGAAAAATGCGCCACCGACGTTCCAAAGATTAATGGACGCCGTACTAGCAGGAATACAAGGTATCAAATGCTATGTATACCAAGATGATATTGTCGTTTACGGAAGATCGTTCAAAGAACATAACGACCGACTCGAAGAAATTTTCGAACGGCTGAGAGAGGCGAAATTAAAAATACAACCTCGGAAATGCCAATTCCTGAAAAAAGAAACGCAATATTTGGGACACATCATAACGGAGGTAGGGGTAAAACCAGACCCCTCGAAAATATCGGCAGTACAGGATTTCACTGCTCCAAAAAACGTGAAGCAATTACAATCGTTTTTGGGACTGATAGGATACTACAGGAAGTTCATTTTGGACTTCGCAATAATTGCGAAACCTCTCAAGGAACTGATAAAAAAAGATAAAAAATACGATTGGACAGAAACATGCCAACTCGCATTCGAAAAGTTAAAGGAAAAAATAATCACTGCTCCAATTTTGCAGTACCCAGATTTTTCGAAGCCCTTCGTTATCACGACCGACGCATCAGACAAAGCAATCGGAGGCATATTATCACAAGGGAAAATTGGATCGGATTTACCCATATGCTATGCGAGTAGGACGTTGAACAAAGCTGAAATAAATTATTCTACAACGGAGAAAGAAATGCTCGCGATAGTATGGGCGGTAGCTCAATTTCGGCCTTATGTATATGGAACTGCCTTTACAATCGTTACAGACCATAAACCCCTCACCTGGTTATTTAGCATAAAAGACCCAGGTTCGAGATTAATGCGATGGAGAATAAAACTTGAAGAATAAGACTACACAGTCGAATATAAAGCTGGAAAAATGAATACAAACGCCGATGCCCTTAGCCGGTTGTATCTACTCGGATTGCAGCAGCAGGGTGGAGCGAGTGATACGGCAACAGTAGAGAAAAGGGGGAGGGGAAGGCCGCGCAAGGCCGCCCGCGCGATCGCGACACCCGCCGGACACCCGGGGCCAGAGGGGCCGCGGAAAAGAGGGAGACCGCGCAAGGTAACACCACAGAGCGCGAGCCCCCCACCCGCCACCGACTCGGAGACGGAGCACGAACAACGCGAGGAAAAGGGGAAGGACTGGCGGGGAATGAAGAAAGAAATAGAAGAATACGTCGCTAAGTGCGATAAATGCCAACGGAACAAAACCGCATACAGAAAAAGTGCACCTTTAATGATTACCGACACGCCAGAGCATGCATTCGAAAAATGCGCTGTCGATATAGTAGGGCCATTACCCGAAACCGAAAATGGAAACAAATATATTTTGACATTCCAGGATTTGCTAACCAAATTTAGCGCAGCCATACCCTTGAAAAATCAGGAAGCGGAAAGCGTCGCTAAAGGACTCGCGACCGAAATAATTTGCAAATATGGAACACCCAAGGTAATTTTATCAGACCAGGGAACGAATTTTTTAAGTGAAATATTCAAAGACTTATGCAAATTATTCAAAATAAAAAAGATACAAACCACAGCGTACCATCCAGAATCTAACGGTGCGTTAGAAAGATCGCATAAAACATTGGCGGAATATCTAAAGGCATTTGTGAATAAGGACCAAACCGGCTGGGATGAATGGCTACCATATGCCATGGGTGTGTATAACGTTACGCCACACACAGCAACGGAATTCTCGCCACACGAACTGGTGTTCGGGAGAAACGCAGTGCTACCGACCGTGCTTCAAACACCACCGAACACACAATACACATATGATAATTTCCTGCAAAATCTCAAACAAAAATTGAGAACCGCATGGCAGGAAGCGAAAGAGAATTTAATAGAAGAAAAGTTAAAAACAAAAAAATATTATGATCAAAAAACAAAAGAACAAAAATTCAGGGTGGGAGATAAAATATTATTATCGAGCCCAGTCGTTCGCCAAGGACGGTCAGGAAAATTAACGCCAAAATGGGTTGGGCCTTACATGGTAATGGGTAAAGAATCACCCGTTACCTACATTATTGGTCGCGGAAAAAAGCAACAGAGTCTCAAGCACTACGTCGAGCACTGAGACGAAGAGTATAGGGGAAAGGAGAGGTTACGAGGAGCCAACAGACGGAGGCCCGCCTCGTATTTCGCTGATACCTACCTCTCCGACTCCGGCAAACACCGATCCAGCGAATAACAAGAAACGAATTAACAAAAAGAAAGAAAAAAAGAGAGGAAAAAATTACACATTAATAGAAAAAATAGATAAATATATATGAAGATAAGAGAAACTTACCAGTTCGACGATCAACGACGGAATGAAGTCCGAAGAGTCGCGAACCAAACCTCGCTCTCAACGTGAGAACAGAAAAAAAAACACAAAACGCTTAGCAAACAGAAAAGGAGAACAAAACCAGAACAGAAATAAAGAAGAGTGAATACATATGAAAAAAAAAAATTTTAATAAATAAATAAATAAAAAACTAATTGAACAATGAATATATCCGCAGGACTCTCGGGATAACAATGACCCAGGGAGCAGAAACGGGACAACGGTCATACGAAATAGAAAAATTTTCCACAGCACCAGGAATCTACTATGAAGAGATAGGAAAGATGTTGATCTCATCAAGCAATTGGAAATTAGCGATACAAATAGATTTACAACCCATCGTAAGAAAGGAAGCGAACATCAAGATCGGATTAAAAAAAACTTTTGAAAGCGTGTGAAAAAGAAATACGCGAAGATGCACTATGCAACTTCCTAACGGGCTCAATAAAGCAAATGTTGCAGAAATTGGAGGACGAAGTCGAGGTAACATTCGACATCACAGGAGCAAAAAGAATACGAACAAAACGTGGATTGATGAACGGACTTGGTACAATAATTAAATCAATCACGGGAAATATGGATGAAAATGACGCAATAGAAATTAACAATAAAATTAATACCATTGCAACAAGACAAGAAAACGCAGAAACAACAATTAAAGACAATTTACAGATTTTAGAATACACCGTAAAAGCGTTAAATAAAAGTACGGAAGAATTATCAGCAAACGAAAACATGTTAAAAACTCTTGTAAAAAACGTAGAAGAAAGTCTTTCAAACAAAGTAAACGAACAAACAGCAAGACAACAATTAGACGAACGAATCACAGCATTGAGCATGATCATCGAATCACTTTTAAGCGACATGCGAAGAATGGTAGATTTTTTGTCAGGAATAACTCACGGAATAATAAATCCAGGCATAATCTCGCCCAGAAAATTAATCGATTATTTAAGGGAAGCTGTACCGAACTTACCGACCGGACTGACTTTCCCACCACGTCTAGAACGTACAACGATAAGCAATTCATTCAAGTTAGCAGATATAGGAGCGTATAGTACACGCTACACGTTAGTAGTAGTAATAAAAATACCTTTAATCGATAATAATTTGTATACTATAAGCAAAGTATATCCGTTACCGTCAAGAGTAAAAGAAAATATATTTTCGTTCGTAGAGACTACCCGAAAACATGTTATTATCGATGAAAAATTACAAACATATGTATCAATGGATGAAAACGAATTTAATCAATGTAAAAAAATTGTAAATCACTACTATTGTAAAGCAAAGAACGGAATATTGACGATAAAACCAGGAGTACCATGCGAGATAGCTATGTATAATAATCCACACACACACGCGCAACAATGCAAACATAGAATAACGCATCTAAACACTACAATACTGATCGCGCTAGAGAAAATAAATCGCTGGTTATACATAGCATCAAGCGCCGATGCGCTAACAATAAGATGTAACAAGACACAAGCGAAACATGAAACGATAATAGATACAGGAAGACTGGCTTTGGACGAGAAATGTTCCGTCACATCTAGAAATTTTAGATTAGAATCTTTATCAGATATAGAACAAAAAGTTCAAAATTCTTATTTACCCGCAATTAACATGACATTTTTAGAAAGCGAAATAAGAAAACTAAACGTTTCAGATTTGATCACACATAATACATTAACACACGATATAGTGCACGACCCAGCGGAATTAAATCGCATTGGAGACAGAATAGAAAATTTGAAAGAAAAACTAAATTCAAATAAGAAACTGTCAACTATGTACTATCAATCGGTCGGCACATACTCTATAGGATCATTCATAATTATATCTATTGTAGCATTGTGCATTTATCTATACAAGAAAAAATCACCACCAATTGTTTACGCAATGCCAACCGTATCAGCAATAGAAGAACCAAGACCAGAAAAACGAAAGAATCGTACAGGTCTAACAGTAAGATTTAAGCGCAATACCCCTCCAACTGGTACGGTATAAAAAACAAAAATGTATGGAAAAACGTATAATTTAACGAAATTGTAACGACGACCGTTTCGAGAGACAACAAAAATCACGGAGTGATTTCATTTAAAGGGGGAGGGATGTTGTACCCCGAGCAAGTAGCAACAATACGTTATTGCCACATAGCAAGAGTATTGACCGGACGTTCCAGAACGTTCGATTTGTCAACGCTAACAAATAACTGCAGGTCTTGGACCGCTGCTGACAATGCAGCGCGTGTACAAATGACGAAACGCGATTATTCAAAATCGTGAGCCTACAGCTCACGACAAAATTCGACAGTCTTCGAGGAACTCTCGAAGCGGTTGGTCGATCTTTAAACTTCACTTACAATTACTTAATTACTATTCATATTGGTTTCCTCAATAAAGTACGAATACTTTTCATTACATCGAACTAAGCAGTTTCATTTGCATTGGCAAATACCCCACAATTCCGGATCTCATTTCCTCCTCTCGAGTCGAGTCGAAATTCGAGGTCACAACAATTATCTTGAAAAATTCTGCTCCGATAAAAAATTGAGTGGGATGAAACTTTTAGGGTTCAGAAGAGGACGTTCAAAAAAATTTTTTGTTTTGGTCCAAAATTTAAAGGGGCGGTGTTAAGATGACCGAAAGGTTTTTCAAACAATGAAAACATGATTTTTTTTCACCAAAAAATGTGTTAAGTCAAAACTAACAATATTTGTTGGAACATTTTTTTTTTATTCAGTCCATAAGAGATCACCATTTTTTACTATTTTAGTATTATCCGGGATAACCATGATGGTGGAATGGTGGAATGGTGAAATGGTGGAATCTTCGAACACCTTTAAGAAGATTTCAGAAAACACTCACGAGGAGGATTTAGAAGACCTCCTCGGCTTCGTCATTATGCTGCATAACGCTAAAATAGTCAAAAATGGTGATCTAGTCTAAAATATCCGGGCTATAAAAAAAATATTCCTACAAAAGATGTTAGATTTGATCTGAAAAATTTTTTGGTAAAAAAAATCATGTTTCCATTAAAAAAAAACATGTCAGCCATCTTAACAGCGCTATTTTGAATTTTGGACCAAAACAAAAAAAAATTTTGAACGTTCCCCTCTGAACCCTAAAAGTTTCATCCCACTCAATTTTTTATCGGAGCAGTATTTTTCAAGATAATTCAGCTGTAAGATTAAGATGGGACACCCTCTATTATGGGCTGTATCAAAAAAATGTTCCCACAAAAGATGTTAGATTTAATCTGAAAAAAATTTTGGTGAAAAAAAAATCATGTTTCCATTTTAAAAAAACATGTCAGCCATCTTAACGCCGCCATTTTAAATTTTGGACCAAACAAAAAATTTTTTTTTAAACGTCCCCCTCTGGACCCTAAAAGTTTCATCCCACTCAATTTTTGATCGGAGCAATATTTTTCGAAATAAATCAACTGTAAGATTAAAATGGGACACCCGGTATACAAATTTTTCAATATTTTGCTATTGATAAATGTATGTGTGAATAACAAAATTTTGGTATCATTATGTAATATCGCGCTTATACGATTGGAAAAATCTTCTTTTGAAAGATGTACATTTTGGAACAGAAATACTTATTATTTCATAATTATGTATAGTCGCTGATAAATAAATGTGTGAGTGAAAAAGAATTGATATCAATGTTAGTATTGGATCTGAATTGAATCCAGTATTTGATCAATGGAACGCACTTACACTATCGGGAAAATCTTCAGTCTCTACATCCTTGTCTGTCGCATGGAGCTGCGCGCACAACGCTTCTCTGTCACTCTCCACGCTCGCCCTGAAAACTTAACATCTAAAATCTAGTCAACCATGGATGTGACGAACTTTTTGCTAGGCTACGTAATACTGTTTGGTAGGAAATGAATTAACCTTTCATTTAATAAAAAATTCGATTAAATAATTTAACTGATGAGGGTTTATTAATAACACTTGCTCACCTGTTTATACCTGGCAACTTCATAGTTGGACAGAAGGGAAAGTAGGCAACCTTTATTTTTTGAATTCCTTGTGGCATATTCTCTCAGCTAATGCTCGATTTGCATAAATAACCAATCGGGGAAGTTGACCGAAAAAAGTTAATTAGAATTTTTATTATTTAACAGCATTGGTACGCAATTTAGCTAGGCCATCCATTCGTGATTTATCAATGTATATATTATCTCACATATATTCTTTGTCATCGTCAAACAACAAATGAGGGTATATATTTCTAATACTGGATCTACAATCGATTTAACAATCGATTTATAGATGATTTTGTTGAGTTTCCAATGTATAGCGATACAACTACAACCCAGCTAAACTAGGGCTCTCGCCCTATTTGTACTAGAGTACAGGGAAACTGTTGTGAAACTTGCACCGATATAGGTGGCTAGTTTAGCTGGGTTGTAGTTGTATCGCTATACATTGGAAACTCAACAAAATCTTCTCCTAAATTACAATTGTTACAATTCTACTATTGTTGACTAACCGATTTTTTATTTCAGTAACTATCCTATTCAAAGACGTAATCCGAATGCTATTGTGAAAGTACCAGATACGCAAAATGACATTGACCTCGCTACAAACGAGCCTGTAGTGGGTGGAGTGTATCTTAGATTGTTTGTGGCGAGTCCAGCATGGACTCTGAGAAAACCGAAAGAATTTTTGAGCGAGTTAATGGACGCCGTTCTTTCGCTCATGTCGCGGGAAAATATCGATGTAAGGCAGGTGCAGTGCGCTATTATAATCTATATTTACTTGAGGAATATCTTAGAACGTTATTATTATTTTTTTACTACCACTAAATTTTCATTATAGCCTGACATGTTGGAACTTACGACGCAGGCCTTGGTGTGTTTGTTGCAAGCACAGCCATCTCTGTCAGATCATGTACCATCGCTCGGTCATATACCAAGATTGTGTCGACAAATGGCCGTGAGAAATAGCCAAGGAGTAGTGTACAAAGCTGCGATCCTCATACTGCATCAATTAGCGACCAGTGAGGTGAATCGTTTTTTTTTTTGCAATTTTGTCTTTCACTTTATAATCAGACATAGATCATATCTCTCATTATGCGAGTCAGGCAGTAAATAAGCAGCTATTTATATAGAACCATTAAATTTGTATAAAACATTATAATTATGATCATATTATCAATCAAAGCATAAAATATTATTGCATTTTATGGCTTCATTTTTCAAAATTTAGAGATTTTTATTTGAAAAAAAACTTGATATGCAACAGATCAAAAAAAATCGTAGATAACACCCATTTTTATTCGTATTTTTTCCGTAGATTTGCATAGCCTCGATATGCCAGACAGATTGTATAAGTCCACTGAAACTAGCCATGCAGTCTAGAAGGGACATGGTTGCTATAGCTTGTGAGACTTTAAATCGATTGTTTTCGACCAACGAAGATCGTTTGATCAAACAGGTAAGTGACATACCAGCGTACTAGATTTCAGTATATACTTAGTTTTATAATAAACGGAATTCGATTGGCGGGGAAATGATTGACAATTGTTTATTCATAAAAGGCACTCGAAGCAGAAATGGTACCGTATCTCCTCAACATCCTCGAGGGCCGGATAGATTCAATTGACAATTCTGCGACTACCAAGGCACAGATTGTCAAAGCATTAAAAGCTATGACGAGAAGTTTATTATTAGGCGTTAAAGTTAATGCTATTCTTGAAAAATCCTCAGTATGGGCTGAATACAAGGATCAAAAGCACGATTTGTTTATTTCAAATACACCTACCACTGGATATCTTACCGGTCTGTGTTTTTCTTCATTTCTGCCATATACGTATTCACACTTATTGCTGAAAATCGATCAACGATGATTCTTATTTTGATTTTTATCATTTACCATTAATCAGGAGGAATTCCGGTATCCGCTGGATATTTGACAGCAGGACCAGGGGCTACAATTCCAACTGGTCCACCACCGGTCGACAAGGAAGATCGTTTGATTAATGATAGTATCTGATATGGATAGATCAATCCACGTTAAAAATCTGGGAATTACCACCAGGGGTGTGTTGTTCCAACCTCTGAGTAAGCGTTACCCGCCGGGTATCCTATGGTTTATATACAGGAAAACTGACGAGTAACGTTACCTAGAGATTGGAACAACCTGCCCTAAGGACGGGTTGTTTCCAACCGTGCGTAACGGGACTCGCCGAGTATCCTGTATATAAGCCATAGAATACCCGGTGGGTAACGCTTACCCAGAGGTTGAGATAACCCGCCCTAAATCTGTGATTTGTCTCTTGCTTAGTAGCTCTCGTTCTCTCGCATGTTGGATCTATAATTTCACCGGTTTCATTGTAAACGACCCAATTATTATATCAATGTACCCAATAGCTTACGCCTTAAAAACATCCACGCTTTGCCACATTTTTCAATTCAGTAACTCGCTACAGCTTTTGTTTTACTGCTCATATTTTGATAGCAATTATATCTCTAGTATTCTATCGTATTATTCTTGATTATATATGTGAATAATTGCGTGAAAGTACTTGATTAAAAAAATGTATCTCATATGTATGAGTGGTTATACAATTCGAGGATTCGATCAGAATCATATCGGCTCGTAAAGCATGCATCATAAGATACGTATAAGAATTTATAAGAATCGTAACTGAATAAAGAGGATTTTTTCATGTAAACTGATCTGTAAATAGCTGTATGGCATGTGGATAAAATTGCTACACGAAATAGTACTAGTCACTGGTATATACACGGCGGGGCAATTTCGAAGAGGTCATTTATTGAAAATAATCCAATATACACCACAGTTTTAGAATTTTCAACAATTGCAGCCAAGATATAGTATATTAAACCACAAGGGCAGAAAGTTTGAGATTCCTCGGCTTCGCCTCGGGCATCATGATGCGCAGTTCAGGGCTCTCAAACTTCTGCCCGTGTGGTGTATACTATTTTTCTTTATAGCCGGTCGAAAGTACGGTAATAAAGTACAATTAAATACGATAGATTCATGTTTTGATGTCTGCCCCGACATTTGCGGCACGAGCGAAGCGAGTGCCAGCTGGTCGGGGGCAGGCATCAATACAAAAAAAAGCAAATATATTTAGAGTGAAAAAACAACAATAATGAGTTCAAACTTATGCCATTTTTTTATTTCTTAATGTCAATGTTGTCTTTTGTATTCAATGTTTTTCTGAACATCGACCAAAACCTCCATAGAGTTTATGGTTTCAGCTTTTTTGTTAAATCTTTAAAATAGACGATCAAATTCGTTTCTTCCGAGCTTGGCAGAGAACTTTCATGCTCCATCTGCCATTTTTTATAATTCTCGTAGACAAGCTTGTATCGATCAGCAGATTTTTCGGTAACGTTTCTGTCTGTATGATCAATTCCGCCTCTGCATCGAAATCTCTGAATACCTCTTCCTCGTCCATGGATTCGTTAGTTGAGACTGTGCGGTTCAGTCTTTTTCCTCACAACACTGATTCTAACTAACGAAAGAGCAGCTTTGACGTCAGAGAAAAAAATGGTTAGAAACAAGTCACCGGTGACAGTTGTGGGAGTCTCACGTACAGCTGTGCGTGAAAAAAGTTTTTGCTCCCGCCGTCACTCCGTTGTTTTACCAATGCACGAATCTCGGTCTTTCTGCATCGAAATTGATGCCGGATGCACGTACTTTCGACCGAGGTATAAAGAAAAAGTAATAATTGAGAGCATATGTCGAATAACTAAAGTGGAAAGTAAAATTGTTTCAGGAGTTGAAAACATTTGTATCGCTGGTATACTTAAAAGTGTATAGCACACTCGACGGTATATGAGTGTACTGAATAAAAAATATGCACTAGAGTAATTGTACAATGATATTACAAAGATACAATATATGCTTAATCGCATCGCGGTAAATACGGCTGGCCGTAGCATCGCCGATTTTTTTTGGTACATTGATGTTCATGACGACGACGGGTTTTTAAAAAAGAGCCGGTGTGCTGAGAAACATAAGACACTGGCGAAACAATTATTATTTGTTGAATGTATACTGACGAAATGAAATCCGTATTGAAATTCAGCTGTATTGTAATATTTTTAACCTCGTTATAAAGTATACATCGTATTGGATGCGCAGTGATTTATGAATGTTCTGAATCAATGAGAGTACAATAAATACAATAAAGCGAGCGGCAGATCAGCCGTTATTAGTATTTGGTTAACATTATTGTCATTGTCATTAATATTAGTTATACATTTACATATGTGCTCTAGCAATCGAAACCTCATATGTATGAACGAACGATTGAGCAGGGAAACTGATGAGATTCAAACAAATATATGCTACGATATTTATGATAATAATTATTGCTATCATTCCATGTATATGTACATATACTAAATATATCATAATATCGCGCGTATATTACAACAGATCATGAGGAAATACTTATACGCGTACAGAGAGGAATAAACGATTTTGCACAATACACGATAATGTCTCTTAGTTATTCGCAATTCTATGACTTATTTGAATAACAACTCGTTTTAATAATCACCAATGTACATTGTGTTGAAATTAGATTTGTAATAATCTGCTGGGTTAGTGTAATCGAAGAGCTTTTTCAGACTCTCCCTGCTCAGAAGTAGTGACAGAGCCAGTGGATTCTCCAAGGTGAGCATACAAATTCAAATATTCATTGTCGCTTACGGTGTGTAGTAATCTGTCGAGTTGATGCTTCAGCTGTGTGAAATTTGGCCGCTGACACGGTCTTGAATGCCAACATGACAGCATGATGTTATACCTATCGAAACATAATTTTCATTTTTACAATAAGTTTGAATCATAAAGGGCGGTTCCACAAACATCGTTTAAATTTTTTGTTACATAGTTTTGATATAGGGTAACCAGAATTTAAACTCTTAAATGATGTTTGTGGAACCGGCCCTAAAATTTTTGTATTAGAATTCGAAATGTTGTTGTAATTTATAAGTAAACTATTCATAACCCTGCGTGGTCGCAATGAGACGATTTAATCCAAAGCGAAATTTCACTTGGCTATTTCCGTCAAATTGGAAAGGGGCAGGGTGCGTGCCCTCCCTAGAAAAACTTACTAGGAACATCACTTAGGTGTCCCCCTCCGATTTTGTTAAAACTCATGTATATTGTAGAGCATTCGAAACTAAGAAAAACGTATTTTTTTTTAATCTGTGGCAAAACAGTTTCAAGGGGTGAAACTCACCCTCAAAGTGGAGCACCCTCCGACTGACTTGCAGTTTCGTATAGTTCCAATCAAGATATTCGAATGAAACCAATTCGAGAACAATGCTTATGACGAATAATGAAAAATGCGGATGTTCCAGTTTCGAGGGAGTGAATAGGGGTTGAAAGTAAAAAAAATTGTGTAATTTGATTTTTTTTAATTTTAATGAAACCAATTACATTCGGAAGGGATAAAAAAGTAGAAGATACGGGTTTTTGCGTTTTTTGACCCCTGTATGATACCCCTATACACACCTGTATACCCCTGTATGATACCGTTTCCGGGGTCTCCCTCTGCCTTCGTTCATTTTAGGATGTGTGATTCTTTCCAAAATCTAAGAGACATTTTTTTATCGGCGTAAAAACAGTTTTAAGAGGTGAAACTCACCGTCAAATTTGGTCTGCCTCCGTGTGACTTTTGTAGTTTCACATAGTTCCAACCAAGATATTCGAATGAACCCAATTCCAGAAGAATGCTTATGGTGAATAGTACAAAAGTTACAGTTCGGCGGGGGGGGGGGGTGAATAGAGGTAAATTTATAGAGGGTGAAAGACAAAAAATTCGTGTAACTCAAAAACTTTTTTTATCTTGATGCAACCAATTGCATTCGAAAGATCTTGATAAAGTAGAAGATACGGGTTTTTCGAAAAAAACCTGTTTGGGGTTGAGTACCCCTGTATAATACCGTTTCCAGGTTCCCCATTGATTTCATTCATTTTTAAATATGTTATTCTTCATCGATATCAGAGAGACACGCATTTTGTTTATCGGCGGCAACAGTTTTAAAGGAAAACTCAACTTCAAAGTGACTTCTGCAGTTTCGCACATCTTCACTTAAGATGTTCGAATGAAACAAATTTGAGGATAATGCTTATGACGAATAATGAAAAATGTGTTTCCGTAAATTCCAAGGGCAGGAAATGGTAGAAACTTATAGAGGTTGAAAGTCAAGAAATTTGCAAAATCCATTTTTTTCACTTCAACAAAACCATCATTAAACAGAGTTATATAACGTAGGAGATACCTGTTTTTGAATTTTCCGGAAAAACATGGCGTGAGGGCGAACTACTATTACATATATGATACCATGTCTGGTGTCATCATCTGCTTTTATTCTGTTCCATCGATGGTGTTTTTCAACGAAAATTATGTGAATCAAATCGTTCAATTTCATGGCGAATGATGTAAAATAGACGTATTCCTATTCCGACGGCATACATTTTTAGAAATCTATCGGGGTTAAAACTTTTAATCCCCATTGGTGAAAACTTTCAATTCGCACTGATTCCTTCAAATGTATGCCGCTGGAATAAGGATACGTCTATTTTACATCATTCGCCATCAGAGTGATCCGTTTGCTCCACGTGAATTTTGATGAAAAACACCGTCGATGAAACGAAACAACAGCAGATAAGAATACCGAACATAGTATCATATAATAGTAATTCGCTCTTGGGCGATGTTTTTCTGGAAAGTTCAAACACGGGTACCTTCTACGTTATATAACTTGTTGAAATTTAGATAGCGTAAGCGCATTTCTCATTATTCGCCATAATAAGCATTATCCTGAAATTTGTTTCATTCGAATACTTACCTTGAATGAAAATGTGCGAAGATGTAGAAGTCACTTGGACGGTGAGTTTCCTCCTAAAACTGTTTTGCCGCTGATAAAAAAAATTGGTGTCTCTGATTTCGATGAAGCATATTCAAAAATGAACGAAATCATAGGGGAACCCGGAAAACGGTATTATACAAGGGTACTCGCCCCCAACAAGGTTTGATTTTCGAAAAACCCAAAAAACCCGAATTTTCTACCTTTTCAAGCTCCTTTGAATGCAATTGGTTTCATCGAGATAAAAAAAAAGTTTTCGAGGTACACGAATTCTTACCACGTTTTTATTAACTCGCTTTTCTGCATGTCCGGATGGAATTTTGTATTTATTTTAAACTAATTTTCCGATGAGCTAGACACTTGAAATTTTGAACGTAGAACAGAATTGGTTGACAACCCTACCAGACTGTCTGACGGCATTCCGACGTGTTGCGACGCGTCGTTTCGTTACGCAGTTCGACATCCGACGGTGTACCGACACTCAGCGTCGGTCGAGCGTCGCCGCCCGTCCGACGCTCACTGCCAAAAGTTCACTGCCAAAACAGGGCTCTCAGAACGACGTCGGAACGCGATCTGCGGCGCTACAGAGGGCGTAGTCGGATGCGGCCAAATGGGGACCTGGTTACTAACCCGGACCAGGTCCTCAAGGGGGACTGGCTACTGACCAGGGCCGACCCTGGAATAGGAAATAGACCCCTACACGGGGGGGGGGATACGAATTTGCGGTAATGTTGACCTTTAGACTCCGTTTATGGCTATGAGATGAGTTTCTTACATCTATGAGCTTAGTGTGTTACATTTATGGGCTGAGTTTATTACATCTATGAGCTGAATATTTTAAATCTTGGGTATGAGTATGTTTCATTATTATTCCTCGTAAATTTTTCATATCTGTGACTTGCTTAGAGGATGACAAATTTTAGAACAAACACTGCTTCATTTCGGTACTTGTGGTATAAATGTTGCATCCAATATAACGTCAGTTACAGAAAATTTTCGTAATTATACTGAAACTGTGTTCGCTGGTGTTATGTCTTCTCGCACAAGTGTCAATTGCTTGAGAATTCCCACCGGTCGATCTCACTTTTGGGTCAGGGTTTGGTCGACGAAAATCTCGCCTTATTTACGGTAGTATATTTGTAGTGAACGACAGGGAGTGAAATATAGCTCGTGCGTCTTATCGCCCGTGGCTTATGTCGGGGGCTGCAGATAGTCGTGGGGATCGCGTCAAACAAATGTAGTGGTGTTAAACCTACTCACTTTTCAACTGGAATTTCCTCCTTCGAGCAGCTGTGGCGTCTTACGTTAATCTGGTGCGATGCGATAGATAATCTTGATGATTATCGGTGTAGGATCTTCGATATTTGGGGTTAATCGATGCAGGAGAATTAAATGCGACCCACGTTGTTTTAGATGCACAAACTCACTCTTAATAATTTTATTGTACTTCAGGTAATACAATCGTGAGAGTAAGTTAAACAAACTTATCTTGGTTTAAATTCTTAGCTTCACGCAAATAATAATAATTGAAAATCGCTTTTTAAAATAATTTGCAAACCAAAATATTTCGAAAGAATTTGTTGTCCTCTTTTTTCTTGCGTATATAATAATTGAAAATCGCTTTGAAACCTTTTTTTCACGTGTGTTTCGGGGTGTAAGCGCCCTTGCCCTTTCCCGATGTGACTTTCGTGTCTCGCGGGTGCATTGAGGAACCTTCGGGTAGCTGGCTGGTTTCACTGGATGTGTTGAGTGGTGGTTGATGTCGGAGTCCTCGATCCTGTCTGCTGTCGTTTCAGCTATTATTTAGTCGATTTCGTTCCCTTCCGCTGCAAATCACTCGTTCATTCCTTCGGCCATCATTTCGTAAGACAGGGTCTTTGTATAATTATACAAATGTAATACGTTCTCATATTCCGGCAGGACTGCAGATTCCCTTAGTTTAAGGCTATTCCTCTTATAGTTTGACGTTATTAGCTCGGATCGAAGAATTATTTGGTTGGGATCTAAATGGACCTTGGCTTGATAATCTTGTAAGATGGTGCTGATGATTGATTGGACTACAGCATCGTCCCATGTACCGTACGGATCTGGATACTGCGATCCTTGACACGTACCATCGATTGATAAACTTCCTGTTAGTGTGGAACTGCGAGAAGTTGTTGAATTCGGTTTAATTCCTGCTAACACTGAATAGGATGTTAGTCTCAGTATTCCCGTTTGATGTAATTTACTACAGGCGTCTAACTATACGTCGTGTACGTATTCCATTTGTCCTCCAGCTATTATTGACACGTGCGAGTGCATGCCGCAAAAATAAACGTTGCGTTCAATAGAAACCTTGTACTGGATAATCTTTGTTTTCACAAATTCGTTCAATTGTAGCAACCCTACCAGGACGAACGACAGTAACCAACGTCGTTTGTCTTTCATTCTGACAGTAAAATGATGAACTCCGACGGTTGGACCGTCGGGTACCGTCGTTTCACAAGACAAACGACTGTCGGTTACTGTCGTTCGTCCTGGTAGGGAATTGTACTTGTGTGTCGACGACTTCCGGTTCTTCATACGGTATGTCACATTCCTCGGCTTCGAGCACTGACATAGTTGTAATATTCAGTTGATTTGACCTACAGCCGTATCCTATGAGTCTAGCTGCCCATTGTGGTGCGCTTAATATCATCATTGTAAATAATAAAGAAGTGTTTGTTGCAAGTTTGGAGCGCTCTGTTTTTTTTTTGTTCCTGTCGTTGATCCATGATTGCCGCTAGGGTTATCATTTATTTTTCCATAATATGCTTCAGTGGCTTTAGTGGCTTCAGAGAAATTAATATTTTCCATATCTTCGTTGTACTATTCCTCTTTACGCCACGTATTAGCATGTTCAATTCTTTAATGACGATTTCTTTTTTCGTAATACGCTTCAGTGGCTTCATCATCCTCATACAATGACTCTATGCACATTTCTCCGTGCTGTTTCGTGGTCATGGTTTCTTCATATGATTGAGTTCCTAATGCGAGTACTGCGATCTTGACATCTTCTTCCGTCGTATTTATCAAATACATATAAGTCTTTCCGTCGCCGACGGTGATCAAAGTGTTCCTTAAATATACACCTGGTCCGGCGTTTAGGCGTGGCATGTATTCTTTTTTTATCTCAGGATTACTGACGCGGATATAAAAACTTCCCTTTGTACGAGCCGGTACGATTGTTCTTCCTTGAAGAAGGGCATTTTGTTTACTCCCCATTTTAAACATTTTTCAGAGTACGATACATCTGCTTGATGTGTCGTGAAAAATTCGATTCCAATGAGGCTGTCGTCTTCGATTGGAAAATCATCTTTAATCAAATGGAACGTAGTTACTGTACTACCGAAACTGCGATTTTGTGTTTTCCCCAATGTGGTGACAAAGTTTTTCGTAATTCCGTAAATTTTAACTGTTTCGTTTCCGTCGATGTAGACATCTGGCGCGATGTAACTACGTTTTATCAAATTCAATGTTGATCCGGTGTCAATCATGAACGATAATGGTTTAATGAAATCTTCAGACATCAATTCAATGACTGGTACGTTATCTCGATTTGACAATGCAGTGGCGATTCTTTTAGGTCGATTGGCCTCTCTTGTTCTAATTGTTTGCATCTGACTGATCTTGGTTATAAATTTACTTCCGGATCTTTTGCTCCTGGTTGCGGATTACCATGTTGAGTTGAATTATTCTGCGGAGGAGGTTGGTGTTGAGGCGGTTATTGCTGGTTCCGTTGTGCGTTCGCGTACTCCTTTTTGCGGCATTCTTCCAACAAATGTCCCATGGCCTTGCAAAATCGGCACACAGGAAGTTCATTTTGTTGATGTCTATTTGAAGGAACCCCGCGAATTTCGTACCCTTGAGCTTGAGGCTGATAGTTAAATGACTGTGATCTTGGTAGAAAATTGCCATAATCATTTTAAGGATAATAATTTCGATCTTGTTGCCTCGGTTGACTGTTCTTGTACCCATTACGGCTGCAAATTTGGTTCTTTATATCGCTAGAAACAGCGATCAGCTAGATGTCCTGGCCATTGACAGATTTGACGTGTAAGACTTTGCGCTTGAATATGATGAACTCTATCTGTAGTCGTCGGATAACTGCGAGTTCTAGGATATTCGTTGATCTTGGTCGTTCGATTATTACGCAATAGATTTTTCGTACGTAATTATCACTTAATGTTGACAATATTTTTCTTTGTTTTAGCAAATGGCTCTCCGTGTTTATTTTTGTTTCAATCTCTGGTTTTAGCCCGCGAATAAAACAATCGACAAGATAGTCGTCTAGGGTCTTTTTATTTGCCTCGCTTAATGGTTCCTCTTGATTACTTTGATGAATTTCGAAAATTATGTTACCGAGATCTTTAGCGCGATTTGCGTAAGCTAACACGCCTTCATTATTGATCTGAAAAATTCTCTCGAGTCTACCTTGCAATTGGTCAATTGATTTAGCGGGGGCATACAATGATTTTAAAAAACTTATAAATTCTTTTACTGTTTCTACTTTTACACCGTGAACCGCACGTCGCGCTTCACCCCTCAATTTATTTCGGAGACCTTCTTGGCCATCTCCCGTTATCATTTGTTGAGCTTCTTCGCATCCTTTTAAAAAGTGTGAAAACGGAATATTGTGTCCGTCAAAAATCGGGACTGTCCAGAGCGTATTTAATAGAAACGGATGGGACTGGCATATTCTGCATTTCGTTGGCGACTTGATTACATTGTTCTATAACTGCTCCAAATTCTGGCTGATTACCAATTAACGCTAATAATGTTTGATCTCCTTCTTTAACAACTTTCAAGTTGATTTTCTCTTCTGACTCTTCGTCGTCTTCTAAGGTCCGTTCGTTTTCAATCGTCAGCTTAGCTGGCGTTCTCGGCAGAGTCATTCTCCATTTATACGGTAAGGGCATAATCATCCCACTTTTGACACAAAATTCTTTATTGTGTTACGTCTTCTCGCATAAGCGTCAATTGCTTGATTCGCAATGGCCGATCTCACTTTTGGGTCAGGGCTTGGTAGCTCTTTACACCAGCGACGGAGATCTCGCCTTATTTACTGTAGTATATTCGTAGTGATCGACAGGGACAGAGTATTGCTCGTGTGTCTTATCGCGCGTGGCCTATGTCGGGTGCTGCTGGTAGTCTCGGGGATCGCGTCAAAGAAATGTAGTGGTGTTAAACCAACTCACTTTTTGACTGGAATTTCCTCCTTCGAGCAGCTGTGGCGTCTCACGTTGATCTGGTGCGATGCGATTGATAATCTTGATGATTATCGGTGTAGCATCCTCGATATTTGGGATTGATCGATGCAGGAGAATTATATGCGACCCACGTTGTTTTAGATGTACACACACACACTCTTAATAATTTTATTGTACCTTAATTAATACAATCGTGAAAGTAAGTTGAACAAACTTATCGAAGGTGAATCGTTTCGCGACGAACTGGCTACTAAGACCTTAAAAGAAGCGAAGAGTACAATTAGATCGAAGTTCGAGCAGAGCCTGCTCTGGTCTATGGATGGTCTCGAAGTAGCTCTTCGACAGACGTTTACTCTGGACTACGGATGTCGTGGAGTAGTAGCAAATGTGCAAAATCGGTGGTTCATATACCCCAAATCCTCCCACGACATCCGGCGATTATATTATACACTCAGTCAAAAAATTAAAGGAACAGCAAAATTTTCGAGATTTTTCAGCAATTTTCCAAAGGCTGTAACTTTGTTAATTTTGGTCGTAGAAAATTTTCAAAAAAGCATTTTGAAGCTTGAATCTTCGACTTTTGGAATCTTAAGTCAACAATCCTCAACTATCACGGTAAAAATTTTCTTGAAATTTTTGATTTTTTCAAAACAGTCGATGGGCTCCAAAATTTTTTTCCAAATTTAACCAATCTATGGATCGTTTAGCTGAATTCTTTGGCTTCAGTTTGCTTTTTTCTTTTTATTCTACGACCATTTTTCGCTGAGATATCGGCGATTGAACAAAAATTCGTCTTTTTTTTAAATCTTCGATATCTCTGGAACTAATAATCGTGCAGCAAGTAAACGGTGGATTTCGAAAACTTGAATCTACCCTCTATAAGTACCTGTTATTATCATAAACGAAAAAAAATGTTTCCATGCTTAATTTTGACTTGGAAAACTCAAAAAAATTATTTTTTTTTCTTGTTTTAGAAAATCTACCATAACTTTGCAGATATTGCGAAAAATACCAATGTTGTAAGGTCCTTTTTTTAGCTCAATACATACCTAAAAACCATGCCAATTTTCAAAACAATCGTTCGAACCGTTTTTTGTAACCGAGTCATCAAACTTTTAGAAAAATTGAAGGAACACGTTTATCGATCCTCAATGACCAATTAATTAATGGCATTAAAAATGAATTTAAAAGTTTTTCTTTTTTTTCTTTCAAATTTGCATTTAATGAGCGTGAAAACTAAAAAAAAATCCACATTTCGGACAAAAATTTTTTTTTTTCAAAATTAAATTTTTTAAATTTGAATAAAAAAATTAGTTCGCATTTTTTTCGAAATTTTATTTCCATATTCATTGAATATTAAATGCAAAATTGTAAAAAAAATGCCAATATAATTTTTTTTTTCGAAATTTGGATTTTATCTAGCTTTCCCCGCTCGTTAAATGTAAATTTAAGAGGGAAAAAAAAAACTTTTTTCAAAAATTTTTAACAACATTAATTGGTCATTAAGGATCAATAAACGTGTTCCTTCAATTTTTCTAAAAGTTTGATGACTTGGTCATAAAAAACGGTTCGACCGATTGTTTTGAAAATTGGCATGGTTTTTAGGTATTTATTGAGCTAAAAAAGGACCTTAAAACATTAGTATTTTTCGCAATATCTGCAAGGTTGTGGTATATTTTCTAAAACAAGAAAAAAAGCTATTTTTTTTTACTTTTTCCAGTCAAAATTAAGCATGGAAACATTTTTTTTTCGTTTATGACAATGACAGGCACTTATAGAGGGTAGATTTACGTTTCTGAAACCCACCGCTTACTCGCTGTACGATTATTAGTTCCAGAGATATCGAAGATTAAAAAAAAAGACAAATTTTTGTTCAGTCGCCGATATCTCAGCGAAAAATGGTCGTAGAACAAAAACAAAAAAAGCAAATTGAAGCCAAAGAATTCAGCTAAACGATCCATAGATTGGTTAAGTTCGAAATAAATTTTTGGAGCCCAAGATTCCAAAAGTAGAAGATTCAAGCTTCAAAATGCTTTTTTTGAAAAATTTTTACGACCAAAATTAACAGCCTTTGGAAAGTCGCTGAAAAATCTCGAAAATTTTGCTGTTCCTTTAATTTTTTGACTGAGTGTATATTTCTTCTATACCATAAGTCGTTCTTATATCGGATTTTATGTTTGATATGTGTCTGCCGCCGAAAAGACCCCAAGTACGGCGGTCTCTTCTAACCGAGCATAGAGAATCTGTTTGCGTAGGAGGGCATCCCGAAAAGACACGCGTGCAGCGTAGTCGGAGGGACCCACACGTGCACCGATGATTTTCGCTAAGGAAAATCCTGCTCTGCTTAGCGTCTGGTGCGCGAAGAAAATCAGCTTTTAGTTCTGCCTCTTTTTATCTTATCTTATTATCTTTTTATCTTATTTTATTTTATATTATTGGGAAGCATGGATACGCGAGTGACTTTTGAATTTGAAGCTATAAATGTGTAGTCAAATCTAACGGCGAAGTAGACTACTAGCTACAGTCATCTCAAGGACGAGGCTCTAAATGTAATGTTTAGTTCTTCTCAATTCGTTTGAGCATTCTTCATTGAGCATTCAGTTGATCCCAATTTTTATGGCACTTTTATGTTTACACTATGGATGACCTAGTAATTGAACCAGCAGAAGTGAGTATTATTTTGCTGTTAAATAAGAAAAAGTTCAATCCCATTACAGTTTTTCCTTTTTATTATTATGAAATTAATTATTTATTTTGCGGCAGTCTTGACTTAGGGCCTCCGCCCACGGTGCAGGTTTTGCGTGTTGATTTCTCTGCTGAATTTCGCTGATTGGTTGGCTCCCAACCCCCACCAAGCTTTCCACCAATCAACGAAATCCCGAGCTTGGTGAGGGCTGGGCGCCAACCAATCAGCGAAATCCAGTAGAGAAACCAGCACGGAAAAGCTGCACCGTGTGCGGAGGCTCTTAGACTTCAAATATGAAAATTAGATAATTTATCGCTATTACAAAAGAACCACGTGCTATAGTAGAACGGGATGTGATCCAATTAACGCCGTGTTCTTTTTTCCAATAGTGAAGAATGGTTTTATTTGCATTTCAGATTTAATTGAGGATAGGCATCGAATAAAGCGTTAATTTCATAGTAATTTGAAATAGAAAAACTGCTAAGTGGGATCGAACTGTTGTCCAGGGACGGTTTACGAAAATTCGCGTCCTAGGCCTGACAAAATTAGTGCCCCCCCTCTCTTACTTATAATAAAGTAGTCAGTAAATCATAGAACAACATTGATAATTTTTATATTCTTTAAAAAATAATATAAATAAACAATATACCAAAATATCAAGCATATACACGTGTTTATCTTTAGGACGGATGCGTATATAATAGACTGATTCAAAAAAAGTTACTTTTTTTTTGTTTTTCGAAGTAACATATTACATACTTTCTGGAAGGTGAAAAAAATGCCTGTTAAAATTAGAGCTCTTAATAATAATATTTAGCGGTGGCGCATCGCAAATTTTTATTTCCCATTTAAATAACACAGGAAAAACAAATTTCAAACTTTGACATTTTATATCTCGGCTTCAAGACTATGTACCAAAATAAACCATACATATTCTTGTATAGAATTGAACACTCTACAAAAAAGATCCATTATGATTTTTTGATAAGCTCACTCCTTCAAAAGTTATTCAAGGTTAAAGTCAAATTTAGAGTAAATTTCACTTTTTTTGTTTCCGGCAAAATGTTAAAACTTATTACTAAATATCGTAAAATCTTTTTTGAAAATTCTATAATTTTTTATTTTCCATGAGCAATGAAGTCAGGTAACAATTTTCAACAAAGAAATACTATTTAATATTAGAAAAATTATGATAAGAAAAATTAGGTCTTACATACACATTTCTTTTAAAATTACTTTTTGAAAATATATTTTTCGTTTAAAGTGAAAAAGTTGTTATAAAAAAACTGATTAGTGTTTTAAGGTTTTTTTGTTACAATCCGGGAATCGTTGGTGATGTTTTCGACGACTTGTAGAAGATACTGAAGTTGCTCTTCGTTCTTTGTTAAGCATTTGTTGTATCCTTCTATTAATGCAATACACTACGACCTTGATCACCGCAAGTTCGCTAAAGGCAAGAGTCCCTACTATGCGGCGGATATCGATCGACGTGGCACATGTTGTGAGAGCGGACACGCTCTCTGCACGGGAGCTCAAAACTTAAATAAATTCAACGATTTTGATGTGACGAAATCAATCAAGTCTTTTGAACCAAGCAATTGTAGTTCATCGATTTTAACTGGAAGTCGTTCTGCGAACGCCATCGACGAACTACAATTACTTGGTTCAAAAGACTTGAGTGATTTCGTCACATCGAAATCGTTGAATTTATTTCAGAGTTTTGAGCTCCCGTGCAGTTTCTTGGACGTTAATCCTGCAATTTGGGCGAATAACCAGGATTATAATACCTGTTCACAGTGGGGCCAAATCCCAAAAAGCTGGCCAAAAGTCGAAAAATAAAGTTTAAGTTTCGGTAATTTTTAGACGTGGGTTAGGTGGGGGAAAAGTCCGAAGGTTAAATTCTTGGCATCAGCGGGCCCTAGCCCTTATACCTGCTTTTGTACGACAGTTGAAAGGGAGCCCTCGAGCGAGCTCGACGCGTCGTGCAGTAAATGACCATTTCAACGCTGTATTGAACAGGACGCCAAAACTTTACAATATATCCGATTCGAATTTTTTCGAATGGAATCAACAGCTGAAAGTGAGTAGAAAATCATTGTGTAACAGAAAATTGATAATAATAGGTCATGCGATAATAATAAATGAATCATTTGTACGAAAATTCACGGAAAATTACAAGTGAAAATTCTAAAAACGTAGAGAAAAGTTGATAAGTTCCACAATGATCCTCGAGCTGACCTATCACATGTTGTAGATGGATGTATTATTGAATGGAAAACATCGAAAATGGCTGCGTTTAGCTGCGCGCGTGTCATTGCTACGAGTTTTTGCAATATAAAACATAGTTTTCTGAATTTCGTATATAATACATTGGCACCCATCCAAGCAGCGTGTCGCGGTCGGTTGAGTTGAAGAGCGCTATATCTATAATGGGGGATTCTCTGTCAACTCAGCCACTTTTTTTGACCATCCCAGATGTGCCCCATAATTGGTTTTATTAAAGTGCTACTAATTTGTGAATTTCTTCACATTTTTAAATTAAAAATTTTACAGATCGCCGTTTTCTTTCCAAATGAATATATCTCGGAAATTTGAAGTAATTGAAAAAAAATGTCTGCACATAAAAGTTGTAGTTTTGTGTTAGCATTCGAGCGGAATATTTGAAATAGTTTTTACGTTCCGGTAACGCTGATTTTTTACCAAAAAATAGAATGATTATTTTTTTATTCAAAAAAGGCCACTTTTTTTGACCGAAAAAATTAGTCTTTCAGTATATCTGACGATATCGCGAAAAGATCACTAGAGTGACATGGATCGAGGTTCTAGGGTAAAAAAATGAAACCACACAAATTAATTTTTTTTTCTACCGAAACCTGTGGCTGAGTTGACAGAGAATCTCTCATATGCCTCTTAGTTATATGAGGGATAGAATACAGATACACAGTTTTCCTATTCTCTGATATTCTCTCCCAGAGGGGAGAGAATATCAGGGGAGAAAATGTATTGAGTTCTATGGACCGTAATCAACGCCTCCGAAAACCCCCGAGTACTGACTTTCGGCCGAATTTACAACGCTTTCGACTATTTTCCAGCTTTTTGGGACTTAAAATCCGCCATTTTGTTTTTATTTCAAATTTTGACTGCCGATTCATAATCAGCGACCCCGAAAACCTCCGAGTACTGACGTTCAGCCGAATTTATGACGCTTTCGACTTTTTGCGAGCTTTTTGAGACTTCAAATCCGCCATTTTGTTATTATTTCAAATTTTGACTTCAGATTCATAGTCAGCGACCCCAAAAACCCCCGAGTATTGACTTTCAGCCGAATTTATAACGCTTTCGACTTTTTGCCAGCTTTTTGGGACTTCAAATCCGCCATTTTGTTTTTATTTCCAATTTTGACTTCGGATTCATAGTCAGCGACCCCAAAAACCCCCGAGTACTGACTTTTAGCCGAATTTATAACGCTTTCGACTTTTTGCCAGCTTTTTGGGACTTCAAATCCGCCATTTTGTTTTTATTTCCAATTTTGACTTCGGATTCGTAATGAGCGACCCTAAAAACCCCCGAGTACTGACTTTCAGCCGAATTTGTAACGTTTTCGACTTTTGGCCAGCTTTTTGGGATTTGACCCCACTGTGCTGTTTGACAACGTTCAAAAATATGCAAGTTGTGAATGATACGGCTGAGCGTGCAGTATCTTTGATGAAAGATTTTAAGTCTCATCGCAAAAAATGAAGACCAAGAACAATATCTTCTGCAAATTGTTGAGGAACACAGGAAAAAGTATCCGTCTAGCACCAAAAGAAATTATTGTTCTGCCGGATCTTCAAAGTAACATCCCACTTATTCTGTTCATTCTGTTCTCTATCTTTTTTGTGATAATCTGTAGTTAAAAATACAGAAAAATAAGAACTAATAATTTAAACTGTTTTTTTTTGTTTTGCTGAAACATGAAATTTTGGAGCGAAAAATGTGATTTTTTTAAAAACAATTACACCGCTTTTTTTAGAGAAAAAAAATTAAATCTAAAAAAAGACCGAAAGCCGCTCGAGCACTATCTAAAAATTTTTTTTTAAATCTCAAATGTTGGACATTTTTTTTTATGTACTAACGTTTTTCTATGGAGCTGTGAAAAAATAAAAAAATCGATTTTTTTGCATCACCCTAATATTACACGCTATATTTTCATATGGATTTTACTATCCGTATAGCATGAATCTTCGTGTATATATAGATTTCACTAGCGAAAAATATTACAAAGTTATTAATAAAATGTGACTCTTTAAACCGTACTTTCTGCAGAATACTGGAAACTAATTGTTCCAATCACGTGGGCAAAACATTTTTTGAATACTACAAAAAGTCACAATATGCTGAATAAAATGCATTATTTGTATTTCCTACCGACCCGAACGACAGTACAAACGTCGTTTGTCTTGTGAAACGACGGTTCCTGACGGTCCGGAGCGTCGGAAACCGTCGTTACCGTCGTTTCACAAGACGAACGACTGTCGTTTATTGTCGTTCGTCCTGGTAGGGTTAGTTTACGTGCCATATCGTAGGTTAAAATTCAAATGTCTTCATTATTACTATACCATAATTACAATTTTTATCTGCCATTCAATACTTTTTGATATTTAATGATATTTTTTTTTAGAACCATATATTAATTCTAAACTTCGAGGCCCCTGTTCTCTCCGTGTAGATGCCTCAGCTAAGATTCATTATGATATCTTTTGTAATGGACGCAATGTGTGGCCTGGTGTTGTTATGCAACAATTCCACAGGATGTTCTCTTTTGTTATTATACGGACGTTTTCGTTCAAATTCTTGACTAAAGTAGGTTACTTGACGTTGGTAGCGGTCCGCAGATACTGTTTCATCCGGTTTCAACAACTCATAATAAAGCGCGCGCCCATGATATTCTACCAAATGCAGAGAAGAGAACCTTATTTCCAAAGCGATTAGGTTTTGTGACTGACATTGATGATTCGCCGTGATTTACCCGTGACTTTCTGCACTTTGCATCGTCATAAAGTATCCATTTCTCATCGCCGGTAACGATTTTCCACAAGAAAGACTGTCGACGCTGCTTATTTAGGAGCCCTGTTGAAAAAGACTGATATGAACTGATAGAATTCTATGAATCCTCATAAATCTCTATTGGAATTTCGTGTGCATTTGTCCCTGATTTTAACAGATTCTAACAGATCCTAACGGTTCTATCGGTCTTTTTCAAAGACACACTGCTACTCCCGATGCAGAAATTTCTTAGGGAAGCCCGCCGTCCAATCAAATCCCGATCAGGATTTACCATGGATTCCCTAAAACCGGGGTCTCTATCAAAACTACGGGGTTCGAAATGGTGACGTTCTACATTTGCGATATCCTCATGTGATCTTTGTTGGAAATCAGCACGACGTTTTCAGGTCGTAGATAATAGGGTGAAGTTAGTGAAGTGTGTGCGTACACTTGGGTATGTACTAAGGTATGTATGTAAATCATATATCGATGAGAGTGCCGTATTAGTAGAGCCTGTACAATACCATCGAAATATATACTGTCTCTTCCCAAATTGCCCACCGAGTTGTTGTTCTCTCCCGCCTATAGTGGAACCTTTCTCGTCTGGCGTTCCCATGGAACATCTTACGTAAAACTCGTTATACACCAATTCTCGTCACCAATGTTCTATATTTATAAACCTTGGAACCTTGGAGTGGAACCTTTCTCGTCTGCCGTTCCCATGGAACATCTTACGTAAAACTCGTTATACACCAATTCTCGTCACCAATGTTCTATATTTATAAATATACATCTTACGTAAAACTCGGTATACACCAATTCTCGTCACCAATATTTATAAATATAGAACATTGGTGACGAGAATTGGTGTATAACGAGTTTTACGTAAGATGTTCCATGGGAACGGCAGACGAGAAAGGTTCCACTCCTTTGAGGATTAGTTGGATTTATAAGTTAACGAAACCGGAAGTAATAAACGTTCTCAAATTATGCGGATTCGAAGTAAATGAAGAAGATCCGTACGATGTTCTACGGAAAACGTTAGTCGATTACGTTAAAGGAGAAATCGCAGCAAACAGGGGGGGGGGGCGTAAAAGTTGCATCACAGATCTCTCTGGTTAAAAGTGGAGCTCAAGGGAAGAGTGGACAAGTATACGAAAATATCCAACAACAGCCCAGCAGAGGAACCGTGGAGATTTCAGCAGAACTCGATTTTGACATTAAAAAAGACGATTGGAAATGTTTACGGAGAGGATCGAGCAATATTGCATCGCAAACGATATCGAACGTGAGCAAAGAAAAGAGCAGTGCTACTGAGCAAAGTGAGTGCGGAATCGTACGCGTTAATTCGTAAAAATTGTGCACCCGATAAACTCGCAACAAAAATGTTTGCAAGTATTGTAGCCGCAGTAAAAACGTATTTGAAGCCGCCAGCATCTCATCTGATTTATCGCGCAAAATTTCGGCAGAGAGTGCAAGGACAGGAGACAATTACGGAGTATGTGGCAGCGATGAAAGACCTTGCTAATAATTGCGTGTTCACGAATTTCGACGAACAAGTACTGGACCAGTTAGTGAGCGGTTTACGAAACACAAAAATAAAAGCGGATTTATTGAAAATCGAAAATCCCACTTTGGCGAAAGCGATTAAATTAGCATTGGCGGCAGAAGCAGCAGAAAGAGGAGCTGACAAAATGCGGCAGACGATTACAAGCAACGAAGACAGCAAAGAGTTATATAAACAAAATCCAATGGCACGGAAGAGGACACGGCTGAGACAGAGAAGCAAGGGGAAGACCGAAACAAGAACGAAACGATCAGTACGGAAGAAGGAGCGAGGCATCAAGCGGGCACGGGACATCCCAGAGACGATCTCTATCAGCATCTGGATATACCGAAAATTGTTATTGTTGTGGTAAACCGAACCACAGCGCACGAGACTGTAAGTACAGAAGTGCGACATGCGATAACTGTAAATGTAAAGGAAATTTAAGAAATGTATGTAGTGTGAGACGGCCGAACGAAAATTATAAGAAATCGTACAACGATAATCCCCGAGCGTGTCAGACACGAATATTTTCCAGAGATAAAGATGTATGAGCCTGACTTGGAATTAACGAATCACTATGGATCGGTAATAATACCTGTAGGAATCCTCAAGCGAATTGAAATCGAAATAAACGGTCGCGTGGTATTATCGGATGCATATATCACACAAGCTTCGGGACCACCAATTATTGGTAGACCATGGCTGGAAACTTTTGGTCTGTGCCCTACCGACCCGAGAGACAGTACGAACGTCGTTTGTCTTGTGAAACGACGGTTCCCGACGGTCCGGAGCGTCGGAAACCGTCGTTACCGTCGTTTCACAAGACGAACGACTGTCGTTTACTGTCGTTCGTCCTGGTAGGGTGGACAAAAAAATAATAGCGACACGGTATTAGCTGACCTTCTATCAGAAAACAAAGAATTATTCTCACCCGGCTTAGGCACGTTCACTAAAGGTTGCATTGGCAACAGTAAAACAGCTGACAGAAGAGGGCTGGCCAGAGAGAAAAGAAAAAGATTGGTCAGACGCACGGTCGTACTGGAAACTCCCGTGGTGGGGGTACCTTGCTTATTGATGCCAGATGTGTAGTTCATAAATTTGACACTGAGATCGCTGCGATCTAAACTCTCTCTGGCACAAGCACGGATGACGATGGGTGGGGGAAGTGAGATAGAGACAGCGCTATAGCCACGGCTATAGCCTAGCTTTTCAATCACTTGTTTTTAATATTATTGTAAACTATTATAACACGCACTAAAACGCAAATGCTTATTTTCAAAAACCTCTGACTCCAAGCGGGTCTGAAAAACATGAGAGATTTCCAGTTAATTTAACAACATGTAGAATATCGAGCACAAAACATTATCATTTGGCACCCGGAAAACCGACACGTTCGCATTATCGGCTTTGCGGCCGGTATTGCAATAAGGAACAGCGCACCGTCTTGGCATTTTTGCCAAATTAAAAAAAATCTTTTCTTTTTATTAAATATAATTTGAATCACAGCTGCAGCAAAACACAACGTATGAGAGCATAATATCTGACACGGGGATTTTGAGGTTAAGCTTGAAAATACCCAGAAAGCGCATAGATCGCAGAGACGAGTAGTGACGAAATTACGAACTATTCTCGTGCTTCGATAAGCAAGGTACCCCCACCCTCGAAATTTGGCCGAGTTTCCAGACCTGTATGTACGACCGTGGTCAGACGATATTAAACCTTTTGCAGCTCACAAAGACGAGATTACTAGAGAAAAAGGATGCCTCATGTTGGGCTGTAGACTAATAATCCCTGTAAAATTACAAGTGAGCGTGATCGAAGAATTATACGGGTGTCATTTTGGCATCGTAAAGATGAAGAGTATTGCGAGAGCGTTCGTGTAGTGGCCAGGCATCGACAGAATGTTACAAGAAACCGCTAAGTATTGTGAACATTGTATTGAAGTCAAAGATAATCAAAAAAACGGAGCTGATACCCTGGTGCTGGCCAGACCGCCCGTGGTACCGAATCCACGCGGACTTCGCAGGACCATATATGGGACACACGTTTCTACTGATAATAGACGCGTACTCAAAGTGGCCAGAAGCGACGGCGAGTACAGTAGTATTTCGGAAAATATTCACGACACAAGGCTTACCGAAACATCTGGTTACTGATTGCGGTACGCAATTTAAAAGCGAAGAGTTTCAAGAATTTCTAAAGAAACTAGGCGTTAAGCACATCTTCATAACGCCGTATCACCCAGCCACAAACGGGGCTGCAGAGAATTTTGTAAAAACGTTTAAACGTAAATTGAAAGCAATCATGAGTAATGGCCGGGGCGTACAGGTTGCCATAGAGCGATTTCTTTTCGGATGTAGAACGACTAAGCATATAACAACGGCGAAACGCCAGTCAAGTTATTATTTAATCGAGAGTTACGCACACCGTTGCACCTTTTGCGCTCAGAAAATCGCTCGATGATAGAAAATAAGCAACAAGATCAAGTAAGCCAAAGGAGCTAGGAAGGCTGAATTCGAAGTAGGAAACCCAGTAGTGGGCAAGGACTTTCGAAAAGATCGCCCGCGGTACTCCGAAGGTCAAATGGTCAGAAAATTATCCCAGCGGGGATTTGAAGTTAAGTTCACGGACGACGAAATTCAAAAGAGACACGGGGATCAGATAGTAAAATGGCAAACAAATCATAACGAGAGAAAAGGAAAGGGGTCAAATGAGGACGAAGAGGCCGCAACGTCGGTACCCCCGCAGAGAAAATCACAGCGAACCAATAAGCCGGTTGTACGTTTTGACGCCGGTAGAAATTGAGTAGATATAAGCATAGAATTAGCACACATTGTTATTATCGATTTGGGAGCAGAAAAGTAAACAAAAAGGGAAAGAGTGTAATGTATGCGTACACTTGGATATGTACTAAGGTACTCAAATAGACATTTTGCGTCATCTTGTCGACAACAGCATGTCACTCGAGCGCAAGCCGTGGCGTCAATAAGCAGCTTTCTACTTCCACATTAAGCAAGAATGCGAGAATGCTGCAAACATGCAGCACGACGTGCTGCATATTTGTAGCTTATTTGCAACCCGGCGTGCTGCACATTTACAGCATATTTGCAACACGACGTGCTGCACTTTTGTAGCGCATTTGCAGGGCATTTGCAGCATGGCGTGCTACACATATGTAGTATATTCGCAGTTCGCTATGCTTTAAACCTTGTTTTGACGTTATATTGGCGTCACCCCTGGTGGAACTTTTTGTTAAAAATTGATTAAAAAATGGCAGAATATATCAAATATGATAAATTCGTACAGATTATTGCACCTTTTGATGAAAAAATATTGACAATTTTTAACAAAAATTATTACTATTGTAACGTTACATATTTGACCCGAGGCGCTCGATCCACTGACATCCTGCCCTCTATCATATCTAAAAGAAACGTTCTCAGTAGCGACTGAATTACCCATGGTCGTTGCGTATCTTGATGGGATTTGTATAGTCAATGGGACAGCAAGGAGCGTGTGGGAGCCCCGTGTCTCGCCCCACGGTAGTTCAAAACGCCCGAGTCGCTGGCCGTTATTAATGAAATGTTATGCTGAAGGTAGTAGTGATTTTCATATTTTTTGGCTTTTTTAAAAATACATTTGTATCGATACAAAAAAATTTTAACACGCTTTAACGCTGGCATTCACAGGGACATGTTTGTTGAACTATCTATTAATGAAATTTTCAAGAATTAGCTGCCCCAACGTTGCCGTTTTTGAATAATATCGATTTTAGTGTAACCGTGCACGCTGTGTGCGCGTTACGCACTGTGACTAACAGCGATATTCTCCGCTCAACTTTCTATACCTGAGGCTTGAAAGGTCCCAGGTATAGAGGGTTTTTCGTAGATGTTTTCTATCTCTTTCTAAGGTATTGTGGAGATAAGTACAGTTATTGCAATGGTGTAGCATTATTGTTGCAATGGCGTAACATTGTGAATAAAGATTTGAAATAAAATTCCAACCGTAACGTCCATTTTTACAAATATATCGAAATATATTTACAAATATTATTTCAAACCTTGTTCATGAACAATAAACACAATTTGTAAAACATAATAATATTGTTTTTGCTCATAATATTTTTACGTTACGTACAATATATATACCATATATATACAATATATATATACAATATATATATACACAATATATATATACAATATGTATACGCCAAAAAAATCAATTTTTGTTCATTCCTCAATTTCTCGTATGTTTATGGAGATCCCATCTTGAAAAATACATATTTCATGCAAAATTGTATCAGCTTTTCGAGAAAAATATTGAAGAAATTTTCAAAATTTGGGCAACAACCAAAAAACAGCTTTTTAGAGTTTAAGCTCAATTTTAAGAGCTTTCCAAGTGCATAAACAAAAAAAAATATTTTTTTTTTAAACCAGAGATTTTTTTACGCAAAAAACGTATTTTTTGAAAAATTTTGCATTCTGTTGGAAGATGGCAAGTCAAAATGAATAAAACAAAAATCGTTAAATTAGCTAAAATACCCCATATAATAACTGCGAAAGTTAGCGGGGAAAGAATCTGAAAAAATTCTGGATTCTGTTTTTGCGAATTGCGAAAATTGCGAGAAGGTCTAAGGGGGTGAGGCCGGATCCGACGTCCATAATTGGCGTTTCCACCCATATACAATATATATACAATATATATACAATATATACAATAAATACAATATATACAATATATACAATATATACAATATATACAATACATACAATATAGACAATATATACAATATATATACAACTTTTTCAATTTTAACAGGACAAACATGCAAAGAAATCATTTGTACGCGCAGACAAATATTCTTGGCTCTACATAATGAATGGGGCTCGAAATTTGACAAACAAATAGAAGTTCTGGAAAAATATTTTACCGAATCGGAAGGATGTCCTTTCGCAATTTCAATTGATGAAAGGAAAATTCTAAGGAATCTTCTATTTACAATGGACAAAAAATGGCAGGATAGCCACAGAACTCTGGAGCGCTTTTACGCCACTCATAAAAAATGGCTTGACCAGGACGTAGCTATTACGGTTTGTCTATTTTCCTATTTCTTATATCATTGACATTTTTCATTTTAACGTTTTTTTTCACTTTCGAACTGATGTTATTGCGATTTGTTGTAGAATGCGGATTTCAAAAACAGGGATGTACCTACTCCTAATTCCGATACATCAGGATCGGATGAAAGCCACAAATTTGGAAGACCCTCGTTGGACTTTTCATCATCCAGCGAACGGAGTAAGCGACGAAAAGTTGATGATCTTCGGAAATCAACAAGTCCAAGGGCATTGGCATTCGCAACGGAAATGAATCTTCGTGCTTCTGGGTCCCACGCTGCAGCAAAGGTGCTCAAGGATATTACAACCACTTCTCCTACGCGAGCCTCTCGGTATCAGTTAGCATTCGCACAAAGTTCCGAACCAGTACGTCAAGAAATTAGCGCAGATGTTGCTTTGAACTTGATAATAGCGGTAAAATGACGAAAGAAACGTACAATATGGTCCGGGAATTAACCAATGAAAACAGGAACGCGTCAGTTTATCCCAGTTATCATAAAATATTAGCTGCTAAATCTCGTTGTTACCCACCAGAGTGTTCAATACGTATAACGGAAACAAGCGCGGAAGTATCATTGCAGGCTTTACTCGACCATACTACAGCTCGTTTGGTTCAAGTACAATTTGATGTCATAAAAACACTCGACAGTTCCTTCACAAATAATGTGAAATTAATTTTGAAGTGGGGATGCGATGGTTCGTCGTCGCAGCAGTATAAGCAAAAATTTTCCGAAAGCGACAGCTCTGACGCTCATGTATTTTTTACGTCCTTGGTTCCGTTGCAAATGCTAGCTTCAAACGGCAAATCTGAGCGGCAACTTGTCGTTTGGAAGAACCCAAGGCCTTCTTTACCCCGTTACTGCAGACAGTTGAGATTGTAATTTTTGAAAGAAACCGTGCAGTCAACTGTTGACGAAAAAAACTTCGTTGATAAGCAGATAGCGTCTCTCGTCACATTCGCTACAGTAACGGAGGGTACGAACGTTGAAGTTAAATATGAATTATCGTTTACAATGATAGATGGAAAGGTGCGAAATGCTATTACTGACACTAAATCTGCGCAAAGATGTTACTTATGTAATTTGACGTCGAAAAATTTCAACAATTTACAATTGGTTGAACAGAATGTGACAGCTCGAAACTGAATTTTGGAATTTCTTCCTTACACGCGTGGATATGGTTTATGGAATGGATGCTTCATATTGCATATAAATTAAACGATGAGACGAGTAAATGGCAGGCGCGAACAGTCGATGAAAAGAAAGCAGTGGGCGATCGTAAGGAACAAATCCAAAAGAAATTTGAAGCTGCTTTAGTTTAAATATTGATATGCCTGAGCAAGGATTTGGCAGTACAAACGACGGCAATACAGCCCGACGTTTTTTTGAGAACGTCACCCTAACAGCAGAAATTTTGAATTTGGACGAAAAATTCATAGCAAGTTGCAAAGTAATTTTGCAGACAATGGCGAGCGGTTTCGCTGTACATATCGACAAGTTCAGGGTTTATTGCTTAGACGTCGCGAAACGATATGTGGAGCTATATTCCTGGTACCCGATGCCAACATCGGTACATACCGTTTTAATTCATGGCTACGCAATAATAGAAATGGGTGCCTTACCAATCGGACAACTTTCCGAGGACGCTCAAGAAGCGAGGAACAAGGACATTCGTCGGTACCGCAAAAATTTTGCTCGAAAATGTACGAGAGAGAAGACAATGTCTGACGTTTTTCGTCGGCTTCTTGCATCCTCGGACCCACTCATAACAAATTTTCAAAAATAAAAAATGAAGAATAGTGCACCATAACCCTCTAAGGTAATAGAACTTCTACTGGCAACACCAGAAGATAATGTCACAAATAGTAGCTCACCCTCAGCAGAAATTGATCTGTCTGACCCAGATTTTGATTTTTAATTAATTCAATGGCATTAATCTAATGGGATATGTATTGTATGGTATTATGTACGTGGGATAAAATAAACTTTCACATATTTTACAAAATTGTTCTTCATTTTAGAATTTCAAATGTCATTAATCTAATAATAAATTCGTAATCAGCGACCTCGAAAACCCAATGGTGCAAATTTTCCCACCGATAAAATTATTATTTTTTCAAAATGTCCGCCATTTTTGGTCCGCCATTGTGAATTTCATAATTTTGATGTTAAATTCGTAATCAGCGACCCCAAAAACCTAATAACGCAAATCTTTGTACCGATAACGTGATTATTTTTCCAAAATGTTTGCCATTTTTGATCCGCCATTTTAAATTTCATAATTTTGATATCAAATTCGTAATCAGCAATCCCGAAAAACTGATGGTGCCAATTTTCGGACCAATAAAGTGATGATTTTTTCAAAATGTCCGCCATTTTGGGTCCGCCATTTTGAATTTCATAATTTTGATATCAAATTCGTAATCAGCGATCCCGAAAATTTCGCGGTGCAAATTTTCGGACCGATAAAGTGATTATTTTTCGAAAATGTCCGCCATTTTTGGTCTGCCATTTTGAATTTCATAATTTCATAATTTTTAATTAACTGCAACCACTGTGCGCCCCAGTCGTCCAAGGCACGTTGCGGGAATATCTCCCAATTATATTTCTTGTTACCGCGTGTTGATATATATATGTATCTGTGTCTTCATTATATCGATATCGTAACCGCCACTATTGTGCGGAATCTATTTAAAATGTATTAAGTGATCGAGTCGCGACGAAGAGCACTCATCACAATCTAAACCTTCGAGACGAACATCGATTGTTTACATGCGGTGTGACGAATTCGCCAAGTTTTATGCTAAGGTATGCCGAGTGTGAACTAGGTTACGAATGAGTCGAAAATGCCACGGGTCCGCCATTTTCATGGTCATTTGTACGAACTTCGTCCATTTAGGAATGGACGGCTGGGCCCTTTTATCGGAGCTACACTCTTGGATGTTACGGACAGCAATCGGTCCAGAATACTTATTTCACTGACATGAGTCACGTGAGTGGTTTAATCGAAAATCCTGAATTACTGATGCTGAGAACATCGTCCTGAAAATTTCGACAACATCGTGACGGACCACCGTCTCATCGATCACGTTTATCCCCGACCATTTCGCACTCGTGCCTCTGAGATTGTATGTATATTTATTTTGATTATGTAAAATTGATGACTCATCGGCGTACCTCGCTCATGAATTAAATTGGATCTGTGTATCTGTGTGTGTGTCGCGCGTAATTTCGATCGTAATGGGAGTATTAAACACGTGTACGGATCGTATAGCGGTTGTATAGCACTCGAGATAGCGAAGTGTGTGTGTGTATCGTATGCTTATTGTCAATCAAACCGAGGTGATTGATTTATTTTTGTAAAGAGATGATTTATTTCAATATGGTGTGAAGAGTCGACACACTCGTGTCATCCACATTATAATAAAAGTATATTCCCACACGTAGAAATTCGTTACACTATAGATCAAGGAATAAATGATATAAATGAACAGATAAATGAACAGTATGAAAAGTGTCAATAATTCTTAAAAAATGCCAAACATTTTTATGAGAAATTGTCATATTTGGATCAATCTGTGCTGAACAAAATTATATAATATAATATAATCTCGCAGACAACATCAAAAAATGCAATATAACCTCAAATATCATCGAACATATTATTACATTTTAGTATATATTTTGGGAATAGCTATCTTTCATAAAACGTCTTGTTATTGATAAAACCAAATAAATGGTATAAGAAAATGTCATAATTTGAGAAATATATTTCTAATTTTTTATGATACTTACCGACATTTATTGTAATAATCAGTAATGATATGGATTGACAATAAATATGAGATTCTGAGAGAAAATGAGAGAATATGAGATGAGAAAATTATGCATTATCACATATATATTTGCAAAGTAATCATGCATTTTGTGTTCTAACGCCAGTATATCACTGTTATTTTATTGTTATTAAGTAATTCCACATTTTATGGGAATGTTGAATATTCAGTAGGTGCTTGCAAAATTACACATAAAACACATTTTATTTGTAGTATTTTTTCACATATTTATTATGAATCAATTGGAACTGACAAACATAATCTTCAGTATTTGATATAAAATTCTAAAAAATTGTGATTTATTTGACATTTACTGACAATGAGGAAATATGACTTTTGGTTCCAATTCCTGGTCATCTGGCTACATAACTGGGCAATTTTTGCAAATTTCTTACACATTTTTAACAAAATTGATCAATTTCCGTTCAAATATCCCGGGTTAAAAAGATTATATATAATCATATATAATTATATACACTTGTGGTTATATACACCGTTGTTTTCCACTTTAATAATGATTATGACGTTTATGGGCAGAAACATGATCCTATAATTTTTTTCAAAAATTTGATTGCCTGAAACAAAAAAACCGTTCGATAGATCAAATTGAAACTTTACAGGGATTTTGTGGGTATATTGAGCTGTAAAAGTCACGCTCAACATTAGTCGTTTTGTCAATATTTTTAATTTGGCCGTTGATTTTCTAAAAAACTGTAAAAAAGCCCTTTTTCTCCTGTTTTTTCAAATTCATGGCAAGGATGGAAAACATTTTTTCTTTCAAAAAACCATTGACAATTCTTGTAGAGCATTGATTCAAGTTTGTGAAACGCCCCTTGTGATTTCTGTGCGATCATTGGTTGCTGAGATATCAATGGTCAAACGGTAAAGTGTCTTTTTTTCGTAAAAGCTCGATATCTCAGCGAAAAATGATCGCAGCGAGGTTTCAAAAAAAGCAAATAGAAGCGAAATAAACAAGCTATCCGGTCCTTATAATGTTTTAGCTGGAAGAATTTTTTCCCAAAAATTACAGCCAAAACAAAAGCGATGCAAATTTGCCAAATTTTTGTTTCTTGGTATTTCTCATAATTGCGTGAAACCTGTTGCTTCGAAAATTTTTTTGCTAAAATCTTTGAAAACTAGAAACTTCAAGCTTCAAAATGCTTTTTTTTAGACCTCGATACGACCATTTTTCACTGAGATACAGCAATGTTAAAAACCACTAAAAATTTGGGAAAATTTTTTGATCCTTTAATTTTTTCCACTAGTGTATCATTAGATATAATTGTATATAATTATACATAATTATATATAATCGGTTTGGCGATTTATATATAAAAGTATATAATTATATGCAATTAGATATGAATCATATATTGTAATACTTGATTCCAGAATACCCAAACCCTTATAACTTATGTAAACCCTCGAAACCTGTGTTTACGATGCGTACTGACTTAGGTTTCAAAGTACATTTTTCGAGCTTCTGTTAGAAAAATATGATATATGGATGAAAATACTACAAGTAGTCGATGGTGTAGTGGTCAGTGTGTTAGTATTAGAATACGGTTGAAACGGAAGGTCGGGGGTTCAAATCCAAGTGTCGACAAATTTTTTTTCCTCCAAATTTGTTGTTTTTAAATTTTCCTTGATCTTTAGAAACTATCAACGATGAAAAAAAAATCGATTTTTATTGTGACTACTATTATATGTAGGGAATAAAGAATAAATAAATAATTAAAATATAATCTGAACAAATATGTTCAATTCTCACAAAACGTGACCATCAGAAGGTTCCACCAGGGTAACAAAAAATTTCATAATATATCAAAAACTGACGAACATAATCGTCAGTATTTGAGATAAAATTCCAAAAAATGATTATTAATTATTTGACATTTACTGAGAAAATATGGCTTGTGGTCCCAATTCCTGGTCATCTAGGTACATAACTGGGCATTTTTTGTTAATTTCTTACACTTTTTTGACAAAATTGATCAATTTCTGTTCAAATCTTGGAAAAAATCTGAGGTCGCAGTCAAGATCGCTGCGCACTCTTATATACGCGAATATACCTCGGCCCACGTGCCTTTTACATTTCAAATCGATTCCACAAAAAAACACGACAGCTTTTTTAAGATCTACGAACTATGGAGATCTAAAAAAAATTAACTTTCCATTGATACCATTTTTATATTGATCCGTCCACATAATGCTGAGATATGATGATATCGGGTGAATTATTCTCGAATTCTATCATCTTGAAACTCCGTCCGACAATTCGCGTCATCTGATTGGCTGAAATTCGGTCACGCTTATACACGCAATGTATATCTATAGCTATGAGAATTATAGTCTGCGAGTACTGTATCTATAGCTATGACGTCATGCACGGCGAAAATATATCTATAGCTATGAGCGTCATGCACGGCGAATATATATTTTATCTATATTTCTAGATAAAAGAGTGTGTGCGAGTGTGTGCGAAAGTTTGCGACAGCCTTCGAGAGTGTTTACGAGAGAGTGCGAGTGTGTGCGAGTGTGTACGAGAGAGTGCAAGAGTG